>OZ022326.1:28075272-28454680 GCA_963989225.1 Dromius quadrimaculatus | reverse complement strand
ATATGATGTATTTGGTGCTAGATTCTGCCATATAACGCATTTTTGAAGCAAAATCTTGCTTCTGAGCAGATTTACAGAATAAAAAAATTTCTCAACGAGACTCAGAAAAAACGCTGATAACTCGCTGGAAACGCAAAATTCTGTGCATTTGAGGACGGATTTATGCGTATTTTGTTGTATTGGATAGATTTATGTGATTTGCGATACTTTGAAACTGCTCAGGATGTGGTAATTTTGACTTATTTCAAACTTCATATAACTGCAGATAGCGCTCTGAAAACACAAGATACCATGTTTTTTGTCGATGGATTCATACATATCATGAGGTCCTGGATAGGGATATGAACTTTTTGATTGTGAAAATCTGCGCGGAAAAAGCGTGATTTCGACTTATTCCAAAGTTTGTAAAACTGCAAATAGCACTCTAAAAACACGAAATATGATGTATTTGGTGCTAGATTCTGCCATATAACGCATTTTTGAAGCAAAATCTTGCTTCTGAGCAGATTTACAGACTCAAAAATTTCTCAACGAGACTCAGAAAAAACGCTGATAGCTCGCTGGAAACGCAAAATTCTGTGCATTTGAGGACGGATTCATGCGTATTATGTTGTATTGGATAGATTTATGTGATTTGCGATACTTTGAAGCTGCTCAGGATGTGGTAATTTTGACTTATTTCAAACTTCATATAACTGCAGATAGCGCTCTGAAAACACGAGATACGATGTTTTTGTCGATGGATTCATACATATCATGAGGTCCTGGATAGGGATATGAACTTTTTGATTGTGAAAATCTGCGCGGAAAAGCGTGATTTCGACTTATTCCAAAGTTTGTAAAACTGCAAATAGCACTCTAAAAACACGAAATATGATGTATTTGGTGCTAGGTTCTGCCATATAACGCATTTTTGAAGCAAAATCTTGCTTCTGAGCAGATTTACAGAATCAAAAATTTCCCAACGAGACTCAGAAAAAACGCTGATAGCTCGCTGGAAACGCAAAATTTTTTGCATTTGAGGACAGATTCATGCGTATTATGTTGTATTGGATAGATTTATGTGATTTGCGATACTTTGAAACTGCCCAGAATGTGGTAATTTTGACTTATTTCAAACTTCATATAACAGCAGGTAGCGCTCTGAGAACAGGAGATACGATGTTTTTGTCGATGGATTCATACATATTATGAGGTCCTGGATAGGAATATGAACTTTTTGATTGTAAAAATCTGCGCGGAAAAAGCGTGATCTCGACTTATTCCAAAGTTTGTAAAACTGCAAATAGCACTCTAAAAACACGAAATATGATGTATTTGGTGCTAGACTCTGCCATATAACGCATTTTTGGAGCAAAATTTTGCTTTTGAGCAGATTTACAGAATCAAAAATTTCTCAACGAGACTCAGAAAAAACGCTGATAACTCGCTGGAAACGCAAAATTTTGTGCATTTGAGGACAAATTCATGCGTATTATGTTGTATTGGATAGATTTATGTGATTTGCGATACTTTGAAACTGCTCAGAATGTGGTAATTTCGACTCATTTCTAACCTCATATAACTGCAGATAGCGCTCTAAAAACACGAGATACGATGTTTTTGTCGATGGATTCATACATATATTCCGTGAGACAGCGCATAGATTTTTTGTTGATTACCGCTCACTTGAAACTTTGTGAGTGGCTTCATTGTGATGAGTCCGACAACTTCTTCATTTGGCAAAATTCTAGATTTGGGGGCATTTACCCGCGAGGGCTAATTATTGAAAGAATATTACCGTAATACTGATCTTTAAACTAATCGAAAGATTTTCTGATGATAAAATGAAGGAAAAATATTGTCCAACATGAATATTGAGGCTACCGGTGATTCCGACTTGTCATAAGTACCAACATACTTACCATTGGTACCAACATACTTATGACAAGTGCGGCTTGTCGGATTCACCGGTAGTCTCAATATTCATGTCGGACAATATTTTTCCTCCATTTTATCATCAAAAACTCTTTAGATTAGTGTAAAGATCAGTATTACGGTAATATTCTTTCAATTAACTAGCCCCTGAATCTAGAATTTTGCTAATTGAAAAAGTTGTCGGACTCATCACAATGAAGCCACTCACAAAGTTTCAAATAAGCGGTAATCAACAAAAAATTTAGGCGCTGTCTCACGGACTAATATCATGAGGTCCTGGATAGGAATATGAACTTTTTGTTTGTGAAAATCTGCGCGGAAAGGCGTGATCTCGACTTATTCCAAAGGTTGTAAAACTGCAAATAGCACTCTAAAAACACGAAATATGATGTATTTGGTGCTAGATTCTGCCATATAACGCATTTTTTAAGCAAAATCTTGCTTCTGGGCAGATTTACAGAATCAAAAATTTCTCAACGAGACTCAGAAAAAACGCTGATAACTCGCTGGAAACGCAAAATTTCTTGCATTTGAGGACGGATTCCTCCGTATTATTTTGCATTGGATAGATTTATTTGATTTGCGATACTTTGAAACTGCTCAGAGTGTGGTAATTATGACTTATTTCAAACTTCATATAACTGCTGATAGCGCTCTGAAAACACGAGATACGATGTTTTTGTCGATGGATTCATAAATATTATGAGGTCCTGGATAGGACTATGAACTTTTTGATTGTAAAAATCTGCGCGGAAAAGCGTGATCTCGACTTATTCCAGAGTTTGTACAACTGCAAATAGCACTCTAAAAACACGAAATATGATGTATTCGATGCTAAATTCTGCCATATAACGCATTTTTGAAGCTAAATCTTGCTTATGTGCAGATTAACAGAATCAAAAATTTCTCAACGAGACTCAGGAAAAACGCTGATAACTCGCTGGAAACGCAAAATTCTTCGCATTTGAGGACGGATTCATACGTATTATGTTGTATTAGATAGATTTATGTGATTTGCGATACTTTTAAACTGCTCAGAATGTGGTAATTTTGACTTATTTCAAACTTCATATAACTGCAGATAGCGCTCTGAAAACACGAGATACGATGTTTTTGTCGATGGATTCATACATATTATGAGGTCCTGGATAGGAATATGAACTTTTTGATTGTGAAGATCTGCGCGGAAAAGCGTGATCTCGACTTACTCCCAAGTTTGTAAAACTGCAAATGGCACTCTAAAAACACGAAATATGATGTATTTGGTGCTAGATTCTGCCATATAACGCATTTTTGAAGCAAAATCTTGCTTCTGAGCAGATTTACAGAATCAAAAATTTCTCAACGAGACTCAGGTAAAACGCTGATAACTCGCTGGAAACGCAAAATTTCTCGCATTTGAGGACAGATTCATACGTATTATGTTGTATTAGATAGATTTATGTGATTTGCGATACTTTTAAACTGCTCAGAATGTGGTAATTTTGACTTATTTCAAACTCCATATAACTGCAGATAGCGCTCTGAAAACACGAGATACGATGTTTTTGTCGATGGATTCATACATATTATGAGGTCCTGGATAGGAATATGAACTTTTTGATTGTGAAGATCTGCGCGGAAAAGCGTGATCTCGACTTACTCCAAAGTTTGTAAAACTGCAAATAGCACTCCAAAAACACGAAATATGATGTATTTGGTGCTAGATTCTGCCATATAACGCATTTTTGAAGCAAAATCTTGCTTCTGAGCAGATTTACAGAATCAAAAATTTCTCAACGAGACTCAGGAAAATCGCTGATAACTCGCTGGAAACGCAGAATTTCTCGCATTTGAGGACGGATTCATGCGTATTATGTTGTATTGGATAGATTTATGTGATTTGCTATACTTTGAAACTGCTCAGAATGTGGTAATTTTGACTTATTTCAAACTTCATATAACTGCAGATAGCGTTCTGAAAACACGAGATACGATGTTTTTGTCGATAGATTCATACATATTATGATGTCCTGGATAGGAATATGAACTTATTGATTGTGAAAATCTGCGCGGAAAAGCGTGATCTCGACTTATTCCAAAGTTAGTAAAACTGCAAATAGCACTTCAAAAACACGAAATATGATGTATTTGGTTCTAGATTCTGCCATATAACGCATTTTTGAAGCAAAGTCTTGCTTCTGAGCAGATTTACAGAATCAAAATGATCAATGATACTCAGAAGAAACGTTGATAACTCGCTGGAAATGCAAAATTTTCTGCATTTGAGGACGGATTCATGCGTATTATGTTGTACTGGATAGATTTATGTGATATGCGAAACTTTGAAACTGCTCAGAATGTGGTAATTTTGACTTATTTCAAACTTCATATAACTGCAGATAGCGCTCTGAAAACACGAGATACGATGTTTTTGTCGATGGATTCATACATATCATAAGGTCCTGGATGGGAATATGAACATTTTGATTGTGAAAATCTGCGCGGAAAAGCGTGATCTCGACTTATTCCAAAGTTTGTAAAACTGCAAATAGCACTCTAAAAACATGAAATATGATGCATTTGGTGCTGGATTCTGCCATATTACGCATTTTTGAGGCAAAATCTTGCTTTTGAACAGATTTACAGAATCAAAAATTTCTCAACGAGAATCAGGAAAAAGCTGATAACTTGCTGGAAACGCAGAATTTTTTGCATTTGAGGACGGATTCATGCGTTTTATGATGTATTGGATAGATTTATGTGATTTGCAATACTTTGAAACTGCTCAGAATGTGGTAATTTTGACTTATTTCAAACTTCATATAACTGCAGATAGCGCTCTGAAAACATGAGATACGATGTTTTTGTCGATGAATTCATACATATTATGAGGTCCTGGTTAGGAATATGAACTTTTTGATTGTGAAAATCTGAGCGGAAAAGCGTGATCTCGACTTATTCCAAAGTTTGTAAAACTGCGAATAGCACTCTAAAAACACGAAATATGATGTATTTGGTGCTAGATTCTGCCATATAAAGCATTTTTGAAGCAAAATCTTGCTTCTGAGCAGATTCACAGAATCAAGAATTTCTCAACGAGACTCAGAAAAAATGCTGATAACTCGCTGAAAACGCAAAATTTTGTGCATTTGAGGACAGATTCATGCGTATTATGTTGAATTGGCTAGATTCATGTGATTTGCGATACTTTGAAACTGCTCAGAATGTGGTAAATTTGACTTATTTCAAACTTCATATAACTGCAGATAGCGCTCTAAAAACACGTGATACGATGTTTTTGTTGATGGATTCATACATATTATGAGGTCCTGGATAGGAATATGAACTTTTTGATTGTGAAAATCTGCGCGGAAAAGCGTGATCTCGACTTTTTCCAAAGATTGTGAAACTGCAAATAGCACTCTAAAAACACGGAATATGATGTACTTGATGCTAAATTCTGCCATATAACGCATTTTTTAAGCAAAATCTTGCTTCTGAGCAGATTTACAGAATCAAGAATTTCTCAACGAGACTCAGAAAAAACGCTGATAACTTGCTGGAAACGCAAATTTTTTTGCATTTGAGGACGGATTCATGCTTTTTATTTTGTATTGGATAGATTTATGTGATTTGCGATTCTTTGAAACTGCTCAGAATGTGGTTATTTTGACTTATTTCAAACTTCATATAACTGCAGATAGCGCTCTGAAAACACGAGATACGATGTTTTTGTCGATGGATTCATACTTATTATGAGGTCCTGGATAGGAATATGAACTTTTTGATTGTGAAAATCCGCGCGGAAAAGCTTGATCTCGACTTTTTCCAAAGTTTGTAAAACTGCAAATAGCGCTCTAAAATACGAAATATGATGTATTTAGATGTAGATTCTGCCGTATAACGCATTTTTGAAGCAGAATCTTGCTTCTGAGCAGATTAACAGAGTCAAAAATTCCTCAACGAGACTCAGAAAAAACGGACGGATTCATGCGTATTATTGAAAAATGATTATGTATTCAAGCATTCATTCCACTTTGGGCTGCAATAAATAATTCTTTGTAATATAGAAGTTATTTGACAGTTTCAATAATTTTCATTGTCTGTAACTCAGTAAACAAGAATACAAAATATGTTTCTATTTTTCATACATAGCAGTGCTGATACATATTTGCAAATCAATTATTTAACACTACCACTTTGATTTGCTAATTTTGTCTGTGAAATTTTTCGAATCTGTAGCATATCACGTTGATGTTGAAAAGCATCTTTTGGTAGAGGCTTGGTTAACAAATCAGAATATGAACTTTTTGATTGTGAAAATCGGCGCGGAAAAGCGTGATCTCGACTTATTCCAAAGTTTGTTAAACTGCTAATAGCACTCTAAAAACACAAAATATGATGTATTCGGTGCTAAATTCTGCCATATAACGCATTTTTTAAGCAAAATCTTGCTTCTGAGCAGATTTACAGAATCAACACTTTCTCAGCAAGACTCAGAAAAAAACGCTGATAACGCGCTGGAAACGCTAAATTTTTTGCATTTGAGGACGGATTCATGCGTATTATGTTGTATTGGATAGATTTATGTGATTTGCGATACTTTGAAACTGCTCAGAATGTGGTAATTTTGACTTATTTCAAACCTCATATAACTGCAGATAGCGCTCTGAAAACACGAGATACGATGTTTTTGTCGATGAATTCATACATATCATGAGGTCCTGGATGAGAATATGAACTTTCTGATTGTGAAAATCAGCGCGGAATAGCGTGATCTCGACTCATTCCAAAGTCTGTAAAACTGCAAACAGCACTCTAAAAACACAAAATATGATGTATTTGGTGCTTAATTCTGCCATATTACGCATTTTTGAAGCAAAATCTTGCTCCTGAGCAGATTTGCAGAATCAAAAATTTTTCAACGAGACTCAGAAAAAACGCTGATGACTCGCTGGAATCGCAAAATTTTGTGCATTTGAAGACGGATTTATACATATTATGTTGTATTGGATAGATTTATGTAATTCGCGATACTTTGAAACTGCTCAGGATGTGGTAATTTTGACTTATTTCAAACTTCATATAACTGCAGATAGCGCTCTGAAAACACGAGATACGATGTTTTTGTCGATGGATTCATACATATCATGAGATCCTGGATAGGAATATGAACTTTTTGATTGTGAAAATCTGCGCGTAAATCGTGATCTCGACTTATTCCAAAGTTTGTGAAACTGCAAATAGCACTCTAAAAACAGGAAATATGATGTATTTGGTGCTAGATTCTACCATATAACGCATTTTTGAAGCAAAATCTTGCTTCTGAGCAGATTTACAGGATCAAAAATTTCTCAACGAGACTCAGAAAAAACGCTGATACCTCGCTGGAAACGCAAAATTTTCTGCATTTGAGGACGGATTCATGCGTATTATGTTGTACTGGATAGATTTATGTGATATGCGAAACTTTGAAACTGCTCAGAATGTGGTAATTTTGACTTATTTCAAACTTCATATAACTGCAGATAGCGCTTGAAAACAAGAGATACGATGTTTTTGTCGATGGATTCATACATATTATGAGGTCCTGGATAGGAATATGAACTTTCTGATTGTGAAAATCTGCGCGGAAGAGCGTGATCTCGACTTATTCCAAAGTTTGTAGAACTGCAGATAGCATCCTAAAAACACGGAATATGATGTATTTGGTGCTAAATTCTGCCATATAACGCATTTTTGAAGCAAAATCTTCCTTCTGAGCAGATTTACAGAATGAAAAATTTCTCAACGAGACTCAGGAGAAACGCTTATAACTCGCTGGAAACGCGAAATTCTTCGCATTTGAGGACGGATTCATACGTATTATGTTATATTAGATAGATTTATGTGATTTGCGATACCCTGAAACTGCTCAGAATGTGGTAATTTTGACTTATTTCAAACTTCATATAACTGCAGATAGCGCTCCGATAACACAAGATACGATGTTTTTATCGATGGATTCATACATATTATGAGGTCCTGGATAGGAATATGAACTTTTTGATTGTAAAGATCTGCGCGGAAAAGCGTGATCTCGACTTATTCCAAAGTTTGTAAAAACTGCAAATAGCACTCTAAAAACACGAAAGATGATGTACTTGGTGCTAAATTCTGCCATATAACGCATTTTTGAAGCAAAATCTTGCTTCTGAGCAGATTTACAGGATCAAAAATTTCTCAACGAGACTCAGGAGAAACGCTTATAACTCTCTGGAAACGCAAAATTCTTCGCATTTGGGGACGGATTCATGCGTATTATGTTGTATTGGATAGATTTATGTGATTTGCGATACTTTGAAACTGCCCAGAATGTGGTAATTTTGACTTATTTCAAACTTCATATAACAGCAGGTAGCGCTCTGAGAACAGGAGATACGATGTTTTTGTCGATGGATTTATACATATTATGAGGTCCTGGATAGGAATATGAACTTTTTGATTGTGAAAATCTGCGCGGAAAAGCGTGATCTCGACTTATTCCAAAGTTTGTAAAACTGCAAATAGCACTCTAAAAACACGAAATATGATGTATTTGGTGCTAGACTCTGCCATATAACGCATTTTTGGAGCAAAATTTTGCTTCTGAGCAAATTTACAGAATCCAAAATTTCTCAACGAGACTCAGAAAAAACGCTGATAACTCGCTGGAAACGCAAAATTTGTTGCATTTGAGGACGGATTCCTCCCTATTATTTTGTATTGGATAGATTTATTTGATTTGCGATACTTTGAAACTGCTCAGAATGTGGTAATTATGACTTATTTCAAACTTCATATAACTGCAGATAGCGCTCTGAAAACACAAGATACGATGTTTTTGTCGATGGATTCATACATATTATGAGGTCCTGGATAGGACTATGAACTTTTTGATTGTGAAAATCTGCGCGGAAAAGCGTGATCTCGACTTATTCCAAAAATTGTAAAACTGCAAATAGCACACTAAAAACACGAAATATGATGTACTTGGTGCTAAATTCTGCCATATAACGCATTTTTGAAGCAAAATCTTGCTTCTAAGCAGATTTACAGAATCAAAAATTTCTCAACGGGACTCAGAAAAATCGCTAATAACTCGCTGGAAACGCAAAATTTTCTGCATTTGAGGACGGATTCATGCGTATTATGTTGTATTGGATAGATTTATGTGATTTGCGATACTTCAAAACTGCTTAGAATGTGGTAATTTTGACTTATTTCAAACTTCATATAACTTTATATTGCGCTCTGAAAACAAGAGATACGATGTTTTTGTCGATGGATTCATACATATTATGAGGTCCTGGATGGGAATATGAACTTTTTGATTGTGAAAATCGGCGCGGAAAAGCGTGATCTCGACTTATTCCAAAGTTTGTTAAACTGCAAATAGCACTCTAAAAACACAAAATATGATGTATTCGGTGCTAAATTCTGCCATATAACGCATTTTTGAAGCAAAATCTTGCTTTTGAGCAGATTTACAGAATCAACACTTTCTCAGCAAGACTCAGGAAAAAACGCTGATAACGCGCTGGAAACGCTAAATTTTTTGCATTTGAGGACGGATTCATGCGTATTATGTTGTATTGGATAGATTTATGTGATTTGCGATACTCTGAAACTGCTCAGAATTTGGTAATTTTGACTTATTTCAAACTTCATATAACTGCAGATAGCGCTCTGAAAACACGAGATACGATGTTTTTGTCGATGGATTCATACATATTATGAGGTCCTGGATAGGAATATGAACTTTTTGATTGTGAAAATCGGCGCGGAAAAGCATGATCTCGACTTATTCCAAAGTTTGTTAAACTGCAAAGAGCACTCTAAAAACACAATATATGATGTATTCGGTGCTAAATTCTGCCATATAACGCATTTTTGAAGCAAAATCTTGCTTTTGAGCAGATTTACAGAATCAACACTTTCTCAGCAAGACTCAGAAAAAAACGCTGATAACGCGCTGGAAACGCTAAATTTTTTGCATTTGAGGACGGATTCATGCGTATTATGTTGTATTGGATAGATTTATGTGATTTGCGATACTCTGAAACTGCTCAGAATTTGGTAATTTTGACTTATTTCAAACTTCATATAACTGCAGATAGCGCTCTGAAAACACGAGATACGATGTTTTTGTCGATGGATTCATACATATTATGAGGTCCTGGATAGGAATATGAACTTTTTGATTGTGAAAATCGGCGCGGAAAAGCATGATCTCGACTTATTCCAAAGTTTGTTAAACTGCAAATAGCACTCTAAAAACACAAAATATGATGTATTCGGTGCTAAATTCTGCCATTTAACGCATTTTTGAAGCAAAATCTTGCTTTTGAGCAGATTTACAGAATCAACACTTTCTCAGCAAGACTCAGAAAAAAACGCTGATAACGCGCTGGATACGATGTTTTTGTCGATAGATTCATACATATTATGAGGTCCTGGATGGGAATATGGACTTTTTGATTGTGAAAGTCTGCGCGAAAAGCGTGATCTCAACTTATTCCAAAGATCGTAAAACTGCAAATAGCACTCTAAAAACACAAAATATGATGTATTTGGTGCTGAATTCTGCCATATAACGCATTTTGAAAGGAAAATCTTGCTTCTGAGCAGATTTACAGAATCAAAAATTCCTCAACGAGACTCAGAAAAAACGCTGATAACTCGCTGGAAACGCAAATTTTTTTGCATTTGAGGACGGATTCATTCTTATTATGTTGTATTGGATAGATTCATGTGATTTGCGATACTTTGAAACTGCTCAGAATGTGGTAATTTTGACCTATTTCAAACCCCATATAACTGCAGATAGCGCTCTGAAAACACGATATACGATGTTTTTGTTGATGGATTCATACATATTATGAGGTCCTGGATAGGATTATGAACTTTTTGATTGTGAAAATCTGCGCGGAAAAGCTTGATCTCGACTTATTCCAAAGTTTGTAAAACTGCAAATAGCACTCTAAAAACACGGAATATGATGTATTTGGGGCAAGATTTTGCCATATAACGCATTTTTGAAGCAAAATCTTGCTTCTGAGCAGATTTACAGAATCAAAAATTTCTCAACGAGACAGAAAAAACGCTAATAACTCGCTGGAAACGCAAAATTTTGTGCATTTGAAGACGGATTCATACGTATTATGTTGTATTGGATAAATTTATGTGATTTGCGATACTTTGAAACTGCTCAGAATGTGGTAATTTTGACTTATTTCAAACCTCATATAACTGCAGATAGCGCTCTGAAGACACGAGATACGATGTTTTTGTCGATGAATTAATACATATCATGAGGTCCTGGATGAGAATATGAACTTTTTGATTGTGAAAATCAGCGCGGAATAGCGTGATCTCGACTCATTCCAAAGTTTGTAAAACTGCGAATAGCACTCCAAAAACACGAAATATGATGTATTTGGTTCTAGATTCTGCCATATAACGCATTTTTGAAGCAAAGTCTTGCTTCTGAGCAGATTTCCAGAATCAAAATCTTCTCAACGATACTCAGAAGAAACGTTGAAAACTCGCTGGAAATGCAAAATTTTCTGCATTTGAGGACGGATTCATGCGTATTATGTTGTATTGGATAGATTTATGTGATTTGCGATACTTCGAAACTGCTCAGAATGTGGTAATTTTGACTTATTTCAAACTTCATATAACTGCAGATAGCGCTTAAAAACAAGAGATACGATGTTTTTGTCGATGGATTCATACATATTATGTGGTCCTGGATAGGAATATGAACTTTCTGATTGTGAAAATCTGCGCGGAAGAGCGTGATCTCGACTTATTCCAAAGTTTGTAGAACTGCAAATAGCATCCTAAAAACACGAAATATGATGTATTTGGTGCTGAATTCTGCCATATAACGCATTTTTGAAGCAAAATCTTCCTTCTGAGCAGATTTACAGAATAAAAAATTTCTCAACGAGACTCAGGAGAAACGCTGATAACTCGCTGGAAACGCAAAATTCTCCGCATTTGAGGACGGATTCATACGTATTATGTTATATTAGATAGATTTATGTGATTTGCGATACCCTGAAACTGCTCAGAATGTGGTAATTTTGACTTATTTCAAACTTCATATAACTGCAGATAGCGCTCCGAAAACACGAGATACGATGTTTTTGTCGATGGATTCATACATATTATGAGGTCCTGGATAGGAATATGAACTTTCTGATTGTGAAGATCTGCGCGGAAAAGCGTGATCTCGACTTATTCCAAAGTTTGTAAAACTGCAAATAGCACTCTAAAAACACGAAATATGATGTATTTGCTGCTAGATTCTGCCATATAACGCATTTTTGAAGCAAAATCTTGCTTCTGAGCAGATTTACAGGATCAAAAATTTCTCAACGAGACTCAGAAAAAACGCTGATAACTCGCTGGGAATGCAAAATGTTTTGCATTTGAGGACGGATTTATGCGTATTATGTTGTATTGGATAGATTTATGTGATTTGCGATACTTTGGAACTGCTCAGAATGTGGTAATTTTGACTTATTTCAAACTTTATATAACTGCAGATAGCGCTCTGAAAACAAGAGATACGATGTTTTTGTCGATGGATTCATACATACTATGGGGTCCTGGATGAGAATATGAGCTTTTTGATTGTGAAAGTCTGCGCGGAAAAGCGTGATCTCGACTTATTCAAAAAATTGTAAAACTGCGAAAAGCACACTAAAAACACGAAATATGATGTACTTGGTGCTAAATTCTGCCATATAACGCATTTTTGAAGCAAAATCTTGCTTCTGAGCAGATTTACAGAATCAAAAATTTCTCAACGAGACTCAGAAAAAATGCTGAAAGCTCGCTGGAAACGCAAAATTTTTTGCATTTGAGGACAGATCCATGCGTATTATTTTGTATTGGATAGATTTATTTGATTTGCGATACTTTGAAACTGCTCAGAATGTGGTAATTATGACTTATTTCAAACTTCATATAACTGCTGATAGCGCTCTGAAAACACGAGATACGATGTTTTTGTCGATGGATTCATACATATTATGAGGTCCTGGATAGGACTATGAACTTTTTGATTGTAAAAATCTGCGCGGAAAAGCGTGATCTCGACTTATTCCAGAGTTTGTACAACTGCAAATAGCACTCTAAAAACACGAAATATGATGTATTCGATGCTTAATTCTGCCATATAACGCATTTTTGAAGCTAAATCTTGCTTATGTGCAGATTAACAGAATCAAAAATTTCTCAACGAGACTCAGGAAAAACGCTGATAACTCGCTGGAAACGCAAAATTCTTCGCATTTGAGGACGGATTCATACGTATTATGTTGTATTAGATAGATTTATGTGATTTGCGATACTTTTAAACTGCTCAGAATGTGGTAATTTTGACTTATTTCAAACTTCATATAACTGCAGATAGCGCTCTGAAAACACGGGATACGATGTTTTTGTCGATGGATTCATACATATTATGAGGTTCTGGATAGGAATATGAACTTTTTGATTGTGAAGATCTGCGCGGAAAAGCGTGATCTCGACTTACTCCAAAGTTTGTAAAACTGCAAATAGCACTCTAAAAACACGAAATATGATGTATTTGGTGCTAGATTCTGCCATATAACGCATTTTTGAAGCAAAATCTTGCTTCTGAGCAGATTTACAGAATCAAAAATTTCTCAACGAGACTCAGGAAAAACGCTGATAACTCGCTGGAAACGCAAAATTCTTCGCATTTGAGGACGGATTCATACGTATTATGTTGTATTAGATAGATTTATGTGATTTGCGATACTTTTAAACTGCTTAGAATGTGGTAATTTTGACTTATTTCAAACTTCATATAACTGCAGATAGCGCTCTGAAAACACTAGATACGATGTTTTTGTCGATGGATTCATACATATTATGAGGTCCTGGATAGGAATATGAACTTTTTGATTGTGAAGATCTGCGCGGAAAAGCGTGATCTCGACTCACTCCAAAGTTTGTAAAACTGCAAATAGCACTCTAAAAACACGAAATATGATGTATTTGGTGCTAGATTCTGCCATATAACGCATTTTTGAAGCAAAATCTTGCTTCTGAGCAGATTTACAGAATCAAAAATTTCTCAACGAGACTCAGGAAAATCGCTGATAACTCGCTGGAAACGCAGAATTTCTCGCATTTGAGGACGGATTCATGCGTATCATGTTGTATTGGATAGATTTATGTGATTTGCTATACTTTGAAACTGCTCAGAATGTGGTAATTTTGACTTATTTCAAACTTCATATAACTGCAGATAGCGTTCTGAAAACACGAGATACGATGTTTTTGTCGATAGATTCATACATATTATGATGTCCTGGATAGGAATATGAACTTATTGATTGTGAAAATCTGCGCGGAAAAGCGTGATCTCGACTTATTCCAAAGTTAGTAAAACTGCAAATAGCACTTCAAAAACACGAAATATGATGTATTTGGTTCTAGATTCTGCCATATAACGCATTTTTGAAGCAAAGTCTTGCTTCTGAGCAGATTTACAGAATCAAAATGATCAATGATACTCAGAAGAAACGTTGATAACTCGCTGGAAATGCAAAATTTTCTGCATTTGAGGACGGATTCATGCGTATTATGTTGTACTGGATAGATTTATGTGATATGCGAAACTTTGAAACTGCTCAGAATGTGGTAATTTTGACTTATTTCAAACTTCATATAACTGCAGATAGCGCTCTGAAAACACGAGATACGATGTTTTTGTCGATGGATTCATAAATATCATGAGGTCCTGGATGGGAATATGAACATTTTGATTGTGAAATCTGCGCGGAAAAGCGTGATCTCGACTTATTCCAAAGTTTGTAAGACTGCGAATAGCACTCTAAAAACACGAAATATGATGTATTTGGTGCTAGACTCTGCCATATAACGCATTTTTGGAGCAAAGTTTTGCTTCTGAGCAGATTTCCAGAATCAAAATCTTCTCAACGATACTCAAAAGAAACGTTGAAAACTCGCTGGAAATGCAAAATTTTCTGCATTTGAGGACGGATTCATGCGTATTATGTTGTATTGGATGGATTTATGTGATTTGCGATACTTCGAAACTGCTCAGAATGTGGTAATTTTGAATTATTTCAAACTTCATATAACTGCAGATAGCGCTCTGAAAACAAGAGATACGATGTTTTTGTCGATGGATTCATACATATTATGAGGTCCTGGATGGAAATATGAACTGTTTGATTGTGAGAGTCTGCGCGGAGAAGCGTGATCTCGACTTATTCCAAAGTCTGTAAAACTGCAAATAGCACTCTAAAAACACAAAATATGATGTATTTGGTGCTAAATTCTGCCATATTACGCATTTTTGGAGCAAAATCTTGCTCCTGAGCAGATTTGCAGAATCAAAAATTTTTCAATGAGACTCAGAAAAAACGCTGATGACTCGCTGGAAACGCAAAATTTTGTGCATTTGAGGACGGATTCATACATATTATGTTGTATTGGATAGATTTATGTAATTCGCGATACTTTGAAACTGCTCAGGATGTGGTAATTTTGACTTATTTCAAACTTCATATAACTGCAGATAGCGCTCTGAAAACACAAGATACGATGTTTTTGTCGATGGATTCATACATATCATGAGGTCCTGGATAGGAATATGAACTTTTTGATTGTGAAAATCTGCGCGTAAATCGTGATCTCGACTTATTCCAAAGTTTGTGAAACTGCAAATAGCACTCTAAAAACACAAAATATGATGTATTTGGTGCTAGATTCTGCCATATAACGCATTTTTGAAGCAAAATCTTGCTTTTGAGAAGATTTACAGGATCAAAAATTTCTCAACGAGACTCAGAAAAAACGCTGATAACTCGCTGGAAACGCAAAATTTTTTGCATTTGAGGACGGATTCATGCGTATTATGTTGTACTGGATAGATTTATGTGATATGCGAAACTTTGGAACTGCTCAGAATGTGGTAATTTTGATTATTTCAAACTTCATATAACTGCAGATAGCGCTTAAAAACAAGAGATACGATGTTTTTGTCGATGGATTCATACATATTATGAGGTCCTGGATAGGAATATAAACTTTCTGATTGTGAAAATCTGCGCGGAAGAGCGTGATCTCGACTTATTCCAAAGTTTGTAGAACTGCAAATAGCATCCTAAAAACACGAAATATGATGTATTTGGTGCTAAATTCTGCCATATAACGCATTTTTGAAGCAAAATCTTCCTTCTGAGCAGATTTACAGAATAAAAAATTTCTCAACGAGACTCAGGAGAAACGCTGATAACTCGCTGGAAACGCGAAATTCTTCGCATTTGAGGACGGATTCATACGTATTATGTTATATTAGATAGATTTATGTGATTTGCGATACCCTGAAACTGCTCAGAATGTGGTAATTTTGACTTATTTCAAACTTCATATAACTGCAGATGGCGCTCCGAAAACACGAGATACGATGTTTCTGTCGATGGATTCATACATATTATGAGGTCCTGGATAGGAATATGAACTTTTTGATTGTAAAGATCTGCGCGGAAAAGCGTGATCTCGACTTATTCCAAAGTTTGTAAAACTGCCAATAGCACTCTAAAAACACGAAATATGATGTATTTGCTGCTAGATTCTGCCATATAACGCATTTTTGAAGCAAAATCTTGCTTCTGAGCAGATTTACACAATCAAAAATTTCTGAACGAGACTCAGAGAAAACGCTGATAACTTGCTGGAAACGTAAAATTCTTTGCATTCGAGGATGGATTCATGCGTATTATGTTGTATTGGATAGATTTATGTGATTTGCGATACTTTGAAACTGCTCAGAATGTGGTAATTTTGACTTATTTCAAACTTCATATAACTGCAGATAGCGCTCTGAAAACAAGAGATACGATGTTTTTGTCGATGAATTCATACATACTATGGGGTCCTGGATGAGAATATGAACTTTTTGATTGTGAAAGTCTGCGCGGAAAAACGTGATCTCGACTTATTCAAAAAATTGTAAAACTGCGAAAAGCACACTAAAAACACGAAATATGATGTACTTGGTGCTAAATTCTGCCATATAACGCATTTTTGAAGCAAAATCTTGCTTCTGAGCAGATTTACAGAATCAAAAATTTCTCAACGAGACTCAGAAAAAACGCTGATAACTCGCTGGAAACGCAAAATTTTTCGCATTTGAGGACTATTCCTTGCGTATTATGTTGTATTGGATAGATTTATGTGATTTGCGATACTTTTAAACTGCTCAGAATGTGGTAATTTTGACTTATTTCAAACTTTATATAACTTAAGATTGCGCTCTGAAAACAAGAGATACGATGTTTTTGTCGATGGATTCATACATATTATGAGGTCCTGGATAGGAATATGAACTTTTTGATTGTGAAAATCTGCGCGGAAGAGCTTGATTTCGACTTGTTCCAAAGTTTGTAGAACTGCAAATAGCATTCTAAAAACACGAAATATGATGTATTTGGTGCTAAATTCTGCTTTATAACGCATTTTTGAAGCAAAATCTTGCTTCTGAGCAGATTTACAGAATGAAAAATTTCTCAACGAGACTCAGAAAAAACGCTGATAACTCGCTGGAAACGCAAAATTCTGTGCATTTGAGGACGGATTCATGCGTATTATGTTGTATTGGATAGATTCATGTGATTTGCGATACTTTGAAACTGCCCAGAATGTGGTAATTTTGACTTATTTCAAACTTCATATAACAGCAAGTAGCGCTCTGAGAACAGGAGATACGATGTTTTTGTCGATTGATTCATACATATTATGAGGTCCTGGATAGGAATATGAACTTTTTGATTGTGAAAATCTGCGCGGAAAAGCGTGATCTCGACTTATTCCAAAGTTTGTAAAACTGCAAATAGCACTCTAAAAACACGAAATATGATGTATTTGGTGCTAGACTCTGCCATATAACGCATTTTTGGAGCAAAATTTTGCTTCTGAGCAAATTTACAGAATCCAAAATTTCTCAACGAGACTCAGAAAAAACGCTGATAACTCGCTGGAAACGCAAAATTTTGTGCATTTGAGGACAAATTCATGCGTATTATGTTGTATTGGATAGATTTATGTGATGTGCGATACTTTGAAACTGCTCAGAATGTGGTAATTTTGACTCATTTCTAACCTCATATAACTGCAGATAGCGCTCTAAAAACACGAGATACGATGTTTTTGTCGATGGAGTCATACATATATTCCGTGAGACAGCGCATAGATTTTTTGTTGATTACCGCTCACTTGAAACTTTGTGAGTGGCTTCATTGTGATGAGTCCGACAACTTTTTCATTTGGCAAAATTCTAGATTTGGGGGCATTTACCCGCGAGGGCTAATTAATTGAAAGAATATTACCGTAATACTGATCTTTACACTAATCGAAAGATTTTCTGATGATAAAATGGAGGAAAAATATTGTCCAACATGAATATTGAGGCTACCGGTGATTCCGACTTGTCATAAGTACCAACATACTTACAATTGGTACGCTCTAAAAACAAGAGATACGATGTTTTTGTCGATGGATTCATACATATTATGAGGTCCTGGATAGGAATATGAACTTTTTGATTGTGAAAATCTGCGCGGAAGAGCGTGATCTCGACTTATTCCAAAGTTTGTAGAACTGCAAATAGCATTCTAAAAACACGAAATATGATGTATTTGGTGCTAGATTCTGCCATATAACGCATTTTTGAAGCAAAATCTTGCTTCTGAGCAGATTTACAGAATAAAAAATTTCTCAACGAGACTCAGAAAAAACGCTGATAACTCGCTGGAAACGCAAAATTCTGTGCATTTGAGGACGGATTTATGCGTATTTTGTTGTATTGGATAGATTTATGTGATTTGCGATACTTTGAAACTGCTCAGGATGTGGTAATTTTGACTTATTTCAAACTTCATATAACTGCAGATAGCGCTCTGAAAACACAAGATACCATGTTTTTGTCGATGGATTCATACATATCATGAGGTCCTGGATAGGGATATGAACTTTTTGATTGTGAAAATCTGCGCGGAAAAGCGTGATTTCGACTTATTCCAAAGTTTGTAAAACTGCAAATAGCACTCTAAAAACACGAAATATGATGTATTTGGTGCTAGATTTTGCCATATAACGCATTTTTGAAGCAAAATCTTGCTTCTGAGCAGATTTACAGACTCAAAAATTTCTCAACGAGACTCAGAAAAAACGCTGATAGCTCGCTGGAAACGCAAAATTCTGTGCATTTGAGGACGGATTCATGCGTATTATGTTGTATTGGATAGATTTATGTGATTTGCGATACTTTGAAGCTGCTCAGGATGTGGTAATTTTGACTTATTTCAAACTTCATATAACTGCAGATAGCGCTCTGAAAACACGAGATACGATGTTTTTGTCGATGGATTCATACATATCATGAGGTCCTGGATAGGGATATGAACTTTTTGATTGTGAAAATCTGCGCGGAAAAGCGTGATTTCGACTTATTCCAAAGTTTGTAAAACTGCAAATAGCACTCTAAAAACACGAAATATGATGTATTTGGTGCTAGGTTCTGCCATATAACGCATTTTTGAAGCAAAATCTTGCTTCTGAGCAGATTTACAGAATCAAAAATTTCTCAACGAGACTCAGAAAAAACGCTGATAGCTCGCTGGAAACGCAAAATTTTTTGCATTTGAGGACAGATTCATGCGTATTATGTTGTATTGGATAGATTTATGTGATTTGCGATACTTTGAAACTGCCCAGAATGTGGTAATTTTGACTTATTTCAAACTTCATATAACAGCAGGTAGCGCTCTGAGAACAGGAGATACGATGTTTTTGTCGATGGATTCATACATATTATGAGGTCCTGGATAGGAATATGAACTTTTTGATTGTAAAAATCTGCGCGGAAAAGCGTGATCTCGACTTATTCCAAAGTTTGTAAAACTGCAAATAGCACTCTAAAAACACGAAATATGATGTATTTGGTGCTAGACTCTGCCATATAACGCATTTTTGGAGCAAAATTTTGCTTTTGAGCAGATTTACAGAATCAAAAATTTCTCAACGAGACTCAGAAAAAACGCTGATAACTCGCTGGAAACGCAAAATTTTGTGCATTTGAGGACAAATTCATGCGTATTATGTTGTATTGGATAGATTTATGTGATTTGCGATACTTTGAAACTGCTCAGAATGTGGTAATTCCGACTCATTTCTAACCTCATATAACTGCAGATAGCGCTCTAAAAACACGAGATACCATGTTTTTGTCGATGGATTCATACATATATTCCGTGAGACAGCGCATAGATTTTTTGTTGATTACCGCTCACTTGAAACTTTGTGAGTGGCTTCATTGTGATGAGTCCGACAACTCCTTCATTTGGCAAAATTCTAGATTTGGGGGCATTTACCCGCGAGGGCTAATTAATTGAAAGAATATTACCGTAATACTGATCTTTACACTAATCGAAAGATTTTCTGATGATAAAATGAAGGAAAAATATTGTCCAACATGAATATTGAGGCTACCGGTGATTCCGACTTGTCATAAGTACCAACATACTTACCATTGGTACCAACATACTTATGACAAGTGCGGCTTGTCGGATTCACCGGTAGTCTCAATATTCATGTCGGACAATATTTTTCCTCCATTTTATCATCAAAAACTCTTCAGATTAGTGTAAAGATCAGTATTACGGTAATATTCTTTCAATTAACTAGCCCCTGAATCTAGAATTTTGCTAATTGAAAAAGTTGTCGGACTCATCACAATGAAGCCACTCACAAAGTTTCAAATAAGCGGTAATCAACAAAAAATTCAGGCGCTGTCTCACGGACTAATATCATGAGGTCCTGGATAGGAATATGAACTTTTTGTTTGTGAAAATCTGCGCGGAAAGGCGTGATCTCGACTTATTCCAAAGATTGTGAAACTGCAAATAGCACTCTAAAAACACGAAATATGATGTATTTGGTGCTAGATTCTGCCATATAACGCATTTTTTAAGCAAAATCTTGCTTCTGGGCAGATTTACAGAATCAAAAATTTCTCAACGAGACTCAGAAAAAACGCTGATAACTCGCTGGAAACGCAAAATTTCTTGCATTTGAGGACGGATTCCTCCGTATTATTTTGTATTGGATAGATTTATTTGATTTGCGATACTTTGAAACTGCTCAGAATGTGGTAATTATGACTTATTTCAAACTTCATATAACTGCTGATAGCGCTCTGAAAACACGAGATACGATGTTTTTGTCGATGGATTCATAAATATTATGAGGTCCTGGATAGGACTATGAACTTTTTGATTGTGAAGATCTGCGCGGAAAAGCGTGATCTCGACTTACTCCCAAGTTTGTAAAACTGCAAATGGCACTCTAAAAACACGAAATATGATGTATTTGGTGCTAGATTCTGCCATATAACGCATTTTTGAAGCAAAATCTTGCTTCTGAGCAGATTTACAGAATCAAAAATTTCTCAACGAGACTCAGGTAAAACGCTGATAACTCGCTGGAAACGCAGAATTTTTCGCATTTGAGGACAGATTCATACGTATTATGTTGTATTAGATAGATTTATGTGATTTGCGATACTTTTAAACTGCTCAGAATGTGGTAATTTTGACTTATTTCAAACTCCATATAACTGCAGATAGCGCTCTGAAAACACGAGATACGATGTTTTTGTCGATGGATTCATACATATCATGAGGTCCTGGATAGGAATATGAACTTTTTGATTGTGAAGATCTGCGCGGAAAAGCGTGATCTCGACTTACTCCAAAGTTTGTAAAACTGCAAATAGCACTCTAAAAACACGAAATATGATGTATTTGGTGCTAGATTCTGCCATATAACGCATTTTTGAAGCAAAATCTTGCTTCTGAGCAGATTTACAGAATCAAAAATTTCTCAACGAGACTCAGGAAAATCGCTGATAACTCGCTGGAAACGCAGAATTTCTCGCATTTGAGGACGGATTCATGCGTATTATGTTGTATTGGATAGATTTATGTGATTTGCTATACTTTGAAACTGCTCAGAATGTGGTAATTTTGACTTATTTCAAACTTCATATAACTGCAGATAGCGTTCTGAAAACACGAGATACGATGTTTTTGTCGATAGATTCATACATATTATGATGTCCTGGATAGGAATATGAACTTATTGATTGTGAAAATCTGCGCGAAAAGCGTGATCTCGACTTATTCCAAAGTTAGTAAAACTGCAAATAGCACTTCAAAAACACGAAATATGATGTATTTGGTTCTAGATTCTGCCATATAACGCATTTTTGAAGCAAAGTCTTGCTTCTGAGCAGATTTACAGAATCAAAATGATCAATGATACTCAGAAGAAACGTTGATAACTCGCTGGAAATGCAAAATTTTCTGCATTTGAGGACGGATTCATGCGTATTATGTTGTACTGGATAGATTTATGTGATATGCGAAACTTTGAAACTGCTCAGAATGTGGTAATTTTGACTTATTTCAAACTTCATATAACTGCAGATAGCGCTCTGAAAACACGAGATACGATGTTTTTGTCGATGGATTCATACATATCATAAGGTCCTGGATGGGAATATGAACATTTTGATTGTGAAAATCTGCGCGGAAAAGCGTGATCTCGACTTATTCCAAAGTTTGTAAAACTGCAAATAGCACTCTAAAAACATGAAATATGATGCATTTGGTGCTGGATTCTGCCATATTACGCATTTTTGAGGCAAAATCTTGCTTTTGAACAGATTTACAGAATCAAAAATTTCTCAACGAGAATCAGGAAAAAGCTGATAGCTTGCTGGAAACGCAGAATTTTTTGCATTTGAGGACGGATTCATGCGTTTTATGATGTATTGGATAGATTTATGTGATTTGCAATACTTTGAAACTGCTCAGAATGTGGTAATTTTGACTTATTTCAAACTTCATATAACTGCAGATAGCGCTCTGAAAACATGAGATACGATGTTTTTGTCGATGAATTCATACATATTATGAGGTCCTGGTTAGGAATATGAACTTTTTGATTGTGAAAATCTGAGCGGAAAAGCGTGATCTCGACTTATTCCAAAGTTTGTAAAACTGCGAATAGCACTCTAAAAACACGAAATATGATGTATTTGGTGCTAGATTCTGCCATATAAAGCATTTTTGAAGCAAAATCTTGCTTCTGAGCAGATTCACAGAATCAAGAATTTCTCAACGAGACTCGGAAAAAATGCTGATAACTCGCTGAAAACGCAAAATTTTGTGCATTTGAGGACAGATTCATGCGTATTATGTTGAATTGGCTAGATTCATGTGATTTGCGATACTTTGAAACTGCTCAGAATGTGGTAAATTTGACTTATTTCAAACTTCATATAACTGCAGATAGCGCTCTAAAAACACGTGATACGATGTTTTTGTTGATGGATTCATACATATTATGAGGTCCTGGATAGGAATATGAACTTTTTGATTGTGAAAATCTGCGCGGAAAAGCGTGATCTCGACTTTTTCCAAAGTTTGTAAAACTGCAAATAGCACTCTAAAAACACGGAATATGATGTACTTGATGCTAAATTCTGCCATATAACGCATTTTTTAAGCAAAATCTTGCTTCTGAGCAGATTTACAGAATCAAGAATTTCTCAACGAGACTCAGAAAAAACGCTGATAACTTGCTGGAAACGCAAATTTTTTTGCATTTGAGGACGGATTCATGCTTTTTATTTTGTATTGGATAGATTTATGTGATTTGCGATTCTTTGAAACTGCTCAGAATGTGGTTATTTTGACTTATTTCAAACTTCATATAACTGCAGATAGCGCTCTGAAAACACGAGATACGATGTTTTTGTCGATGGATTCATACTTATTATGAGGTCCTGGATAGGAATATGAACTTTTTGATTGTGAAAATCCGCGCGGGAAAGCTTGATCTCGACTTTTTCCAAAGTTTGTAAAACTGCAAATAGCACTCTAAAAACACGAAATATGATGCATTTGGTGCTGGATTCTGCCATATTACGCATTTTTGAGGCAAAATCTTGCTTTTGAACAGATTTACAGAATCAAAAATTTCTCAACGAGAATCAGGAAAAAGCTGATAACTTGCTGGAAACGCAGAATTTTTTGCATTTGAGGACGGATTCATGCGTTTTATGATGTATTGGATAGATTTATGTGATTTGCGATACTTTGAAACTGCTCAGAATGTGGTAATTTTGACTTATTTCAAACTTCATATAACTGCAGATAGCGCTCTGAAAACACGTGATACCATGTTTTTGTCGATGGACTCCTTCATATTATGAGGTCCTGGATAGGAATATGAACTTTTTGATTGTGAAAATCTGCGCGGAAAAGCGTGATTCCGACTTACCCCAGAGTTTGTTAAACTGCAAATAGCGCTCTAAAAACACGGAATATGATGTATTTGGTGCTAGATTCTGCCATATAACGCACATTTACAGCAAAATCTTGCTTCTGAGCAGATTTACAGAGTCAAAAATTTCTCAACGAGACTCAGAAAAAACGCTGATAATTCGCTGGAAACGCAGAATTTTGTGCATTTGAGGACGAATAGATAGATTTATGTAATTTGCGATACTTTAAAACTGTTCAGGATGTGGTAATTTTGATTTATTCCAAACTTCATATAACTGCAGATAGCGCTCTTAAAACACGGAATATGATGTTTCTGTCCATAGATTCATACATATTATGAGGTTATGGTTAGGAATATGAACTTTTTGATTGTGGAAATCTGCGCGGAAAAGCGTGATTTCGACTTATTTCAAAGTTTGTAAAACTGCAAATAGCACTCTAAAAACATGAAATATGATGTATTTGGTGATAGATTCTGCTATATAACGCACTTTTGAAGCAAAATCTTGCTTCTTAGCAGATTTACAGAGTCAAAAATTTCTCAACGAAACTCAGAAAAAGCGCTGATAACTTGCTGAAAATGCAGAATATTGTGAATTTGAGGACGGTATCATGCGTATCATGTTGTATTAGATAGATTTATGTGATTTGCGATACTTAGAAACTGCTCATAATGTGGTTATTTTGACTTATTTCAAACTTCATATAACTGCAGATAGCGCTCTGGAATAACGGAATAAAATGTGTTTGTCGATGGATTCATACATATTATAAGGTCTTTTATAGAAATGTAAACTTTCTGTTCGTGGAAATCTGCGCGGAAAAGCATGATTTCGACTTATTCCAAAGTTTGTAAAACTGCAAATAGCGCTCTAAAAACACGAAATATGATGTATTTGGTGCTTGATTCTGCCGTATAACGCACTTTTGAAGCAAAATCTTGCTTCTGAGCAGATTAACAGAGTCAAGAATTTCTCAACGAAAGTCAAGAATAACGCTGATAACTTGCTGGAAACGCAAAATTTTGTGCATTCAAGGACCGATCCATGCGTATTATGTTGTATTGGAAGGATTTGTGTGATTTGCGATACTTTGAAACTGCTCAGAATGTGCTAATTTTGACTTATTTCAAACTTCATATAACTGCAGATAGCGCTCTGAAAACACGAAATGAGATGTTCTTGTCGATAGATTCATACATATTATAAGGTCCTGAATAAGAATATGAACTTTTTGATTGTGAAAATCTGCGCGGGTAAGCGTGATTTTGACTTATTCCAAAGTTTGTTAAACTGCGAATAGCATTCTAAGAACACGAAATATGATGTATTTGGTGCTAGATTCTGCCGTATAACGCAATTTTGAAGCAAAATCTTGCTTCTGAGCAGATTTACAAAGTCAAATATTTCTCAACGAGACTTAGAAAAAACGGTGATAACTCGCTGGAAACGCAAAATATCGTGCATCTAAGGACGGATTCATGCGTATTATGTTGTACTGGATAGATTTTTGTGATTTGCGATACTTTGAGACTGCTCTGAATGAGGTAATTTTGACTTATTTCAAACTTCATATAACTGCAGATAGCGCTCTGCAAACACAAAATATGATGTTCTTGTCGATAGATTCATACATATTATGGAGACTCCAGAGGCATATGAACTTTTTGATTGTGAAAATCTGCGCGGAAAAGCGTGATTTCGACTCATTCCAAAGTCTGTAAAACTGCAAATAGCACTCTGAGAACACAAAATATGTTGTATTTGGTGCTAGATTCTGCCATATAACGCACTTTTGCAGCAAAATCTTGCTTCTGAGCAGATTCACAGTCATAAATATCTTAACGAAACTGAAGAAACGCTGAATACTCGCTGGAAACATGAAATATCGTGCATTTGAGGACGGATTCATGCGTATTATGTTGTATTGGATTGATTTATGTGATTTGCGATACTTTGAGACTGCTCAGAATGTGGTAATTTTGACTTACTTTAAACTTCATATAACTGCGGATAGCACTCCGAAAACACAAAATATGATTTTTTTGTCGATAGATTCATACATATTATGAAGTCTTGAATAGGAATATGAACTTTTTAATTGTGAAAATTTGCGCAGAAAAGCGTGATTTCGACTTATCCCAAAGTTTGCAAAACTGCAAATAGCGCTCTAAAATACGAAATATGATGTATTTAGATGTAGATTCTGCCGTATAACGCATTTTCGAAGCAGAATCTTGCTTCTGAGCAGATTAACAGAGTCAAAAATTTCTCAACGAGACTCAGAAAAAACGGACGGATTCATGCGTATTATTGAAAAATGATTATGTATTCAAGCATTCATTCCACTTTGGGCTGCAATAAATAATTCTTTGTAATATAGAAGTTATTTGACAGTTTCAATAATTTTCATTGTCTGTAACTCAGTAAACAAGAATACAAAATATGTTTCTATTTTTCATACATAGCAGTGCTGATACATATTTGCAAATCAATTATTTAACACTACCACTTTGATTTGCTAATTTTGTCTGTGAAATTTCTTGAATCTGTAGCATATCACGTTGATGTTGAAAAGCATCTTTTGGTAGAGGCTTGGTTAACAAATCAGCTTGTTGTTCACGTGATGATACGTGCTGCAACTCAAATTTCCTCAAACTAAACTCTCCTCTGACGGAGTGGTACTGTACGTCAATATGCTTCGTCCTCTTGTGAAATTCAGGATTCTTGATGAGACGTATAGCACTTTCATTATCTATGTAAAGTATTGTAGGAATATTCTTGATTCCAGTGATATTTTCTAATAGATTTTGACACCATACCAGTTCTCTAACGGCTTGGCACGCTGCAACATATTCGGATTCAGTAGTAGACAGTACTACTGTCTTCTGTTTGGTAGATGCCCAGGCTATTGTTGACTTTCCAAGTTTTACCACAAAACCACTGGTAGATTTTCTAGTCTCCACGTCACCAGCGTAGTCTGCATTGCTAAATACAAATAATAAATAATTTTGTTCACCTACAAAATGAATACCGTAACGTAGTGTTCCTTTGAGATATTTTAAGATCCTTTTAACTGCATTCCAATGAATTTTCTTAGGATTCTCCAAGTATTGACTTGCAGCGTTTACGGCGTCGGTTATATCTGGTCTCGTAGCTATTGATAAATACTGCAAACTGCCTACTGCTCCTCTGTATGGTGCTTTTGTATCTTCTATTTCTCCTGTGTGCATCATAGCACACATTTGATGATGTTTGTATGCTGGTACAGCAACTTTATTAGCATTATCAATATTGAATATTTTTATAATTGTTCTGGTATAACATTCTTGATGCAAGAATATTGATCCATCAGATAATTTCTTTATTTGTAAACCAAGATAGTGATTTGATTCGCTTGTTGTAATTTCAAACTCGTTTTTTGAATTACAAATCAATTTATTGATAGCTTCCTGATTGGTTGAAGCCACCAACCCATCATCCACGTGAATGGCTGAAATAATTTGTTCACTCTTACTGTTGTTGACGAAAACACAAGAATCTGCTTCAGAAGCTTGTATTGAAAACTTGGCAAGAACATCAGTAAATCGTTTGTTCCAGCATCTTGCAGCTTGCTTGAGTCCATAAATACTTTTCTTTAATAAGCATACTCGTCCACAGCCGTCATCAAAACCTGGTGGTTGTCTCATCAAAATTCGTTCTTCAATATTACCATGTCAAAACGCCGTTTTTACATCAAATTGTTGTGTTTTCATGCATTTTGAGGCTACCAAAGACAGAATTATTCTCAACGAATCAAATCTTACAATGGGGCTGAATGTGTTTAGTTGTAATCTATTCCACTTTTTTGTTTGAATCCTCTCGCAACTAATCTTGCTTTATATCGACAAATGCTTCCACCTGCATTCTTTTTAACCCTGAAAATCCACTTACAATCAACTATCTCTTGACATTCAGGAATTTCAGTGGTTAGAATCCATGTCTTGGTAATTTGTAAAGAATCAATTTCTTCTTTCATGGCTTCAATCCACTTTTCGTGATATTTACATGAGATTGCGTCTTCATAAGATGTTGGTTCATAATAATCTGATATTATGGTAGTATTTGCATTGAAATCTGTAGAACGTTCCGGTCGTTTTAATTTTGATCTTTCTCTTAAGTTGAATTTTTGTGCAGGTGCTACTTCATTTTGTTCATTCACAACGATAACTTCAGTATTTTGTATCACATTTGCTGCGTCATTTTGTGTGACATTTACTTCATTATCTTGGACTTTTTCTGCTTCATTATTCTCCGCAGAATCTGACTGCTTCAAATCAATTTCTTCTTGCTGATCAAAATTACAATACGTGTTCTTTTTACCTTGTTCTTCCTCTTGAAGTGTATCTTTATATATTTTTTCAGTGAATATAACATTTCTATGAATTTTTACTCGATTTCTGCTCGGAAACCAAATACGAAATCCTTTTACTTCACCATCGAAGATCAACAAAGAAACCTTTTTTTGTTTTAGAATCCCATTTTCTCCTTTTCTCTTCCGTTATATGTGTATATACTACTTCTCCGAAAATCCTCATATTCTTGATATCTATCTCTCTATGCAACCAGGGTGATTGAGGAGATTTATCTTTAATGCTGCTTGTACCTGTCTGATTTGAGACAGTTACTGCTGTATTAACAGCTTCTGTCCATAGTTTGATTGGCAGACCGCTTGCATGTATTATTGTTCTTGCAGCTTCAACTAGAACACAGTGCTCACGTTCAGCTGATCCGTTTTGCTCTGGACAATAAGCTACTGATCGCTGATGTATGATATCATGTTTGAAAGTTAATCGTTGTACTTCTTGATTGATGAATTCCAGTCCATTATCAGTCCTTAAGACTTTAATTCCATGTTCAATGTGTTTCTGAAAATTCTCTATACATGCTGCTTTTCTGATTTATGTTTTAGAAAATATACTGTTTGCCAATGGGAAAAATCATCTTTAAATAGAAGAAAGTATCTTGATCCTACGACCGAATTTTCTTGCATGGGCCCACAGATATCGCCATGCATAACATCGCCAATTTTGGATGAATTTGTCTTTCTTGAGTAAAATGGTAAACGATGTTGTTTTCCAACAATACAATTTTCGCATATGTCATCACTATCATCTATAAAATTGACTTCCTTCTTCATCAAAACTTTCTTCACATGCGAAAAGTTTTGGTGCGCCATTTTCTTGTGCCATATTGAGATTCTGTCTCTTGTTACAATATTTGCTTGAACTGCGTTTCTTTCTGTCACGACCTTAAATTTCATTTCATATAATCTATTACTTCGCTCTCCCACTGCAATAATACGCTCTCCTTGTATTAACTGACATAATGTCTTATTTGACTGCAGTGTCATTCCTTTGTCTAATGTGGCACCTAATGAGAACAAATTATATTTAATATCAGGTACATACAGGACATCTGAAAAGTATTTTTCGTTCCATTCATTTCCATCAAATGCTAGAATATTAATATCTCCCTTTCCATATCCTAATATGGTTTTACCTTCACCTCTACGGACGGGAATTTGATTCTGGAATTTTTTGTAATTCATAAACCAGTTGCGTTGATCAGAAATATGATCTGTGGCACCTGAATCAAGAAACCATGATTTTGTTCATCTGCCTGTGATTAGGGTTGATGTTTCTCCCACAAGAGTATCACCTTGTGACTTATTTTTCGAGTGATATGGATTAAATTTGTTTTGATTACCGTTTTGACTTTTGCATTCTCTAGCCCAATAGCCTTCTTTATTACATTTGAAACATTTACCCTATCTTCGTGAATTCTTGTTGCCGAAATTTGAGTCTTCTTTATTGTAATTTCTTCTTTGCTTTCTTACCGCCAAAGCATCACTTCGAGAGTATTCTTGATATTGCATTCCTTTCTCTTCTACTGTTAATCTAGAAATAAGATTGGAAATGGTGCGATCATCATGATGTGTTGAGTCCCATGCGCAAACAAAATGATTATAATAATTTGGCAACGTCATCAATATTTTAGTCAGTATCATTGAATCTGATAAATTCTCTCCAAAAGTTTTCAAACGATAAGCAAGATCTTGAATTTTTGAAATATGAATCGCCATCTTGTCGCTGTCATTCTTTTTCAAATTATACCATTCTTGTTGCAACATGTAAATACTAGCTTCAGATTGTTGTTCATACTCTGACAACTGTTTATCTCACATAGTTTTCTAAGAATCGCAATTGATAATGTGCATTAATGGTTGTTCCTCAACTGATGTACCGATTATTCTCTGTGCTACATTGTCAGCCTTCTTCCAATGTACGAGCGCTTTTGTTTGTGCTTGTATTTCTGCTGCATCTACATTTTCCGCTAACACCGGCTTGATCGAATCACCATTTACAACGTCCCATGCACCAATTGCTTGTAGCGTGACACGAACTTGAAATTTCCAAGTCGCCCAATTTTCATTACATTTCAGCTTTCTTATTCTCGCAGCGTCGTTGTCCATCGTTTAATATTTTCTCACATAGGATAACCAAGGAAAAACTAATGTACCAACATTTACTTTGCTGCTGAACTATTGAAAAATCTTATTGCACAATACTTCTGGATCCACAACCTATTAAAAAATGATCATGTATTTAAGCATTCATTCCACTTTGAGCTGCAATAAATAATACTTTGTAATATAAAAGATATTTGACAGTATCAATAATTCTTATTGTCAGTAACTCAGTAAACAAAAATACGGAATATGTTTCTATATCATTTTTCATACATAGCAGTGCTGATACATATTTGCAAATCAATTATTCAATACGTATTATGTTGTATTGGATAGATTTATGTGATTTGCGATACTTTGAAACTGCTGAGAATGTGGTAATTTTGACTTATTTCAAACTCTATATAACTGCAGATAGCGCTCTGGAAACACGAAATATGATGTTTTTGTCGATAAATTCATATATATTATGAGGTCCTGAATAGGAATATGAACTTTTTGATTGTGAAAATCTGCGCGGAACAGCGTGATTTCGACTTATTCCAAAGTTTGTGAAGCTGCAAATAGCACTCTAAAAACACGAAATATAATATATATGGTGATGGATTCTGCCATATAACGCACTTTTGAAGCAAAATCATGCTTCTGAGCAGAATTACAGAGTCAAAAATTTATCAACGGAACTCAGAAAAAACGCTGATAACTCGCTGGAAACGCAAAATATCGTTCAATTGAAGACGAATTCATGCGTATTATGTTGTATTGGATAGATTTATGTGATTTGCGATACTTTGAAACTGCGTAGAATGTGGTAGTTTTGACTTATTTTAAACTTCATATAACTGCAGATAGCTCTCTGGAAACAGGAATAATGATTCATCTGTCGATAGATTCATACATATTATGGAGTCTTGAATAGGAATATGAACTTTTTGATTGTGAAAATCTGCGCAGAGGAGCGTGAATCCGACTTATTCCAAAGTTTGTAAAACTGCAAATAGCGCTCTGAAAACACTAAATATGATGTATTTGGTGCAAGATTCTGCCGTATAACGCATTTTTCAAGCCGAATCTTGCTTATGAGCAGATTTACAGGGTCAAAAATTTCTCAACGAAACTCAGAAAAAACGCTGATAACTCGCTGGAAAAGCAAAATATCGTGCATTTGAAGACGGATTCATGCGTATTATGTTGTATTAGATAGATTCATGTGATTTGCGATACTTTGGAACTGCTCAGAATGTGGTAATTTTGACTTATTCCAAACTTCATACAACTGCAGATAGCGCTCTGAAAACACGAAATATGATGTTCTTGTCGATGGATTGATACATATTATGGGATCCTTAATAGGAATATGAACTTCTTGATAGTGAAAATCTGCGCGGAAAAGCCTGATTTCGACTTATCCCAGAATCTGCAAAACTGCAAATAGCACTCGATACTTTAAAACTGCTCAGAATGTGGTAATTTTGACTTATTTCAAACTCCATATAACTGCAGATAGCGCTCTGGAAACACGAGATACGATGTTCTTGTCGATAGATTCATATATACTAGAAGGTCCTTGATAGGAATATGAGCTTTTTGATTGTGAAAATTTGCGCGGAAAAGCGGGATTTCGACTTATTTCAAAGTTCGTAAAACTGCAAATAGCACTCTGAAAACACGAAATATAATGTATTTGGTGCTGGATTCTGCATATAACGCACTTTTGAAGCAAAATTCTGCTTCTGAGCAGACTAACAGAGTCAAAAATTTCTCTACGAAGATCAGAAAAAACGCTGATAACTTGATAGAAACGGAAAATTTTGTGCATTCGAGGACGAATTCATGCGTATTCTGTTGCGTTTTATTCTTTTTATTATAAGCGTTTCTTCTGAGTTTCGTTGAGAAATTTTTGACTCTGTAAATCTGCTCAGAAGCAAGATTTTGCTTCAAAAGTGCGTTATGTGGCAGAATCCAGCATCAAGAACATCATATTTGGTGTTTTTAGAGTGCTATTTGCAGTTTTACAAACTTTGGAATTAGTTGAAATCACGTTTTACCGCGCAGATTTCCACAATCAGAATGTTCTTATTCCTATTACAGACCTCATAATTTGTATGGGTCCATAGACAAAAACATCATATTTTTGTTTTCAGAGCGCTGTCTGCAGTTATATGGAGTTGGAAACGCAAAATTCTGTGCATTTGAGAAAGGATTCATGCGTACTATGTTGTATTGGATGGATTTATGTGATTTGCGATACTTTGAAACTGCTCAGAATGTGGTAATTTTGACCTATATCAAACTTCATATAACTGCTGATATCGCTGTGAAAACACAAGATATGATCTTTTTGTCGATAGATTCATACATATTATGAATTCTTGAATAGGAATATATACTTTTTGATTGTGAAAATCTGCGCGAAAATAGCGTGATTTCGACTTATCCCAAAGTTTTTCAAACTGCAAATAGCACTCTGAAAACACAATATAAGATGTATCTTGTGCTAGATTCTGCCATAGAACGCACTTTTGAAGCAAAATCTTGCTCCTGAGCAGATTTCCAGAGTCAAAAATATCTCAACAAAACTCAGAAAAAACGCTGATAACTCGCTGGAAAAGCAAAATATCGTGCATTTGAGGACGGATTCATGCGTAATATGTTGTATAGGATAGATTTATGTGATTTGCGATGCTTTGAAACTTCTCAGAATGTGGTAATTTTGACTTATTTCAAATTTCATATAACTGTAGATAGCGCTCTTAGAACACGAAATATTATGTTTTTGTCGATGGATTCATACAAATTATTAGGTCCTCAATAGGAATATGAACATGAACATTTTGATTGTGAAAATCTGCGCAGAAAAGCGTGTTTTTGACTTATTCCAAAGTTTGTTAAACTGCAAATAGCATTCTAAGAACACGAAATATGATGTATTTGGTGCTAGATTCTGCCGTATAACGCACTTTTGAAGCATAATCTTGCTTTTGAGCAGATTAACAGAGTCAAAAATTTCTCAACGAGAGTCAGGAAAAACGCTGATAACTTGCTGGAAACGCAAAATTTCGTGCATTTGAGGACCAATCCATGCGTATTATGTTGTATTGGGAGGATTTATGTGATTTGCGATACATTGAAACTGCTCAGAATGTGCTAATTTTGACTTATTTAAAACTTCATATAACTGCAGATAGCGCTCTGAAAACACGAAATGAGATGTTCTTGTCGATAGATTAATACATATTATAGGGTCCTGAATAGTAATATGAACTTTTTGATTGTGAAAGTCTGCGCGGAATAGCATGATTCCGACTTATCCCATAGTTTGTTAAACTGCAAATAGCGCTTTGAAAACACAAAATATGATGTAGTTTGTGCTGGATTCTGCAGTATAACGCACTTTTGGAGCAAAATCTTGCTTCTGAGCAGATTTACAGATTTTAAAATTTCTCAACGAAACTCAGAGAAAACGCTGATAATTAGCTGGAAACGCAAAATTTTGTGCATTTGAGGACGGATTCATGCGTATTATGTTGTATTGGATAAATTCATGTGATTTGCGATACTTTGAAACTGCTCAGAATGTGGTAATTTTGACTTATTTCAAACTCCATATAACTGCAGATAGCGCTCTGAGAACACGAAATATGATGCTCTTGTCGATGGATTGATACATATTATGAGGTACTTAATAGCAATATGAACATTTAGATTGTGAAAATTTGCGCGGAAGAGCGTGATTTCGACTTATTCCAAAGTTTGTAAGACTGCAAATAGGACTCTAAAAACACCAAATATGATGTATTTGATGCTAGAATCTGCCATATAACGCACTCTTAAAGCAAAATCTTGCTTCTGAGAATATTTACGGAGTCAAAAATTTCTCAACGAAACTCAGAAAAGACGCTGACAACTTGCTGGTAACGCAAAATTTTAAGCATTTGAACAAGGATCCATGCGTGTTATGTTGTATTGGATGGATTTATGTGATTTACGATACTTTAAAACTGCTCAGAACGTGGTAATTTTGACTTATTCCAAACTTCATATAACTGCAGATACCGCTCTAAAAACAAGAAATATGATCTTTTCGTCGATAGATTCATTCATATTATAAGGTCATGGATAGGAGTATGAACTTTTTGGTTGTGAAAATCGGCGCGGAAAAGCGTGATCTCGACTTATTCCAAAGTTTGTAAAACTACTAATAGCCCTTCAAAACCAGCAAATATGATGTTTTTGATGCGAGATTCTGCCATATAACGCACTTTTGAACAAAGATCTTGCTTCGGAGCAGATTTACAGAGTCAAAAATTTCTCAACGAGACTCAGAAAAAACGCAGATAACTCGCTGAAAACGCGAAATTTTGTGCATTTGAGGACGGAATCATGCGTATTATGTTCTATTAGATAGAATTATGTGATTTGCGATACTTTGGAACTGCTCAAAATGTGGTAATTTTGACTTATTTCAACCTTCATATAACTGCAGATAGCGCTCTAAAAACACGAAATATGATGTTTTTGTCGATAGATTGATATATATTATGAGGTCCTAGATGGAATATGAACTTTTTGATTGTGAAAATTCGCGCGGGAAAGCGTGATTTCGATTATTTCAAAGTCTGTAAAACTGCAAATAGCGCTCTGAAAACACGAACTATGATGTATTTAGTGCTAGATTCTGCCATATAACGCACTTTTGAAGCAAAATCTTGCTTATAAGCAGATTACCAGGGTCAAAAATCTCTCAACGGAACTCAGAAGAAACCGCTGATCACTCGCTGGAAACGCAAAATATCGTGCATTTGAGGACGGATTCATGCGTATTATGTTGTATTGGATAGAGCTATTTGATTTGCGATACTTTGAAACTGCTCAAAATGTGGTAATTTTGACTTATTTCGAAATTCATATAACTGCAGATAGCGCTGTGAAAACACTGAATATGATGTTTTTGTCGATAGATTCATACATATTATGAGGTCCTGAATAGGAATATGAGCTTTTTGATTGTGGAAATCTGCGCGGGAAAGCGTGATTTTGACTTATTCCAAAGTTTGTTAAACTGCAAATAGCATTCTAGGAACACGAAATATGATGTATTTGGTGCTGAGTTCTGCCGTATAACGCACTTTTGAAGCAAAATCTTGCTTCTGAGCAGATTTACAGAGTCAAAAATTTCTCAACAAAACTCAGAAAAAACGATGATAACTCGCTAGAAACGCAAAATTTTGTGCATTTGGGGACGGATTCATGCGTATTATGTTGTATTGGATGGATTTATGTGATATGCGATACTTTGAAACTGCTCAGAATGTGGTAATTCCGACTTATTTCAAACTCCATATAACTGCAGATAGCGCTCTGAGAGCACGAGATATGATGTTTTTGTCGATAGATTCATACATTTCATGAGGTCTTGAATATGAATATGAACTTTTTGATTGTGAAAATCTGCGCGGAAAAGCGTGATTCCGACTCAATCCAAAGTTTGTAAAACTGCGAATAGAGCTCTAAAAATACGAGATATGATGTATTTGGTGCTGGACTCTGCCATATAACGCATTTTTGAAGCAAAATTTTGCTTCTGAGCAGATTTACAGGGTCAAAAATTTTTCAACGAAACTCAGAGAAAACGCGGATAACTCGCTGGAAACGCAAAATATCGTGCATTTGAGGACGAATTCATGCGTATTGAATGTATAGGATGAATTTATGTGATTTGCAGTACTTTGAAACTGCTCAGAATGAGGTAATTTTGACTTATTCCAAAGTTCATATAACTTCAGATAGCGCTCTGAAAACACAGAATATGACATTTTTGTCGATAGATTCATACATACTATAAGGTCCTGAATAGGAATGTGAACTTTTTGATTGTGAAAATCTGCGCGAGAAAGCGTGATTTCGACTTTTTCCAAAGTTTGTCAAACTGCAAATAGCACTCCAAAAACACGAAATATGACGTATTTGATGATAGATTCTGCCGTATAACGCACTTTTAAAGCAAAATCTTGCTTCTGAGCAGATATACAGAGTCAAGAATTTCTCAACGGTGAGATTTCTTGAATCTGTAGCATATCACGTTGATGTTGAGGTAGAGGCTTGGTTAACAAATCAGCTTGTTGTTCACGTGATGATACGTGCTGCAACTCAAATTTCTTCAAACTAAACGTTTCTTTTACGAAGTGGTACTGTACATCAATATGCTTCGTCCTCTTGTGGAATTCGGGGTTCTTGATGAGACGTATAGCACTTTCATTATCTATGTAAAGTATTGTAGGGATATTCTTCATTCCAGTGATATTTTCCAATAGATTCTGACACCATGCCAGTTCTCTAACGGCTCAGCACGCTGCAACATATTCGGATTTAGTAGTAGACAGTACTACTGTCTTCTGTTTGGTAGATGCCCAGGCTATTGTTGACTTTCAAAGTTTTACCACAAAACCACTGGTAGATTCTCTAGTCTTCGCGTCACCAGCGTAGTTTGCATCGCTAAATACAGATAATAAATTATTTTGTTCACTTACAAAATGAAGACCGTAACGTAGTGTTCCTTTGAGATATTTCAAGATACTTTTAACTGCATTCCAATGAATTTTCTTAGGATTCTCCAAGTATTGACTTGCAGCGTTTACGGCGTAGGTTATGTCTGGTCTCGTAGCTATTGATAAATACTGCAAACTGCCTACTGCTTCTCTGTATGGTGCTTTTGTATCTTCTATTTCTCCTGTATGCATCATAGCACACATTTAATGATGTTTGTCTGCTGGTACAGCAACTTTATTAGCATTATCAATATTGAATATTTTTATAATTGTTCTGGTATAACATTCTTGATGCAAAAATATTGATCCATCAGATAATTGCTCTATTTGTAAACCAAGATAGTGATTAAATCCGCTTGTTGTAATTCCAAATTTGTTTTTTAAATTACAAATCAATTTATTGATAGCTTCCTGATTGGTTGAAGCCACCAATTCATCATCTACGTGAAGGGCTAAAATAATTTGTTCGCTCCTACTGTTGTTGACGAGAACACAAGAATCTGCTTTAGAAGCTTGTACTGAAAACTTGTCAAGAACATCGGTAAATCGTTGGCCCCAGCATCTAGCAGCTTGCTTGAGTCCATAAATACTTCTCTCTAATAAGCATACTCGTCCACTGCCGTCATCAAAACCTGGTGGTTGTTTCATCAAAATTCGTTCTTCAATGTTACTATGTGGAGACGCCGTTTTCACATCAAATTGTTGTGTTTTCATGCATTTTAAGGCTACCAAAGACAAAATTATTCTTAACGAATCAAATCTTACAACGGGGCTAGGTGTTCTGTTGTAATCTATTCCACTTTTTTGTTTGAATCCTCTCGCAACTAATCTTGCTTTATATCGACAAATGCTTCCATCTGCATTCTTTTTAATCTTAAAAATCCACTTACAATCAATTATCTCTTGACATTCAGGAATTTCAGTGTTTGAAATCCATGTCTTGTTAATTTGTAAAGAATCAATTTCTTCTTTCATGGCTTCAATCCACTTTTCGTGATATTCACATGAGATTGCGTCTTCATAAGATGTTGGTTCATAATAATCTGATATTATGGTAGTATTCGCATTGAAATATGTAAAACGTTCTGGTCGTTCTAATTTTGATCTTTCTCTTAAGTTTGATTTTGTGCAGGTGCTACTTCATTTTGTTCATTCTCAACGATAACTTCAGTATTTTGTGTCACATTTGCTGCGTCATTTTGTGTGACATTTACTTCATTATTTTGAACTTGTGTCATTCCTTTGTCTAATGTGGCACCCAATAAGAACAGATTAAATTCAATAGCAGGTACATACAGGACATCTGATAAGTATTTTTCGTTCCATTGATTTCCATCAAATGCGAGAATATTAATATCTCCCTTTTCATATCCTAATATGGCTTTGCCGTCACCTATAGGTACGGGAATTTGATTCTGAAATTCTTTGTAATTTATAAGCCAGTTGCGTTGATTAGAAATATGATCTGTGGCACCTTAATCAAGAAACCATGATTCTGTTTTTCTGCCTGTGATTAGGGTTGATGTTCCTCCCACAAGAGCATCACCTTGTGACTTGTTTTTCAAATAATATGGGTTAAATTTGTTTTGATTACCGTTTTGACTTTTGCATTCTCTAGCCCAATGGCCTTCTTTCTTACATTTGAAACATTTACCCTATCTTCGTGAATTCTTGTTGCCGAAATTTGAGTCTTCTTCATTGTAATTTCTTCTTTGCTTTCTTACCGCCAAAGCATCACTTTGAGAGTCTTCTTGATATTGCATTCTTTTCTCTTCTATTGGTAATCTAGAAATAAGATTGGAAATGGTGCGATCATCATGATGTGTTGAATCCCATGCGCAGACAAAATGGTTATAATAATTTGGCAACGTCAGTAGGTGAGCAAGGCGGGTTCTGGGACAAAGATTAATCTGTAGCATCCTCAGCATCTCAATTGACGTCACGCCCTGGACCAATTTAGAAAAAAATAATTTTTTTGGATCATAGTTGTCGTTGGGGAGGTGATTTGCGAAGTGGATGAGTTAACTCTTGTTCATTTTAATTTTAATAGATTCTATTGGAATAAGAATGAGATTCTCTTGACTATGATTGGTTTGGTTAAGAATTATTTTATTATAAAAAGTGAATGTATAAATATTAACTATAATTAATTTCTATTATATTTCATTTCATGACAGTTTTACAAATTTAACATGAATGTTTTACAATTACAATGACAGAATCCAAATGAATGACACTTTTCACAAGCTGCACCATCCATTTGAAGTCTTGGTACAATAAAACATTGTAAATCACAACACCATTTATTGTTATCGCTATTTCCATATCTAATATGATTTTTCACTCCATTAGTTATATTTATTTCACCCCTATTTTCTTCAGTATTGTAGGTATTATTCAAAGACTTCTCATAAATGGTTTTGGAATCATTTAAATTCAGTGGAAGATTTTCTTCACAAGTTTGTCTTATGAATGGACAATCCTTGGACCATTTGCGATGTTCTTCCAAAGCATCATTCCCTTCTTTCCAATTATGTAATAAAGCATGACAAAAAATACATTCTACAACATCTTTGTAATTAGTTGAATAAAATCCAGCTTTTGCTAGATTTTGAGGTAGTATATTTGGATTGTTCCACGTAGTAAATAATAATAGTCGATTAATCTCACTTTTCAAACTCATGTTGACAACAGCAATATTTGACTGCAAATGTGAGCTATTAGACAATGATTTTATATATATATATTCATATATATATATATATATATATATATATATATATATATATATATATATATATATATATATATATATATATATATATATATATATATATATATATATATATATATATATATATATATATAATATTTTATAAATTTTGATAATGCAATAGTTTTGATAAAAGTACTTTTAATTGTTCAAGTATGCTTATATTTGGACAATCTATGTTTAACAAAGATAAATCAAATTTCCCTGCATGTTCTAATGAGTTGGTAAATTAATTAAATTCGTAAAAATTATCATCTTTTATAAAATACAAACGTCCTTTTGTATATATAATACTGTTTGAATTTCATCAGGAATACCCGGAAATTTATCTTTAACATATCCTTCATCTTTCATTCTTAAATTACATTCATCTATTTCTATATATTTATTCTTATTATAAAAAATATAGGTACGTCCGAAACTGTTACTAATCGCGGCATGTATATCACGTATAGGATGATTGAATAAATTTTTATTTATAGATGTATCTATCATCAATGAAGGATATTCAACATTGTAGAATTGATCGTTGATAATCACCATGATATCTCCATTTGGTCGTAAATATAAAGCTGATATTTTTTGAAAGCTATCTGGCAGAAATTTGAATAAGTTTGTCAGAAGCAAAGGTTTGTTCATTAGTTCAGTTCATTATCGTTTAACCAATTATACCATACTTATTTTTCATAAAAAATATACATTTTTTCATTAATTATAAGAGAATGATTGAAATTTTTCTGATTACACAAAATTGGGAAATCATCAATTACAGTATTTGTTTGTATTAAATTAGTTCTCGGAGATGTAATTGGGATCTCTGTTGTAGTAGATTCTTCGATAGTTATTGTTGTTTTTTTTGTGAAATTATATAAACTTTGGATGCCTTTAATATCATCCGGATGTAAGTCGTATGAATCATTGTTGAATATATTATTCAAACTCAATGGGTACATTACAGCCATTTCGTTATCAGAATGTTATAGACCCAATACATGACCTATTTCATAGACCAAAGTTTGAAATAAACTAGTTTCATCATAATCAGCGGGTGGTGTTAATGAGAAGGCCAATTCTCAGACATGTCTATATGAATTTCTGAATAAAGTCCCAAATTCGGTGGGTCAGCATATGCAATTACACCATCTTTACCATCAAAATAACTGTTACAAACTTGAGATGGTCTAAATCGATAATGAAGATTGAAACCAAAAGATATAAATATATGCGAACTATTATAATTATTAGTGTTAATAAAATTTATGTTTGTATATTCAGCCCACAGATCAAAAGCTTTTTGTATAACATATATTATTCTTTGATCATTTCCGTGATAGAACCAATGTATTGTGTCATTTGACCATTTTATGTTATGAGTTTTAAAAAAATCAATATCTTTTACTCCACATCTAGGTCTCTTCATAAAATTTATTGTATCATTATTTAGTTCACCATTTTGTTCCAAGTTGTATTTCTTTTGAAACGTTTTTAAAGCATCTTTATACAAAGAATCATTCTTTGATATGAATAGCAAAGAAGTAGAGGTTGAAGTAGTATTTATATAACCATATTTTTCTAAATATGAAAGCGAACTCTCATGATCAAATAAAGCATTTCCTAATGCTAAAGACAAATATATTAGAAAAATTGGTATCATTTTAACAAATAGTAACGTACTTACACACGTAATATATAGAAATGCGAAGGAACTAGATTATTTTGTTCTTTTATACTTTTTAAGTAAATTTTTTTCAAGAAACTGAATAAAAATTTACTCGTCAATTGAAAGTACGTTTATTACAACCAATTATCATTGGTTTTATTTCTACCAATAGGAAAAGTATAAGATAAAAAACACTATAGAAAAGAATGGAGTGAAATTTTTCACCCAACAAATAAACTAACTCTCAGCTGAAGAATACTAAAAGTTTAGTTTCGAAAAATAATTTTGTTAAATTATATATTTGTGAATCTTTGTTGACTTATTTTTTTATTGATTATTCCAGATATTATGCATCAGCACAATAACAATAGGTCTAAAACAGGATTAGGTATAGGAAAAAATCAAATTACATTCAAAAAGCCTTCGTTGAAGAAAATGAATAAAGATTGTGTGAAAAATAAGGAGAACACTCCGGCATCAATTAAAACAGCACCAATACCGGCCATAACTAATAATAACTTGCAATTACAAGAAAATTATATCATGTCAAATATATCAGATCAACCAAAACAACAAATAAGTGATGGTGTTTATCAATGTGTTTTAGAAACAAGTGCTGAAAAAAAATTGTCAGAATGTGTTAATAGTGTTTCTAGTTCAGAAGTAGATACAAGTTATAATTTAGTACCATGTTTTCAACAATATGATAATGTTGATGTTAGATTTAAAAATAATAGAAGATTAATATTAGAACATAGATACGTACTAAATAACAATTTAAGTCACTGGGTGAGCATTGGACTTAATCTATTGAATAATTTTGAAATTATGATAAGACTCTTTAACATAAATTATTCAAATACTATTTGTTCTAATTTGAATAACTGGAATGAGTTTACACAACTCAAGTTCATCATTTTGAATTATTTGAATTATAAAAGTAATATAGAGTATCATAGTTTCAATAATTACTATTTAATCTTTGATAACATTGACAATATAAACATTTTATTTATAAAGTGGTGTGATAATTATATACGCTTTGATTTAGAATCCGTGACTACATTGTTCAATTTAATTGAATCTATAAATCTGTATGCGAATTCTTTGAACTGTTTGAATTACTATGAATACTATACAGATCTAATTTGTAAAGGATCTTTATCAGGTAATAATATGGTTGCAGATATAAACTCGCTGTTAACTTTAGATAATAATATTCATGTTATTGCAGCAAAAGAATTAATTGCAATACATTCTGATATAATAGAGAGAGGTATGAATTTTTAAAAGAAAAAATGGGGGATGAAGGTGTAGGTACACTATAAAACAGAAAACAAGTTATTTATATCATTGTAAAAAATATGTTTATTGTTATTTAATTATTACAATAAATTATTTATGCTTATTTTAACTAAAGAGTGCATTTGTACAAGGGTACTTATAACAAAATTTTGTCAAATATCTATTCGACTCTCCTGTCAAAAATTTAGTACAATAAGAACATTCATATAATTCTTTAGTTTCGAACAAATTGTACTCACATTTATAACATTATTTTATGTCAAAATATAATAAGCTCTGTATGTGTAATATTTTATAATCAGTTAAATAAAAATTCTTAACAATATTCATGTTAATTAATTCATGTGAATTATTTTCATGATACAATTCTTGTGAACAATCAAAACAGATATTATATGATCCATTTGTCAAATATTTAGAAACTTTGATACAAAAATAAACAGATTTTGAGTTTACCATAGAATTTGATATTAGAGTTTTGAGGTCTTTTGGAAAAAAAGTTGTGTTTGAAGAACAGGATATCATTTCATCCAATCTTTCTTCGTCAGCGTCTATTAGTTCATCATAAAAATCATCCCATTTATCCCATTGTTCGAGAATATTCCGTAATTCATTATGTCTCATATCGAAAGACTCGTTACATTCTAATTCCATTTTTATATTTCTAAAAATAAAGAATCAAGATAATTTTAACTTTGCTTGTTTATGAACTATTATACTCTTCAACAACTTCTTGACAGTATTTTAATGCTTCTTTCGAAACAAATTGTTCACAATAATCACATTCTTGAATTTCTTCAGCACGAAATTGAAATTTATTACAGGCGTTACATTTTACACTAGAAAAATTTGTTAAGCTTTGCAAATGTATATTTCTATGACTTGTTAAATAGAATTTTTTTGTTTCATTGGCTTCAATTATTTGTTGTAAATTATTTGAACTATATAAATTTTGTGTACAATTATAGCAGTAATTATATAAGCCATTGGTTGAATATTCCTTAACCGACACACAAAAGTATGAAATTTTTGATTCAAGAATTGAATTTGATATAATTTCTCTGAATTCGTTAGGGAAAAATGTTATATTTGGATAATTATTGACGCATTGATATATTAATGATTCTTCATTGATCATTTCTTCATCATAATAGTTTTCCAGCTGAGCCATGTTTCTATTAAATTTAACAAATCGAAAGAACTATTGTCAAGAGTTTCATAACACTGTAAGTTCATAATAATAGCACTAAAAATAATGAAATTCATTATTGTGTAAAAATTAAGAGCAAAAATTGAAATAAGAAAATGTATTGAATTATTAGGAAGTATAGATGCTGACGCTGTTGGAACAAATAAGAATTTTCAAAAAATATAGTATGAAATCAAATTAAAGAATGTATATTTTTTTCTTTTAATAGCCTGTTGAGACATTTTTAATTTTTACAATGTTATAAAATAGTTATAAATATGAGTAAATATAAATAATTATTCTCCCAAAATTTTTCCAAAAAGTAACATCCAGAGCGTTATCACTCCGATCTAGTTTTAGATAAATATTTTCTTTATTAAATAGATTCTTCACTTTTTTTGACAGCTTATTGAACAGCTTAGGTAGAGATGTGATAAGATTTTCTATTCCAAGTAATATTGAAGGATCATAACGAGTATTTACATGAAGCAGCACATTTCTTTATATAGTTGGTTATCTTCCAAGTTTTTAATGTTAATGTTGGTTATAAATTTACTTTGACCAATTTTATTCTATTTTTTATCCATATTTTATAATACAATAAAACAAGAACTATTTGAATGTTGACGCTGTTAAACCAAATAAGAAAATTTAGAAAAAATAATTGAAATTATGTTGAAGAATGTACACTTTTTCTTTCAATAGTTCGATGGAATAATTCTAATTTTTTACAATTTTATAGAATAGTTATAAATATGAGTAAATGATAATGATATATATTATTATTATTTTTTTTTTAATGAGTTAATATAAATGATTATTTTCTTAAATTGCGTAAATATGAGTAATTATTTTTCTAGAATAATTTTTCAAGGATTTACTCCAAAAATTATGTTCAGAGCGTTGTCACTCCGATCTATTTTTAAGTACAAATTTTCTTTATTGAATAGAGTCTTCACTTCTTCTTTAGACAGGTCATTGTACCGCTTTGGTAAGAATGTGATAAAATTCTCGATTTCTAATAATATTGAAGGCCCATATCGAGTATCGACATAACGGCCCGCGTTTACTTCATAAAATTTGTTATCTTCCAAATCTTTAATGCTTACATTAGTTTTCAATTTACTTTGTCCATATTCTAAATTTTGTATTTTGTTTTTCGAAAAACATATTTTTCACAGAAATTTTTGATTAGAAAGAATAATCTAGGTTACAAAATGGAAAAATTATCATTTTTCTGATAGCAAAGAGAAGGAAAATATTCTTCTACATATTTCTGTTTACTTCAAAATATGTTTTCTCAAAAAGCAGATTTAGTTTCAAAATGTTGTACTTGCTATGAGGTGAAGGTGTTGTGTTTTGTTTGCTCAGAATATAATTTGATAGTAGTGAGTTATAATAATAAACCGTGAATATAAAATGTTAACCTGGTAGGCTATAAGAACATCGTTCGTTAGAAGAGTATTTTCTGGTCGTTTATTAAATAATGAAAACAAAATAGATCCAATTAGATTTCTTAATCAATGTCCTCTAGAACTTGTTCAAAAAATCGGGAAATTCATGTTCAATTTTCAATCACCTGTTAAACTAAACTGTGAACTAGCATGTGAATATGTTATAAAAAAAGGGAATAGTGAAATATTCACTAATATATATCATCAATCTAAAATGATGCCAATAACAATAAGTGATGATATTATTGATTGGTTTACCAATCATGTACAGTCACCAATTTTAGTACATATGTCAGAGTTTCAAGAACGAGAGAGTGGTAAAGCTCTTAATCGAGTCTTATATTTACAAGTAAGAACTTTTTTACTAAATTAAAATTGAAATTTAATTGTTTTTAATTCTTTTTAGATCAATATTAGTAAATATGACGTATTGAATACAGGTCGCTCTTCTTATATTGAGCTACCAGAATGTATGAATGATAAAAAAGCTGTTATTAATGTTAAAAATCTAAGCGACGAAAAATGTTTTATTTGGGCTATTTTGGCTGCTTCATATAATATAGACACACACCCTGAGAGAGTTCCTAATTATCCTATAAATCATAGTGAAATATTCAATTGACAGGAATAATGTTTCCCACACCATTTTCAGTCATTTCAAAATTTGAAAATCAAAATGATATATCAATTAATGTATATGGCTTAGAATTTGATTATAAATTGAAAACGTATATGATTGTTGGTCCTCTTCATTATACAAAATGAGAAAAAAATAATCATATTAATTTATTATATTTTAAAAATGAGTTCAAATCCCACTATGCATGGATTAAATCTCTTTCTGTTTAATGGCTGTGCAGTTATCTGAAAAAAAAAATCATAAATACATTTGTGATCGTTGCTTACAATATTTTGAAACATTTGCTTCATTTCAATGTCATATTGAAGACTGTTGTCTAATGGATGCTGTAAAAATTGGAATGCCTTCCGAAGGTGACAAATGGATAAAGTTCAAGAATTTTATGCACAAACAGGCACATCCATTTGTCATATACAGCGATATAGAATGTTTAACTATTCCAGTACATTCTTGCCAACCAAATTCAACTCAACCATTCACAAATATTTATCAACATCATATTCCATGTGCTATAGGGTATCAAGTTGTATGCTCATACGATAAATCATTATCATTTCATGATTCATGCCGTGGCCCTGAAGCGGTTGTATAGTTTATAAATAAATTTAAAAAATTGGCAAACATGGTACAAACTTTTTATAAAAATATAGCACCATTAAAAATTACTTCTGAGGATTGGGATAATTTCAATAGTACTAATATTTGTCACATATGTAATAAAGCAATAATCAATGACGGGAATGAGGAAGAAAAAAAAGTTAGAGACCACTGTCACTTATCTGATGAGAGAAATTCACTCATATAATAGTAATTTATAATATTTACACTCTACAAATTACCATTATTGAAATAACATGATTTTTAGGTCGTTATCGGGGGCCTGCACATAATAGTTGTAATTTAAATTACAAAAAACCTTCATTTATCCCTATTTATTTCCATAATTTTAGTGGTTACGATAGCCATCTGATTCCAACAGAGCTTGGAGCAACAAAGGAAGCAATAAATCTTATTCCATCAACAGAAGAAAAATATATATCCTTCTCAAAAAAAGTTAATGGAATGACGTTTAGATTTCTTGATTCATATAGATATTCAATTAAATTTAAATAGTATGGTATAGTAGTATTATTTTGAAAAATTTCAATTCTACAGATTTATGCAAAGTTCATTAGAAAAACTTGCTGACAATTTAGATCCTTTAGACTTAGTTTTCATCAATGAACATTATACAAATAAAATGAAAAGAGATTTACTCACTAGAAAAGGGATTTTACCGTATGATTATGTCAATAATTGGGAATGTTTAGAAATGAAACATTTACCATCAAAGTCTGAGTTTTACTCTAAACTGAATAATGTACATATTGGCGATGAAAACTATGATCATGCGCAATTAGTATGGAATACATTTGATTGTGAAACGCTGAGGGATTATTTGGAACTCTGTCTAAAAACAGATGTACTTCTCTTGACAGATGTTTTCGAAAACTTTAGAAATTTATGTCTAAAATCTTATGGCTTGGATCCAGCATTTTATTATACAACACCTGGTTTGTTATATTGAAAATTAAGAATTATATTCAACGTTAAAAGTTGTTCAATATTATTGTTTCATTTTAGGCATAGCTTGGGATTCTATGTTGAAGATTACTAAAATACGATTTGAACTTTTGACAGATATAGATATGTTACTTTTTTTTGAACGTGGCATTCGTGGTATAACTAGTTTATTAGTGAATGATTCAACAAAGAATTGAAGAATTATATTTTTTTCAGGTGGTATAAGCCAATGTTGCAATCGGTATGCTCGTGCTAATAATCGATACATGAATAGTTATAATAAAGAAGAAGATGAGAAATTTTTGATGTATTTTGACGCTTGCAACTTGTATGGTTATGCAATGACGCAAAATCTGCCATATGGAGGATTTTCATGGTTAACTGATTGTGAAATAAAAGAACTGAACATCATGTTAATATCCAATCAAAACTCTAAAGGGTATATACTAGAGGTTGATTTGAATATTCCAGAAGAGCTGCATGATAAATTTAGAGATTTTGGTTCGTGTTCTGAACACCGTACGCCTCCAAACTCAAAACACAAAAAACTTATGACCACATTATATAATAAAGAAAAATATGTAATTTAATAAACAAATTTAAAACAAGCGTTGAATTTAGGAGTTAAATTAGAAAAAATACATCGCGTTATCAAGTTCAATCAATCACCTTGGTTGAAGGAGTATATTGATTTCAATACAAATTTTCGAAAAAATGCTGTCAGCGAATTCGCAAAAAACTACTTTAAACTGAAGAATAATGCAATATTTGGTAAGTCAATAGAAAATATTCGAAACAGACGTGATATTAAATTAGTTTCATCTTGGAATGGTCGTTATGGTGCTCGTAAATTATTTGCTAAACCAAATAGTAAAAAAGTTATATTATTTGATGGAAATTTAGTTTCAATAGAATTGTCAAAAACTAGAATTGCTTTTAATAAACCATTATCGAAACATTTGATGTATGAGTTTCATTATAATTATATACTGAAAATATATAAAAGTCCTAAGCTTCTTTATATGGATACTGACAGTTACTTGTACGAATTCACCAATGAAGATCCATATGTAAAAATAAAACAAGATATACATAAATTTGACACTTCAAATTATGAATTGGGTAATAAATATAATATTCCATTGATGAGTAAGAAGGTTGTTGGATTATTTAAAGATGAGAACGGAGGACAAATAATGACTGAATTTGTTGGATTACGTTCAAAAATGTATAGTTTCACTCTAGAAAATGAAGAAATAGCACATTCTAGAGCAAAAGGAATTTAAACCAATATAACAAGAACTTTAACGATTGACGACTATAAAAGTACTCTGTTCAATAAATCAGAACTTTACAAAACACACCTAAATATAATTTCCAGAGCACATAATATTTTTCCATCGAACAAAACAAATTTACGTTGAGTTCAAATGATGATAAACGGTATATTCGAGAAAACACAACTGACACGCTGCCATGGGGTCATTATAAAATTGGCACGTTCGAACAAAATTATTCAAAGCTCAAAATTTTTGAAGTAACATCTTCTTTGCAATCCTTAAATGCTAAATTGGTGATAAAATTTGTTTAAATGAAATACAACGCTCAAAAAGAATAATGAGCGCTAGCTGAGTTAAGAAAATTAATACAGCATACACAATACAAAAAACTTATTCCTTCATATATATATATATATATATATATATATATATATATATATATATATATATATATATATATATATATATATATATATATATATATATATATATATATATATATATATATATATATATATATATATAAATTAAATATTTTAACTCAAAATAATAATCTTTCATTTATATTGTGAGAATTTCTGAATTATATTTCTGAAGTTTTGTCTGCACTGATTTCATTTTTCATCTGCAAAATTTCTAATAAAATTGTTTCGGCTGTACTTTTATCACAAAAATTTGTGGTAAGGTAAACTTTTAAATCATTCCAATCTTCAAATTTATTTTCTGATAATAATTCTGCCGCTTTGTGGGGGAGTTTAGTTTTTATAAGTCCAAAAAGGTATGTTCTTTGAATGAGACTTAAAACAATGTTATTTAAAGAAATCAGTACGTCATCTACTGCACTGATGAAATTATTTAATATTTTAATATCGCCATTATATGGAGGAATGATTTCAGCAAGGTTTTTCAATTCTGAAAGTGTTGTTGTAGCCATTGTTGAAATATTTGATACGCTCAATCTACTTCGCTTTAAAATTAAGCTTTTAATAGTGTTATTTGAGGTATCAGTGTTTTCTGATTCAATATCAGAAATTTCAGAATCTGTACTATTATCACTACAATACATATGTAGATTATTCTGTGTGTTTAGGACTGTGCCGGTCCCTCGATACCTTTATTACTAGTCTTTGCTAGAGGTATCCCTTCGTGTAATACAGAAAAATTGTTTAAATTCTAACTTACAAAGTTATCGTTAGCAATATGAGAATTGTTTGATGGCTTACGGACATCACCGGGCCACTGATTGTTCCTAGAGCTTGAGACGTGATCGAAAAGCTGTCGAACAGCAAGTCTCCCTTCCTCTCGTGATTCTTCTGCTACTGGATTTCCAAGGAAAATATATTTCTTCGTTAGGTCTGCGTTTCTTGTTGTTTCCACAGATCGTTGTAGACGATTTGTTTGAAATTATTATTCTTGGTTGATATTTTATTAGTAGATCAGAGTAAAGAATTAAAATTCACCACACAATTACTTTTTGTGTTTCTCTGATCCTACCGACTGCGCCAATTAAATATTAAATTAATTTTATTCAACACGTGGTTACAATGTGTTGATACAGGAGAATACTTGAACAATGAACAATTTTTCTAGGATTCAGGGGTTTCTATTACATTTCTTATCATAATGGAAAAGTACTGTTAAAAGTGCTGACACAATAATAATTGTTGTGGAATAGGGTTACAACCGTACATAATTCCTCCCTTCTGAGATTTTACAATAATTATTATTTAATGGTACTTAATTCTATATTTGACTCTTTATTACTATTGGATTCTTTATTTTTTCTACAAATTGTTAAAAGCCTAATTTTAAACTTATATAACAAAGCAAAGCATATTATTAAAAATAAAATAACATAAATAATATAAAAATGATGATCGTTAAAATTATTCAAACTCAACTCGTTTATTTGTGGCAATTCTTTTAGTGTTATATTTACTCTATCTATTTCATTAAAATCTGTTAAATTCAATTGTTGAAATGTATTATTGAAGTTAAAAGCTTCGAATATTATTTCTTTATAAGTTTCCTGAGTTATATCAAATTTGAAATTATTTATTACACATTTATTCATGAGTTTTAATTTAAATATACCTTTAATTTTTCTATTAAGTGTATTACTTTCACAATTAATTTGAATTTGTTGCTCCTTGGGACTTATTATAACTAATTCATTCGTGTTCTGAATTTCTTCCCAAATGTTCTCTGACTCTAAAATATGATATTTACAATCATCATCTGTTTGAACCTTTGAAATATTTACTATACATTTATTTAAACCTATAAATTCGGTTTTACAATAATAAATCTTATTAACTAAAATGCAATTGTTTATTTTAAAATTATCATTATTTTTTATAAAATACATTGTTTGTTTTTCTGTTAATTGTATAATTTGGTTATGTTTGATGAAAGGTAAAGGAGTAAATTGATATAAATCGTAAATCTGGGAAGAGAAAATTGGTACATTAATAAGGAAATATATCTGTTCGTTCTCGTGTTGACAGTAAGTCTCTATAATTTCGTTCAGTTGCCAAATATCTTTATTTTGTGTGATTTTTCTGATATTGATTGGGTCAATAATACTTGTGTGTAGTTTTCTCAAAGTACAAAAAGTTAAACTGATTTCTATCTGTTTGATAAGATTATTTAAACTCTGAATTATAAGTATTAACTTTTGAAATTTATTCTCAACATCTATTCTTCCTTGCCAATTAAAATTTCTCTCCAACATCTGTTTAATATGCACCATTTGTGATTTCATTGAATTTTCATTACTCCTAATATTCTCAATTTGATTATTAAATTTATCAATCATCTCTTTACTTAATTTTGAATTTTGATTATTCTGATCCTGTAATACTTTTTCGTTATTTTTTATTTGTTCAAAAATTTTATCATACCGTTCTCCATCTGAAGCATCTAAATTCCCTGAAATTGATTTAATAATATTGCCTATTCCATTAATTAAACCGCGTTTTGAGATTCTATGGTATATTTTATAAACTTGATGTTCTAAATCATTAAAATTATATATGAGAATATTAATATAATCATGAAACATTTTTTTCGACTCATCTGTTTGGAAAAGGAAAGTATCTTTTAATGTGCGTAATTCCAAGAATTCATCATGAATCGGAGTTATATTATAATTGAAATAAATTATTTGTTCTGAAATTTTTATCTGTGTTTCACCTAATTTAACTAAATGAAATCCATTGTCATTTGAAATATCCGTAAGTTGAGCCGTACATCTGAAACAACAATTTACTGTCCAATTTTATTTATTCTGACATGTTTCTCGGCCATCTGATCTCTAATTTTTACTTTCCCTAGTATGGGATTGTAATTTTGAACTCTATATTTTCTGAATAACGGTTTTTTGAATTTCTTGATTAATCTTGGATTCTCTTGCACATAAATAGTATCTTTTATCTGTAAAGGATTATCATTCTCTTTATAATGCTTTTGTTTCTCGACTTTTATTTTTTCGTTAATCATTTTAAATAGCTCTTCTTGTTCTGTTTGATATTTTTGTATTATTTCTTCAATAATGAGTGGAATCGTTCTGAAAGGAATATAACTATTTTTGCCGAATAATATTTCGTTCGGAGTTAGTTTCGTTACCGTATGTTCAGTATTATTATAAGCTAAAATTGCTAAATCAAGTTTTTCCAGAAATGTTTTATTTCTGAAATGATTATTATTTTCTAAAAGCCTGAGATGTTCTATCAGGGTTGAATGAAATCTTTCAACTGCGTTACTTTTATGATTGTTTACGCAAATTACGTGACTCTCAATATTTCTGAGCTTGAATAAGTCCTGTAAAACACTACCTTTAAATTCAGGAACTGCGTCCATAATTATCTTATTTGGAATTGTATAAACCTGGAAATATTGGGTTAATCTCTGTAATATATTATTTGAACTTTCATATTCTAATGAACAAACTTGACCATGTTTTGAAAACTGATCAAAAATAGTCAAAAAATTCTTTATATTCAAACAAAGTACGTCAATGTTTATTATATCAAACGGTTTCAATAGAGTGGGTGTCAAATTATCTATGGCTAGAATCGGCTTTCTATCATATTAATTCAATTTACAAAGTTCACATTTATTAATATACTCCGTGATATTATTAATCATTTTAGGCCAAAAATAATTTTCTTTCAATGCATTCAAAGTTGCAATTATTCCTCTGTGGTTAGTTAATCCTGTATGAAAATCATGAACTATTTCTACTTGTTTGTCTTCGTTTTCTATATCTTCAACCAACTTATTACAAGCAACAATATTGATGGTATTAAATTCAAAATTTTCTTTTATTATTCTTGAAAATTTAAGGTCAAGATCTGTTTCTTTGAAGAAAGCTATGTACTTTATTTTTGGAACTATATATTTTTTAAGAAAATTTGATATTTCGTTTTCGAGATTTTGCTTACTAAGCTTACAATGAATCCGCTGTTTTCGATTCCCGAATAATTTTGTATTTTCTATTTCAGTATCAAGATCATGAATTTCAAATATCAATTGATTATCAGCTATATTGATTCTATCTTCTATATATTTAATTCCGTTAACTAAATTTTCTGGATCTAAATGGATTGTATTTTGATTTGACGAAACTGATTCGTTATCATTATTATATAGGTTGACCATAGGCAATGAATACACATTTATTTGTATATTTGTATCTTCAAATATCTTCAATATTTTTGCCGATTCCATTCTAATTTATCTAAACCACATCCCAATAGGGGTAAATTTATTTCGAAATTTTCATTAAGAATAAGATAATCTCTAAGTTCTTTCAATGGTTTATCTAAACTCTTGATTGAAGGTTTATCACTAAATTTCTTCCTTCTAATTAAATAAATAATAATTTGATTACTATAATTTTGAATAATAATATTTTTATTGGTTAAATCTAAATTATGACAAAAATTCTTGCTATCAAATTTTTTATTAACTTGGTCTGCCAGGCCTTTACTCATCTCTAAATCTTCAGAAATACAATGAGCAAATATTTTTGTTTCCGTCACGTCACCGATTTTGTTGTGAATTTGAGTTTTCTCTCGTTGGCGGGAGAGATTATCTGCTATTACATTCATTTTGGCTTGTAAAAATTCTATTTCAAAATTATATTCGTTCAATTCTATTTTCCACCGCATAAGTTTTTGATTAGGGTTTTTCATATCAAATAGCCAACATAATGGTCTGTGATCTGTTTTAATTAAAAGTTTTCTGCCAAATAAATAAGGTCTGAAGTTCTCAACGGATTCTATTATTGCAAATAACTCCTTCTCAATGGTGCTATAATTCTGTTCAGCATTGCCCAATGTTTTTGAAAAATAAGCTATTGGCATTTCTTTGCTTTGTTCATCTTTTTGTAAAAGGACTGATCCTATGGCATAGTCAGAGGCGTCCGTAGTTAATATAAAATCTTTATGAAAATTTGGAAATTGTAATATAGGAGATGAAGTGAGAATTTGTTCACATTCTTCAAAACTTTTCCTATAAGATTTATCATAAATATCTATATTTTGCCCATTTTTCAGGCACAAAGTTAAAGGTTTTGTAAGTTTTGCAAAATTTGGAATAAGTTTACGATACCATCCAATTGTACCAAGAAATTGCTTAATTTGTTTCTTTGTTTTAGGTATATTAAGATTTTAAATTTTCTCTACCATTTTGAGTAATAATATAGCCCAAATATTTCGTTTCTGTTTGCAAAAACTCCGATTTATCGATTTGGATTTTTAAATTTGCTTGCCTCAATTTCTCAAAAACTAATTTAATATTATCTAAATGTTCTTCAAAAGTTTTGCCAAAAATTATTACGTCTAATAATCTAAATAAACTAAATAGATTTTGTTAACTAATTCTCCTAATGCAATATTCATCATTCTTTGGAATGTTGCAGGTGCATTTTTAAGACCGAAAGGCATACGTAAGAATTCATAATGACCGGATGAAGTAGAAAATGCGGTCTTTTCGATGTCATTTTTGTTCATAGGGATCTGATGGAAACCTGAGTGCAAATCTAAAGTCGTAAAATATTTTGAATAACCAGTATGATCCAGTAATGTATCTATATTAGGAATTGGGAATTTATCATCTTTTGTTTGAGAATTTACTTTTCTAAAATCGATTACTAGTCTCGTTTTTCGCTTTCCGGAAGCGTCTAATTTTTTTGGAACTATCCAGATGGGAGAATTCCAAGGAGAATGGGATGGTTGTATGACTTTTTCTGATAACATTTTTTGAATATGATCTTCGATGTCTTGTTCGTAGATTTGAGGAAGTCTATAATTTTTTGTATGAATAGGAATTTCATTATTGAGAATTATTTTATGTTCACATAAATTTGTACAAGACAGTTGGTCGTTGGGGTTTGGAAAAAGATCTTCAAAATTATCTACAAGTGATTTTAATCTAGTGTTTTCAATTTGATTTAAATGTTCTGAACGGATTTGAATATTATTATTTTCCTTTCGAGTTTTAAAATTATTACTCTGTAATTTACTTTCTTTCCCTTGTATATTAACAGAATCTCTAGTAAAATCTATTTGAATATTTAATTTTTTAAATGCTTCAGTACCAAGTAATAAATTATATTCTTTATGAAATTTATGAACATGACATTTTAATGGAATTTTATTAATTTTCAAAATAACAAACTGTGAAATAGTTGATTTACCATTTGCGGTTGTAAACGTGCATTTTTCGCCATGAGTTTTAATTTTTTTGAATTTAATTAAATCAGGATGTATTAAGTTGATACTTGATCCCGTGTCTAGTAAAATGACATAGTCTTGTATTTGTAATGATGGTAAGTTGTATGTTAAACTAGACATTACTTGTTCGGTTCGTCTGTTTCTGTCTCCAATTCTAAAAAAGGATCATTTTTAAGTTCACTGTCTTGTTCTATGATTTCATATTCGTCAGCGGTTTGTTCTAGTTCATCTGAACTTTCATTAAGATTGTAATTTTGTCTGATTGTCTGAGTTGACATAGGTATAGTACTCGTAAGTCTTGACTGCTGGGTCATTGGCTTAGGTTGATAAGCTCGTTTCGTGTCAATATAATTTTTTATATTCTGACGAGGGGCAAAAGGTCTTGGTTGATTTGGATTATTATCACATTGGATGGGTTTAGGTGGGAATTGTTGACTTGGGAACTTTTTTGGTGGTATATTGAAGCTAAAATTTTGTTTATCTTTTAACATTGGTGATTGATGTAAATTCTGATGTGAGTAATTAAATTCATTTCTCAATAAACATTCACATTCCTCTAATGTATTTGGTTGTTTAACAATAAATGATCCTCTTACTGATAAAGGTAGGAGGGTTATAAAATGTGAAACTACTAATTTTTGATTCTCTTTAATAATTGCATTTTTCTGCAATTGATTATATTCTTTTAATAAAATCTTTGATTTATATTGTGAGAATTCTTGTCCGAGCTGTCATAGAGACGGGACGTTTTATTGTGTGGCTCTGCCAAGTGTTATATAATTTATTTATAGTGAACATTTTTTGATAATTTCTATAAGATAAATGTGGAGTGAAGTGTTATAAAAATACAGTGAATAGTGTGAGACACAGTGAAAGTGATATCATCCCCGCGAGTGGTATCAGGCGGTTTCCTGACCGTCAAGCGATCGCGTCAACATGAATGACCCGCCTTAATACAATGACAATATTGGGGGCCAGTTACAAATATTGCATAATCAATTAGCAAAACTAAAAGAAGAAAATGAAGAGCTGAGAAAAATCATAGCTGATTTACAATCAAACGGGAACTCTTTTACCGTTCAATCGGAAGAATTGGAAACAAACATTGCCAGCAAAACATCATGGATATTACCAAAAAGCAAAAAAAGAAAAATAGGAAATCCATCAGTAAAAATTAAAGCAAATCCAATTCAAACAATTAAAGAAATGAATAAAAAGAAACCTAATCCACCATCTATAGTAGTAAGTAACTTACTAGATTACTCAGTAATGAACCAGAACCTAGAAAAAGCTAAATTTATCTACAAAACTAGTATGCTAAATAATAACCAACTGAAAATCAATGTAGAAACAGAAGAGCAATACAGAGAGCTGACCAAACTATTAAATGATAATAGTGCAGAGTGGCATTCTTATGAAAATAAACAAACTAGACCAATCAGAGTTATGGCTAGAAACCTGCACCCAACGTGCAAAGAAGAAGATATAAAAGAAGAATTATCGAAAATGAACTTCAAAATCATCGACGTTACCAACAAAATGAAGAAAACAGAAAAAAATGGTAGAGTGGTAACAATTCGTCTTCCGTTATTTATGCTGACATTCCAAAATACTGAAGATATCAAAAAGATTTATGTAACATGAAAATAAAAATAGAACCGTTGAAAGGGAATAAATTGATTCCACAGTGCAAGAAATGCCAGCGATACGGACACACAGGAAGGTTTTGTGAACGACAGCCTGCATGTGTTAAATGTGCAGGACCACACTTAACAATCGAATGTAAAAAACCAAAGGAGGAAGCACCTAAATGCTACAATTGTGCAGAGAAACACCCTGCTAACTATAGAGGATGTATGGTAGCTAAAGAACTCCAGAAAAGAAGGGAAAACCTAAATAATATTAAGAAAACCGAGAACAAGTCAAAAACATTTCAGTCTAAGAAAGTCAACAGTGAATTATCGTACCTACAAGCAGCCCAAAACTACCAAACTCTACCAAAACAAAATAATGAACAACAATCTATGATGCAAATAATGCAACAGATGATGACAATTATGGACAAACTCTCAAATAGATTAGACAGATTAGAAGCCAGAAATACTGGCACTCTTCATAAAGGAATAAGGTAATGGAACAAAAAGAAATACGCATCGCAACATGGAATGCCAACGGAATTCTAAATAAAGAAAATGAACTGGAAATATTCCTCAACACGCAAAGTATTGATATATGTCTATTATCAGAAACCCACATGACAAACCAGTCATATTTAAAAATACGAGGATACAAATCCTACCATACTCCCCACCCCCATGATCAAGCTAAAGGTGGAAGTGCCATAATAATAAGAGAAAAACTGAGCCATTTTGAAGAATGCCACCTTCAAAGAGAAGAAATACAATTAACAATAGTATCCATTAACTCTATTAAACAAAAACTAACTATTGGAGTACTTTATTGCCCACTAAAATATAATCTTGAAAAGGAAAATTATACTAGTTATCTTCGACATTTGAACGACAGATTCATAATAGGTGGTGACTTCAATGCCAAGCACGTAGAATGGGGCTCTAGAATAACAACTACTAAAGGTAAAGAACTCAGAGAAGCAATTCGAGAAAGAGGAAGCAACTTTCATTCTACTGGAAAACCGACATACTGGTCTTCGGATCCAAATAGACTACCCGATTTATTAGATTTCTTCATTTCAAGAAAAGTATCACCTAATTTCATCGAGACAGAAAAAAATTTTGACTTAGACTCAGACCACTCAACCGTAATAAACACACTAAGCGAGAGTATAATAAAGAAGGAAATAAGAGCAACACTAACAAACAAAACTACAGACTGGGCAAGTTTCAGGATAGAGATAGGAAATAAAATTAATTCAAGCACACCGATCAAAACTAAACAGCAACTAGAAATAGGAGCTGGAAAATTTGTCACTATCACGCAAAATGCTGCCTGGAATAATACGAAAGAAGTGACCCACAGGACAATTGGTAATAATTATCCAATAGAAATAAGACTGTTAGTAAAAGAGAAACGAAAAGCAAGGAGAAGGTGGCAGCAAACAAGATGCCCTGCTGATAAAACTATCTTGAATAACAAAACTCAACAACTGAAGAGAGATATAAAAAAACTGAAAGAAGAATCAATTAATGGATACCTAGAAAACTTAACAGCAGACTCAACAACCGAATATTCCCTGTGGAAAGCGATACGGAAATTACAAAGGCCGATTACACAGATTCCGTCCATAAAGAATGAAGATGGTAGTTGGGCTAGAGATAACAAGCAAAAAGCTGATACTTTTGCCAAGCATCTAGAACAAACTTACAAACCTAATGATATCAAATCTGAAGTTATAATAGAAAACTATATAAACCATGAAGAAGAAGTCATTCCATTTGTTACTCCGAAGGAAGTGGAAAATGAGATAAAACATAATCTAAACCCCAAAAAAGCTCCAGGTTTTGATCTCATAACGGCACAGATATTGAGAGAATTGCCAAGAAAAGGAATTGTTAAATTAACGTATCTAATAAGCCCGACATACAGACTGCAACACGTTCCAAGCAACTGGAAGGTCGCAGAAGTAATAATGTTACCGGAGCCAGGAAAGCCCCCCAACGAAGTCAAGTCATACAGACCAATATCCCTCCTACCAATAATATCTAAACTGTTTGAAAAATTGCTTCTTAAAAGATTGAAACCAATCATTGAAAAAAAAAGACTGATCCCGAATTATCAATTCGGCTTCAGAAAGAAGCACTCCACCATTGATCAAGTACATCGCATCACTGACATTATAGAACAAGCTCTAGAAGATAAAAACGTATGTTCCACAATTTTTCTCGACGTGGCACAAGCTTTTGACAATGTGTGGCACAAAGGCCTGATATACAAGCTGAACAAGATGTCGCCAAAACAATATGTAGGAGTATTAAAGTCACATATTTCAGATAGACTCTTTCGTATAAAACAAGAAAATGGGTACTCAGGTCTAAAAGAGATAAGAGCGGGAGTACCACAAGGCAGCGTTATAGGGCCAATTTTATATCCACTATATACCTGTGATATACCGCAATTAAAAAATGTAACAATCGCTACGTTTGCAGATGACACAGCAATTCTAGCAGCTTGTCCAGACATACAAGAAAGTACAGACAAACTTCAAAATGCATGTAACGAATTTCATGAATGGACAAAAAAATGGAAAATCAAAATGAACGAATTAAAATCGATTCACGTCAATTTCACAAACAAAAAAGTAGAAGCTCTGCCAGTAAGAATTAATGGAAACATTATTCCCCATGAAAATAGTGCAAAATACCTTGGCATGACCTTAGATGTCAAAGTGAAATGGAAAGAGCACGTAAAAAAGAAAAGAAAAGAATTGGAATTCAAATACAGACGACTGTATTGGCTACTAGGGAGAAAATCACCACTGCCAATCCATAACAAAATTATGATTTATAATCAGATTCTTAAACCAGTCTGGGTATATGGCATACAACTGTGGGGTTGTGCCAGTGATAGTCACAATAAAAGCATCCAAACCTTCCAAAATAAAGTACTAAGGAACATAGTAAATGCTCCGTGGTATGTGCGTAATAGCGACCTACATCGTGATCTTGGAATACCAGATGTCGCTAGTGAAATAAAAAGATTCGCAGGTAAACACGAATCACATTTACGTCAACACACCAACGAGGAAGCTACTCAGCTCCTGAATAATGAACATCTAAGAAAACGACTTAAGAGGAAAAAACCCTTCGAACTGGTTACATAATTCAGAGATGAATTATTGGACACCGCTGGGAGGACAATAGAAATAAATATTCAGGTTAAGATTTATTATAGCAAAATTAATGGTTGGTCTTGCAGACCAGTTTTAATGGCAAAATAAAGAGGGAAAAAAAAATAAAAAATATTGTGAGAATTTCTGAATTATATTTCTAAAGTTTTGTCTGTACTGATTTTATTTTTCATCTGCAAAATTTCTAATAAAATTGTTTCGGCTGTACTTTTATCACAAAAATTTGTGGTAAGGTAAACTTTTAAATCATTCCAATCTTCAAATTTATTTTCTGATAATAATTCTGCCGCTTTGTGGGGGAGTTTAGTTTTTATAAGTCCAAAAAGGTATGTTCTTTGAATGAGACTTAAAACAATGTTATTTAAAGAAATCAGTACGTCATCTACTGCACTGATGAAATTATTTAATATTTTAATATCGCCATTATATGGAGGAATGATTTCAGCAAGGTTTTTCAATTCTGAAAGTGTTGTTGTAGCCATTGTTGAAATATTTGATACGCTCAATCTACTTGGCTTCAAAATTAAGCTTTTAATAGTGTTATTTGAGGTATCAGTGCTTTCTGATTCAATATCAGAAATTTCAGAATCTGTACTATTATCACTACAATACATATGTAGATTATTCTGTGTGTTTAGGACTGTGCCGGTCCCTCGATACCTTTATTACTAGTCTTTGCTAGAGGTATCCCTTCGTGTGATACAGAAAATTGTTTAAATTCTAACTTACAAAGTTATCGTTAGCAATATGAGAATTGTTTGATGGCTTACGGACATCACCGGGCCACTGATTGTTTCTAGAGCTGGAGACGTGATCGAAAAGTTGTCGTACAGCAAGTCTTCCTTCCTCTCGTGATTCTTCTGCTACTAGATTTCCAAAGAAAATTGATTTCTTCGTTAGGTCTGCGTTTCTTGTTGTTTCCACAGATCGTTGTAGACGATTTGTTTGAAACTATTTTTCTTGGTTGATATTTTATTAGTAGATCAGAGTGAAGAATTAAAATTCACCACACAATTACTTTTTGTGTTTCTCTGATCCTACCGACTGCGCCAATTAAATGTTTTAACTCAAAATATTTGAAAAAAATTAATTTTATTTAACACGTGGTTACAATGTGTCGATACAGGAGAATACTTGAACAATAAACAATTTTTCTAGGATTCAGGGGTTTTTATTACATTTCTTATCATAATGGAAAAGTACTGTTAAAAGTGCTGACACAATAATAATTGTTGTGGAATAGGGATACAACCGTACATAATTTATATATATATATATATATATATATATATATATATATATATATATATATATATATATATATATATATATATATATATATATAGATATATAAATTATATTTCTATTCTAAAAAATGATCTCTTAAAAATATAACTTTATTTGAATTACAACAAGAGATGCACAACCACACAGTGTAGTGGAAAGAATAGAATCAGCTTCATTTACATTAAGACTACGTATTTATACTAGGGTCGCTTCCTGTGGAAAGTTTATAACTGATAGCCTAAATATGGCTGACCCTTAACAGAACAATGGGAAGGGCATATCTTAATTCCTCCCCAACAAGTTTGAACTTTACACAGAATTTTACAGAGTTGATATTGTTTACAATTTGCTAGTTAATTCTTCTAGTCTCTCTAATTCTAAGCCTTTATTTTTATTTCTTATTCTATTTACAGTATATCTCTTATATTGTTTATAACTAAAATTACCAATAATAACAATAACAATTGAACATATATTGGGATAAATAAAATAATTATGGTTATTTTAGACATTGCTTATCTCCTTTATTTTCTGTAACTCGGCTACTGAAAGGTTTAATTTATTTAAAGTTTGTAATTTGAAATTTTGTATCGTCTTCTGAAAATGTCCCGTTTCCATATTATTCAATTCTATTTCTTTATAATCCCTGAATATATTTTCAAATTTCCATGGATTGACATCACAGTGGTCATTATTGTCGAATTTATAAATTCCTTGTATTGTTTTCTAAATTGTTTTTGCTTTACAATTTATGTTAATTTCTTGTTCAAGGGGTGAGAGAATTATTATATTGTTCGTATTTGGTACCTGGAATACCTCGTTTTTATAATTTACTTGTTCCATTTCACAATCGTTCTTTGTGTCTTTGATAATATTTCTCACACATCTGTTTACTTTTATATTATTGGATCTACAATAATTAATGCTATTGTCCTTATTGAAATTCTGTATGTAAATTGCAGAGTTTTGTTTTTCTATGTAATAACAGAAAGATTCTTGAATTTGAAATGTTTTATTTTCGTGAACAAAAGGTATAGGGCTGAATTGGAATAGAGGGTAGTTTTCTGTTGTAAATTCTGGTTCGATTAACAACATTTTTATAATATTGTTTTCGTATCTACAATACGTTGAAATTTCATCTGTCTGTGTCCAAATGTTCTCTTTGCTAGTTATTCTGATGAGGTCGTCATAACTTATGATAGAAGTATCGAGCTTATTAAGAGAGCAGATAGTTAATAATAATTCTATATGTTTACAGAAGTTAATGATATTTTGGATAATAATTAATAACTTGTTCATTTGAATTTCAGTATAGATTAGACTTTTCAATTCTTGATCTTCATTGAGAGTTTGTATTACTATGTTCAAAGTGTCAGAGAGTTTCTTCTCGTTTATAAATATTTTTTCCAATTGTTTATTAAATTTTTCTGTTAGTTGCTTTTCGTGTGATATTATTTGTTCGCTACTATTTTGTAGTGTTTTCTGATTGTTACTCAGTTGTTCGATGAGACTGTCATATTTTTCTGCATCGCTAGCATTGAGATTACCCGAAATTTGTTCAATTATTGAACCTAGTCCGTTTATAAGACCGCGTTTTTCTCGTTTATTGAATAGTTTTTGAATCTGTTCGGTTAAATTGTTGTGAAAATATCTTATGGACTAAGTATACTCTGGTAAATGATAATTATCCTTAATTTTTTCTAATAGACTAATGGTTATTTTATTTATCTTAACATACTCGTTATATAGAGGGGATATTTTATAATTATAGTAATGAAATTTTTCGTGTGTTTTCAACTTACAATATCCAAGTTGATGAATAAGAGAGCCATTGTTCATTGAGATATCCGTCAGTTGTGACGTGACAATGGTTCTGAAAGTTAAAATTTGATTTTATCAATTTTATATTTTCGGACATAATTTTTGTTTCTTATTCCTACCGTCCCGAGAATTGGATTATAGTTCTCTACGGTTACGTTTTTGAATAAGGGTTTCTTATATTTATTCATAAGTCGAGGGTTCTCTTTAACATATACTTTGTCTGGTATTTGTAAAGGTAATTCATTTTGTTTTGTTCTTTTCTCTTTATCTTCAATTTTTGCTTCTTTTATTTTGGTATTGTTTCCTTGTTTTCGCACAAAGTAATCGTTTATTAATTCTTACGTGGTTCGTAATTGTATATAATATTTATTCTTTTGATTCTGGCCAAATAATATTTCACAAGGTGTTAATTTTGTTGTACTGTTCTTTGAATTATTATATGCAATAATAGCTTTGTTGATATTATGTTCAAGATTATTATTTTTATTGACGGAGTGCAATATTCGTAGATGTTCTATTAAAGTGGAGTGAAATCGCTCTATAGCATTTGATTTGGGATTTGCTACGCTTATTAAGTGTAACTGTATATCGTTATTGTTGCAAAAGGTTTTCAGTGTTACATTGTTGAATTCTAATCCATGATCGGCAATAATCATTTTAGGTTTCGTATAAGTTTTGATGAAGCTCTCGATTATTAACGTTGATTCTTCACCTGTTTTATTGAATGTAGGGTGAATGTAACCGAATTTTGAAAACTGGTCGAATATTGTTATGAAATATTCTCTGTTTAGAGTGAGTATATTAATGTTTATAATTTCGAAAGGATGTTCCGGAGTTTGTGTTAGATTATCGTGTAACTTGATAGGATGTCTGTCGTATTTATTTTCCTTACAGATTTTACATTTATTTATAATTTCGGTTATGTCTTTTATCATGTTGGGCCAAAAGTATTTTTCTTTTAGATCATTGTATGTTGCCATGATTCCGCGATGATTTTGGAATCCATTGTGACTATCTTGAATTATTTGAACTTGTTCATCTTCGTTTTCGATGTCGTCAACCATTTTATTACATTTTATTAGATTTATAGTGTTTGCTTCAAAATGTTTCTGAATGATTTTATTCAAAATTTGTTCATATTTAGTGGGAATAATAATAAAATAACGTATTTTTGGAGCAATGTAATCTTTTATAAAGTCAAGCAGCTTGTTCTCGTAGTTTTGATTATTGATATTAATTATAAGACGTTGTTTCTGATTTTGAAATAATTTTTTGATTTCTACATTGAATGGTCTTTCTGATAAGTGAAATATGATTTGATTCTTAGCAATATTTATTCTGTCTTCTACGTATTTTAATCCGTTAATAGGGTTTTTGTGAGCACTATGTTTTGTCGCTTCGCTCTCCGATTTATTGGATTTGTTAGCAAATAAACACTCTAAATCATCATCTATAGCCATATTGTGAGGGAGTTCATATATGTTAATTTTGATTTCAGTATTTTCGAATATTTTGTTCAAACTGCTGAGTAAATCTTTATATTCGATTCCGTCTTTACCGCAACCGAGTTTAGGAATGTTTATTTCAAATATCTCATTTTTTATCAGTATGTCTCGAAGTTCCTTGATAACTTTGTTGATTTTTTTCAGTTTAGTTTTCTCGAACTGGTTTTCTTTGGTTATTAAGTGGAAGATCATATTATTTTGATCTTTTTGAACTATTATGTCAGAGCTTGTTATTTTGTTTTCACAGTGTTCTTCACTATTGAATTTCTGATTTATTTGATTGGCTAATCCTTTGTCGAATTTAATATTTCTTGAAATGCAATGTGCAAAGATGTTTGTATCCGTGACATCTCCAATTTTGTGAATTATTTTAAAAGGGTCTCTGCGACGTGATAGGAAATCTGCGATTTTATTAGTTTTTCCGGGCAAATATTCTATGCCAAAATTGTACTCACCGAGTTCTATTTTCCATCTCATGAGTTTTTGATTGACATTTTTCATGGTAAATAACCATGTTAACGGTTTATGATCGGTACGTATTGTGAACTTACGTCCGAATAGGTAAGGTTTGAAGTTTTTGATTGACCAGAGTATTGATTTTAATTCTTTTTCAATCGTACTATAATTTTGTTCAGCGGCGTTAAATGTTTTTGACGCATAAGCGATGGGTTTCTCTTGACCGTTAAAAACTTGTGAGAGAACAGATCCCATTGCATAATCTGAAGCATCTGTAGTGAGTATGAATTTTGCGTTAAAGTTCGGAAATTCTAATATTGGAGGATTTGATAAAAGTTCTTTGGCCAATTTGAATGAAGATTGATATTCTTTATTCTCTATGTTTATTTCTTTTTTTTTTTTCAAGCATTCCGTAAAGGGTTTAGTTAATTTTGCGAAGTTTGGGATGAATTTACGATACCAAGATAATTTGCCAAGAAATGATTTAATTTCTTTCGTGGTTTTCGGGATTGTAATTTTTTCAATTGCTTCTATTTTCTTCTGATTGGGTTTCAATCCATCTTTTGAGATAGTAAAGCCCAAATATTCAGTTTCGGTTTTTAAGAATTCTGATTTATCAATTTGAATTTTTAAATTAGCTTGACGTAGTTTGTCGAAAACTTTAACAATATTTTGTACATGTTCTTCAAATGTGTTTCCAAGGATAATGATGTCATCTACATAGACTAGACATATTCGTAATGTCCTGAATTTGTTGAGAATGCTGTTTTTTCTCTATCTTTCGGATCAATTATAATTTGATGGAGCCCTGAGTGTGAGTCGAGAGTTGTAAAAAATTTTGGTTTTCCTATGTGATCTAATAGAGTATCAATATTAGGAAGCGGAAATTTGTCTTCAATTGTTTTTTGGTTCAATTTTCGAAAGTCTATTACCATGCGTGTTTTACGTTTACCAGAGGCATCGGACTTTTTAGGTATGATCCAGATCGGGAAGTTGTATGGACTCTTTGATTTTTGAATTATATTATTTTTTGATAAATTCTGAACGTGATCTTCAATATCGTTTTCGTAAATTTAGGGAAGTCTATAATTTTTTTGAAATACGGGTGTATCGTCTTTAGTACGTATTTTGTGTGTAGTGATGTTTGTAGCTGCTAGAGTTGCGTTTTCTTCAAGAAATAAATCTGAGTAATTGTTAATAATTTCGTTGATTTTTTGTTTTTGTGTTTGTGTCATGTGTTCGTGTCGAAATTGAATGAATGAATCGTTAATTGTTTCAGAAGATTTCAATTTGAATTTTTTGTCTCCTGAAGTTATGATATTATTTCTAAAAGCCATTAAAGCATTACAATGTTGTAAAATTTTGACACCAAATAACATGTTACAGTTTTTATGGAATTCATGAACATAAAAAGGGAAATACTTATTTTGAATTTTTAGTTTCACACAGTTTTTACAAGTTACTTTGCCTTGAGCTGTCTTAAAAGTGATTTTCTCGTTGAAAAGCTTTAAATTTCTTTGTTGAGCCATTTGTGGAGAAATTAAATCTATGTCTGAACCGGAGTCAATGAGAATAGTGTAGTCGTTATAAGTGATATGTGGGATTGATTTTAGATTTGAGGTCATTACGTATTTTGCATTTTCTCTGGAAGGTCTTCGTCTAAAAAATCGTTTTCATTATTTTCTGTCTCATCTTGATAATATGTCTCGTCATTTCTATCGTCGTAAATGTCGTCATCAATCTCATCATTAGTTTCAATTTGGTAATTGTTTCTAATTGATTGTGTAGACATTGGTGTTGTTTGTTTGCTTTGAATTGACATAGGTGTTGGTTTGAAAGATTTATTTGTTTCTATACTGTTAACAATATTTTGTCTTGCAAATCTATTATACCCATGATTTCTTTTTCGGAGGTATATTAAAAGAGAAACTATTGTTTTTCGTATTTTGAGTATTCCTGTTATCATTCTGTTTCAACATAGGGCTGTTCATTGAATTTACATAGCTAAATTCATTTTTGAGTAATTGTTCACACTGTTCTAATGTGCTCTGTTGTTTGACTATGAAAGAGCCTTTTACCACGTTCGGTAAAAGTGAAATAAATCTGTTTACTATCGCTTTTTGATTTTCCAAAAGTATAGCGCTCTTTTGCTCTACTGAATAGCATTTTGTATTGATTTTGGATCTATATATTTCATATTTCTCTAACATAATTTTCAGAGTCTGCTCTGAAGAGTTTTTGTATTTTATTTCGAAAATTTCGATTAATGAAGTTTCAGCATTGGTTTTGTCTGAAAAGTTTGTGGTCAGGTAAGTTTTTAATTCTAACCAATTGTTAAAATTGTTTTGTGACACTATTCTTCTAGCGTCTTTAATTAATTTATTCTCAATTAAATTGAATGTAAAAAGCTTCTGTGCAGGATTCAACTGCATTGCATTCAGTACTGAAAAGTTTCATCAACTGTATGGATGAAATTATTTGAAGTTAAAATGTCTCCTTCGTATGAAGGGATCATTTCGGTATATGACTCAATGTCAGTAAGTGAAACAGCCATTGTGGTACTGTTTATGAATTTATCAATCAATATTGGATTTATATCCAGAAATCTAGGCAGATTTTTTGATAATAATTGATTTATACTCTGCTGAGTATCGTTCTGAAAATCTCCGTCAGAATCTGACATACGAGATTTACTAATAATAGTTTAATAAAAACTCACAATATGAGACTGAGTAATGCTATCTTCATATCGGGACTCTATTGAAGTCGGACTTGATGATCGTAGACTCGAAGAGTTAACGGTACTTGAAGTTCTTGGACTGTTGGACGCTCGTGATCGGTTTGAACAGCAAGAGTCGTCTCTGCAGTTGTCGGTAATAAGAGATGATCCTGATAGCGTACTGTTTTACGCGAAATGGGACCACCCTTTCTCTTAATTGTTGGAATTACAGTTGAGACTTATGGTTCAAGTCTTATGAAGTTCTTTTGATTCACAATTTAATTATTGAAATAATTCGTGTAGATTGAAGATTGGTAATTTCTACAATAGACACTTGTGAATCCTACCGGCTGCGCCAATTATATTTCTATTTTAAAAAATGATCTTTTAAAAATATAACTTTATTTGAATTACAACAAGAGATGCACAACCACACAGTGTAGTGAAAAGAATAGAATCAGCTTCATTTACATTAAGACTACGTATACTAGGGTCGCTTCCTGTGGAAAGTTTATAACTGATAGCCTAAATATGGCTGACCCTTAACAAAACAATGGGAAGGGCATATCTTAATTTATATATATATATATATATATATAAATCATCCTATCAATTTGACGTCCTTACAAAAATGTTCATTTTGGCGTCTACTGGAAGGAACGCGTATAGTTGAGATCTGATCAAAGTATATTACATAATTTTTCATGGGCTCTTTAGATTTCACACAGACATTTGATTTCATGCAATATTCACAGAGTTCCCATTTCCTATACAATATGACCTCCTTTCACCATAACATCAATGTGGCGTCAATAATATACGTTACATATTGCATTTATAGTGGCGTCCTATCCATATATATGTTTTCACTTCATGTTTAACGTGGCGTCCCCCTTGTTGCCAGATTTAGTTTCTACAGATTGATGAGCACCTCTCTTGCGTAGTACGTTCCATCGATGACACATGTGAAGCGGTATATTCAAAGGTTTGCGTAGAATCACATTATTCAAGTTTTGAAATGTGTTGATACTCAAGACATCTTCATAGAGTAGTGATGTGTCATTGATTCACAGAGAACTAATAGTAAATTGAAAGATTTTGCGGGCAAATATAAATTTTTGATTGATAATTGGTATTTTCGAGTTCTGAAGTAAAATGTACTTGCCAAGTCCGTGAACTGTTAATAGATATGAATGGATAATTGATCAGGGAGAACTTACAGATGTCATATAAATTCTGATAATAATTGCTCTATTGAAACGTAACAAAATTTTGGCCTAAACTTGCATTTTGCTCAAGATTTTTCTATAAATGAGTAATGGAGGTCAGTGTTAGTATAAATCTTGATTCTACTGGAAAAGAAGTCCAGACAGTAATTTTGCAATATATTGAGAGCCGTGAGTCTCACAAAAAAAATCTCATAGCTTTTTGGAAGAATATTGAATTCTTCACAATCTCAATTCAGATACTTTTCGCCGTAAAATTATTATGTCTACATCCTCCCTTAATCAGCATAAATGCCAGATCAAGACTCATTGGATTCAGCAGATAAAATATTTGCCCACAATTAATATCATATTACTGACTTTCCGCCCAACATTCCAAATATTCAAACTAGTGTTGCTACCCTAATTCAAGTATACGATATCAGTTTGATCAATAATCGTCCATTTAAATGATCGAAAGCCAGGAAATTTTCCATACAGAAACATATGGTTGGGAATTAAATTCGGATAGCAACAGTAATGAAGTTTCAGGCAACTGAATGAAACTTTATCTGTGTACTGAGTTATTATTTGTTGCTTCTACAAGTTCTTATATCTGATATCTGTTAGTGGAATTCATAGTTATCTGTTTTGACTTTCCACGATATTCTGGTTTAAGACAAGAGTAATACGCTGCGACCTTAAATTTTTATATGTAGGCCATTTTATATGCACAGTGTAGGTAGAATAACTATTCCATTCTCTATTTTTGTATATAAGTATGTATGGAAGGGTTATTATAATATGGGCAGATTATCTGTGCTATACCTATGGGGTGAAAATGAATTATGGTTCAACCGATCAAAAATAGCCCTTCAATAATGAATACCAGTCTATCGAGTAGTTTTCATACAACTCCTCATGTATACCTAAGAGAAAACTTACTTCACCATTATGAATCGGTCCTATTAGATAGAAGATACAAAATAGGAATTATATGGAAGATACAAAATAGGAATTAGTGTATCAAGGCTGTTAAGATGATCTTTTTTAGTCGATTTTGGGGTTTACGGCCGAAGCGCCAGCAGAGACCAAAAGAGAATATTAGAATATTACGCTTTTTCAGGCGATTATCACGAGAGAATTCAAAATCACTAAATTTCATATATTCATTCCTGAAACATTGCAAATGTGAATCTTAGTTGTCATTGATATTGTCTTATTCAATTGTCTAAAAGTTCGTATCTATTTCTCCAATTGCAAGAACTATGGAGATTGACGGAAGGATATAATATGTATTTCGGCTAAAATTGTTTTTTCAGACTTCATCCAGCTGCCCATAGAGGTAGGTGTGAAGTGTTAATCAAGTAGTTCCCACAGATCAGTATCGAAAAAGTAATATCTGACAGATCAATCCCAAAAAGTAAATTTAGGTAGATGTGTACAAGTAAGTAAAACTTCATGGCCGCAAAGAGGGCCATAGAAATACCTTTTCTATTATAATTGCCTAAAAAATTCATTTTTAGCACATAGCACATAAACTTTTGAAACAGAACTGTGACTGATGATGAATACAACAATTATGTGGGCATAAAATTAATCTACGAGCGGAAATTGTCCAAATACGGTACCCTTCGATCAATCCTATTATTCAAAGTTGCTGAGAATATGGCGTTTATCAGTATTCACTCTTCATATCTTGTATATCAATCTAGAGGCCAAAAGCTTAATCGTTGAGAATGGAACTTGTTGAACTGTGTACAACTATATCCTCTGATGAGTTTTTTCACAATGCAAATTGGTAAACGTATAATTTTGAAAGTCAGGAGTCTTTCAATATCGTATATCTCTAAGAATTTCCTCTGCTGTTTGCGTTACAATATGGAGCACAAAGTCAAATACTACTTACAATATGGAATAATAAACATTTAATAAGTATGATTTTGTAGATTTATCGAAGTAATCCAGGTGACTCTCTTCCAACTAACTTGTACAAAGTACAAATAAGTATAGTATTGTTGAACCGCAAAGATCACATTTCGAGATTCTGATGAAAATACTTGTTTTGAGCATCCCCAAATTAATTTTGATTATTTTCGACTTGACGTCGGTACGTACGTATGAATGTTTGTATGTATATGGCTAAATTTTGTATTTGAGCCTGGTATGAAGTCTAGTTTTGCAGCCCCCATTATGGTTGCAATCGTCTGTACCGGAAATGCACTGTACTTAGAACTTTTTCCGAATTTTTCACATGAATTCAAAATGTTGAAATTCAGTATTTTGGATCCCTGTGGCATCATTATGGCTATTTTCTATTTTAATACTAATTGGCTGTGCTGGAAGTGCACAGTCTATTTGAGTTTTTTGCATTAATTCAAAACAATCAGCCGTGGAGTATTGAAATTTCGTATCAAACACTTCTATAAAACCTAATTGTACACCTTGCATTATGATTGCAGTCAGATCAACCAGGAGTGCAGTTTACTAAGCACGTTTTCGAACTTTTCGCATAAATCCAGAACAGTCAGCTGTAAAATCTTGAAATTCCGTATTTATAGAAATTGTAGCATTCGAATTATAACTTAATATCTTCATAACAATCTATTGAGCTTGAAGTAGGCTTTATCTGATAATCTTACATAATTTTTCGCATAAATTCGAGATTTTGGCCGTGGAATGATGAAATTTGGTATTTGAGACTGCTAAAGCGTTTCATGGCCAGTTGCACCACTGTCCCTCAAATTTTAGGTGTCACCTAACTCAACAATATCGTATCAAAATTTGAAAATTGAATGTGACATGAACATTGCTGTCCTCATTTCGATTCGACATTTTTTGTATAAGTGAAGATTGCAATTTGAGCTACAGCGGTGCAACAGACCATTAATGAATTGTAGCATCTAAATGGTTGGATTATCATCTCAAACTTTAGTTGGAATCGATTTTGCCCAGTGTCAATATCAGTGTCAACTGTTAATTATTGAATCAAAAGATGTACAAGTAAGACATGTGGTGTCCACATCAGATTTTTTTCCATGTTTTCCAGCAGAACGGTGTCGAATTATATATCAAAGATCAATTATAGAATGCAAAATTGTTCAAAATGCTACCAGCCTAATACTACCTCCACCTATATTATCTTTGTCTATTCTTCTCCTTCCCCTTCCCAATGGAGCAAGGGGTGGCACCTTTATTTTTCCCTGAAGTATTTGACCTTCACTATCGATTGGTACTAGTTTCAATCATAAGATCCATCAGGGAAGTTGACCCTAACAAAATTGAACAATTGCAGCCTTTTTTTGACACTTGATGCAAAATCCTAGATTTATAGAGTCTGTCACCTCATTGACCACTAAATTTCCGATTAATTCATATATAATTTGGCAGTGAGTTTGATCAGGGAACATAAGTTGCGGGCAGCTCCCCGACTACAAGAAATTTTCTCATACAGTCGCGAGAGCAGAGTCAATGTTCATCTATCCACAAACTGAATAAGAAAAGCGACGATATGATAATTCGCACAAATTGAAATAACAGATAGAATTGATGTATGTTTTATATACACTCCATCCAATTAAAATCAGAATTAGAAGATGACGATATTCCCTTGATCAGCTTTTGAAGAAATCATTCTATGTCCAGGAGCAGTTAATAACATTTACGCTTAGTGTTTAATGCACGTGAATCATTCAGTATAAACATTCACATGAAAACTATGATTGCTCGTATTTTGCATAGTTTTTAATGAATTCTAGGGGTATTTAGATCGTTCTGCATATATCATGTGATTTGTATTGAATAAATATTTTATCAGTAGGTTTTTGTGTCAATGTTGTTAGATATTCTATTCCAGTCCAAACACTGATTTTTCAATAGTTACATGCAAATCGCTCAAAAAAAATGATATTTTTGTAAAAGTTTGTCAGTAGAAAAGAATTAATTTATACAAAGAATGATAAAAATAGTCCATGGAATAGAAATCGGTTTGAGCATATCATTTCCAAGATACATTTATTGTTTAATGCATTCAATATATAGCCCTTTGCAGAACCCAGGCAACCAAATAGATGAAGCTCTCATTCAAAAAAAAAATTCAATTTGTACCTCAAACAAAATTGTGGCTTATCACAATAACTCAAACAGGAGATATGTTATAATAATAATTCATCCACTCATTCTACTCTTTTTTCGGTCATACTGGGAGTGCAACAGGGACCTCAAAAACATGAATAATTTGAGATTCATCAATTTAGTCCCATTAAAAGCAATTATGAACTTGCAACAAAAATGTTCCACTTGCTCTGTGCAAACGATATAATTTGTTTTTCTACAACAATTATAAGACCACATCACGGATGAAATAGCGAATTCTCACATTTTTCTAAAACTTGTAATAAGTGATCCTATAGGGAACCGACCGCATCTTATGTTCCCTGATCGGACTTACGGTCAAATTTTATATGAATCAATCAAAAATATAGTGGTCAATTAGGTGCCAGGCTTTTTAAATCTGGAATCTTGCCCTAAGCGTCAAGAAAAGACTACTTCCGATCAATTTTCGTCAGAGTCATCTTCTCTGATAGAACTTATTATTAAAACTGGTACTTATTAGTAGCGAAAGTCGGATACTCCCAGAAAAAATCAAGGTACCACCCTCTGTTCTATCGCTTTGAACGTTCTTTTTGATTGTTGTGTTTTTTCTTTGTTTTGGATAGAACGGAGGTAGTATCCTGGTTTTGTTCTAGAGTAGGTACTTGATCTCGGCAATGATTGATACTAGTTTCAAGTTAACCTCGAACATATTGACTAGATATGGCCTTTTTTCGATACTAAGAACAGGATCCTAGATTCATAAAGTATGATATCCCAATGATTACTATATCTCCGATCAATTGATATACAATTCAGCTCTAAATCCAATCAGGAACAATAAGGTGCGATCGGCTCTTGAACTATTATTCATTCATTCATTTTTATTTATTTATTTATTTATTTACAATAATTATCCAACAGGGAGAACCCCAATTAAAGAATAATTCGGATGAAACAGAGTTGATAATCTCAATGTCATTGCTACAATTAGTAGACTCTACTTTTGGTACAGAAGTACAAGAAATAAAGATAAAAAAAAAATAATAATAATATATACATATATGTTGAATGCATACCCTAATAAGAACAGCCATTTAGTCACGTATCACTGATCTACTCCTACAAATTACTACAGTAAATTATCCACATCAAATTTAAATTTTGACAGACTATCAGCTAAGTCAATATCAGAACAATAAATGTTGAAGGTATCACACAAAGAAATTAGAGGCGAATTCAAATGACTATTCCATTCGTAGTATTTATAACAAGGTTAACAATGCTAAATCGTCATAGAAACGGTGCATATCAGTGGGTATTTGCTCGTGTGGAAATACCATCGGGTATTACACTAGTGGTCCAAGTGAGTATTTAACTCAAAGATGTGGATACCTCCAATTTGTGCTTTTTTCGTATCTAATGGAATATTTTTCCGAATATCTTCATCAATTTTATCTTCTGATCCACCAAACCTTTCTGATCTAGTTCCTATATCAAGACGCAATATATTTCTCTTTTATTCGTCAAAGGAAATGCAAGAAATTCTAATTTTTCAGTTTGACAGAAGTTTGTTCACTCGTTCCTATGAAAATAACGTGAGTTGCTACTAGATTCATAGAAAACTAATTTGAAATAATGGTTTGACTCCTGGGATAGTCCTCCATATACCATTTGTAGTTAAAGTATTATAGACTATTTTTGTGGTGCAATCACTCATGTTTATTGTGCTTGTGAATACCACTCGTGCTGCACACTCGTGGTATTCTAACGCAAGCACAATAAACATTCGTGATAGTACCACAAAAATAATCGTTAATACTTCAACTACTTATGGTATAATAAATGATAATTTGTTTAAGCAAAATCACATTTAAATGTATTGAATATCCTTGTATTACAGGGTAGTACGAAAAAATTTAATTCAGCCAAAATATCAGGCGGATCAACGAAATTATTCACTACCTTGTAAATGAATATCAATTGTTGTTTGATCTGTCGAATTTCCAGTTAACTAGTATTGAATAAGTTGAGCAGAGTATCATAATTACAGTCCGGCCAAACCTTATTTGTACGGAAAAAACAATGTTCGTAAAACTTTTTCTGAACATTTTCTATTAGAAAAACTTGATTATTATAGTGTGGAGACCAAATAAATGAGCCGTATTCAAGCTTGCTACGAACTAGCATGTTGAATAAAGTTTTTAGGCTTGAGATATTTCTGAATTCATAGGTTATTCTCAAAACAAATCCAGATAGTCTGTATGACGTACTTACAATATCTGAAATATGAGGAGAAAATGTAAAATACTGATCGAAAGTTATTCCAAGATCTTTTTTAGATAATTTTCGTTGTAAGATTAGGAAGAGGTACATAAATTTGCTCACTAACTCCTTATACTTGAGTCAGTACTTAATTGTTTCTGACTTATATTTGAAATTGACTCCTTAAATTTAAAGTTGATGTAGAATTACTTTCAAGCAAGAATACTTCCTGACATCAAATAACTGTACCATAATACTTTGCTCTGCAATAAAATATTGGTAGAAATATTATGTTATGACATACATAAGAAATGCAAATCCAAATTCAAGCCATAGTCCCAACAAATTCCATGTCAAAAGCGCAACATCTGTTTCATTATCGATCGCTTCACTCAGCTATGAGGTCATGTTCTGCGACAGTGTTGTCAAGTTTCTGGACGCCAGTATGATGGCGGAATATATGAAGTGGGAATATACACGTATATTTTTGACGCCACTAAAAATTGGAGCGGAATTTTTCGGAACTAAAAATATACGAAAATTTTCATTTCCCTATCATTTTGGCGTCAAAATGAAATTTTGAATTTAGCCTCTGGAGGTCGGAAACAAGCCCGAAAAAAATTTTGAAGTGATTCTAAAGTGGCGTCCGATATACGGACTCCAATTTACAATGGACGCCAGATTAAATGCAAACGCGCAATATAAGGACGCCAAAATGATATGAGGATTTATATATATATATATATATATATATATATATATATATATATATATATATATATATATATATATATATATATATATATATATATATATATATATATATATATATATATATATATATATATATCTATATATATATATATATATAAATCCTCCTATCAATTTGACGTCCTTACAAAGATGTTCATTCTGGCGTCTACTGAAAGGAACGCGTATACTTGAGATCTGATCGAAGTATATTACATAATTTCTCATGGGCTCTTCAGATTTCACACAGAAATTCCATTTCACGCAATATTCACAGAGTTCCCATTTCCTATACAATATGACTTCCTTTCATCATAACATCAATGTGGCGTCAATAATATACGTTACATATTGCGTTTATAGTGGCGTCCTATCTATATATATGCTTTCACTTCATGTTTGAAGTGGCGTCCCCCTTGTTGCCAGATTTAGTTTTTAAAGTCCGATAAGCACGTCTCTTGCGTAAAATGTGAAGCGATATATTCAAAGGTTTGCGTAGAATTACATTATTCAAGTTTTGAAATGGGTTGATACTCAAGACATCTTCATAGAGTAGTAATATGTCATTGATTGATAGAGAACTCATAGTTAATTGGAAGATTTTGCGAAAAAATATGGATTTTTGATCGATAATTGCTATTTTAGAGTTCTGAAGTAAAATGTATTTGCCATGTCCGTGAACTGTTGGTAGACTCCATTAATGGAAGTATGTGAAGGATAATTTATCAGGAAGGACTTACAGATGTCATATAAATTGTGATAATAATTGCTCTATGGAAATGTGACCAAATTTTGGTCTAAACTTGCATTTTGCTCAAGATTTTCCTATAAATGTGTGATGAGGGTCAGTGTGAATATAAATCTTAATTCTGGGAGCTGGAAACCTCCCCTCATTAGGTCATCATATTGTAAAAAAAAGTACAGAGTATTCTTGCAATATCCTAAGAGCTGTAAGGCACACAAAAAAATCTCATAACTTCTTGGAAGAGTATTGAATTCTACACAATCTTAGTTCAGATACTTTCCACTGAGAAACTATCATGTCTACATCCTCTCTTAATCAACACAAATGCCGGATCTAGACTCATTGAAGCTCATTGGTCGTAATTCAATGAGATCCATGAGCTGGTGACTCAAATGCTTGTGAAATCCCCAAAGTTAAGGCCTCCTTAAGCCAAGGTCCGTGAACCCGTGCCTATCGGGCTTTATGCATAATCTGGCTCTGGTAAGGAATACTTCCTACTCACCTTATCAAATACCCTATACTACTTGGCACATGTCTTAGAGTTCTTCCCTTGGATTCAGCTCTAGCGGATGAAATATTTGTCTTCAATTATTATCATATTACCGACTTTCCTCTCAACATTCAAAATATTTAAACTAGTGTTGCTACCCTAATTCAAGTATGCGTTATCAGTTCAATCAATAATCGTCAATTTGAATTATTGAAATGCTGGGAAATCTGTCCTACATAAACTTTTGGTTAGGAATGAAATTTGGATAGTAACAGTAATGGAGTTTCAGGCAACTAAATTAAACTTTATCTGTGCACTGAGTTATTATTTGCTGCTTTCATAAGATGCCTCATCTTGGTACTCTTATGATAAATACCAGTCTATCGAGTAGTCTTCATACATATCCCTATGAATACCTAAGAGAAAACTCACTCCACCATTATGAATCGATCCTGTTACGTGGAAGATACAAAAAAGGAATTAGTGTATTAAGACCATGGAGGTGATCTTTTTTGGTCGAATTTGTGGTTCACGGCCGGAACGCCAGCTGAGACCAGAAGAGAGTATCAGAATATTTCGTTTTTCTTAGGCGATCATCACGAAAGAATTTGAAATCACTAAATTTTATTCATTCGTTTCTGAAACATTGCTAATGTTTATCTTAGTTTCCATTGAAATTGTCTTATTTTATTGTCTGAAAATGCGTATCTACTTCTCTAATTGCAAGATCTATAGAGATTGACGGAAGGATATGATAAATATTTCGGCAAAAATTGTTTCTAAGACTTCATCAAACTGCCCATAGAGGTGAGTGTGGGGTGTTAATCAAGTAGTTTTCATAGATCAGTCCCAAAGAAGTAATATTGGACAGATCAGTCCCAAAATAGTTATTCAATTATTAAGGTTAGTAAGTACGGTTTTCCGATTGAGAATAATTGTTTGGAGGCCGAGCCTTGGCGAGGTTTGCAAATACTGAGCGAAATCGGTCCTGTAATTATTGACAGTGATGCTTAAAAAATTTTTTGCACGATTGGAAGACCTACCCCAATTATGAATCCTAATATTCTCTTTCAAATTGAGTTACCACTCATAGCTCACTCGCTGTCAGCTGTCAAGTTTGACATTTTATTGTGAATATTCAATCATAAATAACGATAAATAAATTAATACTTTCTGTGGAAGTCCACAATTTTTAACTTACCGCTTTTGCTCATAGGCGGTGAGTCAGCATAACCATAGTAATCACAGTTTGCCGGTAAAATCAACATACCACCTTGAAAGGAGAGCCGGTAAACATATGAATACGCCCAGCCGTGCAAATAGTGAATGAAATCCTTCAAAGTTGCTGGGAGCATATCGTTTATCAGTATTCATTCTTCTTATCTTATATATCAATCTTAAGGCAAAAAGTTCAAGCATTGAGAATGGATTTTGTTGAACTATGTACAACTACATTCTCTGATTAGTTTTTCCACAATGCAAATTGGTAAACGTATAATTTTGAAAGTCGAGAGTCTTCCATATCGTATATCCCTAAGAATTTCCTTCGCTGTTCGTGTTGCAATATGATGCACAAAGTCAGATACTACTTATAATATGAAATAATGAACATGCAATAAGTATCGAAGTAATCCAAGTGAATTTCTTTTAACTCACTTGTACAAAGTATAAATAAGTAGTATTGTTGAACCGCCAGAATCATATTTCGAGATTTTGATAGAAATTCTCGTTTTGAGCACCCCCAAATGCATTTTGACTATTTTCGGCTTGACTTCGGTACGTACGTATGAATGTATAAGTATCTATATAGTTGAATTTTGTATTTGAGACTGGTCCAAAGTCTAGTTTTGCAGCCCCTATTATGATTGCAATCGTCTGTACCGCAAATGCACTTTTTTTGAATTTCCCTGAGGCATCTTAATGGTTATTTTCTATTTTAATACTAATTGGCTGTGCTGAAATTGCACAGTCTATTCGAGTTTCTTGTATTAATTCAAAACAATCAGGTGTGGAGTATTGAAATTTCGTATCAAACACTTCTATGAAACCTAATTGTACACCTTGCATTATGACTGCAGTCGGATTAAAAAGGAGTGCAGTTTACTAAGCACGTTTTCGAATTTTCATATGAATCCAGAACAATCAACCGTAGAATCTTGAAATTTTGTATCTAGAGAAATTGTAGCATTCGAATAATGATAGGGATTCTAGAACCGAGCGTTGAGTCACGCCAGCGTTACTTAACGTCAATAGTTTTCACGCCCTAACGTTAAGATGGTATTCTGAAATGTCAACGTGAAAGTTGAACGTTAATTCACACTGACGTTAGATTAACGCTAGCGTTAAATAATTTATTCCAAACTCTATGAAATGCGTGAAATTCAGCCAATCAAATTACAAGAAATTGAACAATTTGTTGTCATATTTCATTTTGACATTTCAAATTTTCAATCTTCTGGGTGAAAAATGTACTGTGTGATCTGGTTATAATGAAGAAAATAGAGGAGAGAAAGGAGTGTTATTTAATTCCGTAGATATTGAGGAGACTATTTGATATATTCATTTAACCAATAAATGCTTTAAAAAACTATTTCCAATTTATATAAAATGTTACACAAGCCTTCAAACCGTAAATCATTTATTTTGCAGCATATATTCCAGCATCTTTTCATAAACGAAAATAGTAGAGTAAAAAAGCAAGATATATATCATGAACGCGATAGTGTATGCTGATTTTCCAGTAATGGTTCAAGTAGAAGCTCAACTAAATTTTTTGTACTAGAAAACTAGATCAACGAAAGTTGAGTTCATCAGTTATAAAAATTAACTTGAAATAGACAAAGCGTTCCATCCTGATGAAGCTGTTAATGAAAATAGTATTACCTATGCATTTATATGTGCAGGGAATTGATTTTAGAGAGAACATAACAGAACGAAGAAAAATTAAAGTTAGAAGATTTTGAATTTTTATTTCAACAATCAATATCTTGATTACAACAGTGAATATCATAATCGGAAAGTAAAATTTTATTATAAAAACAAAAAGACTGGAATCAACGAAATGAGAAATATACGTCAAGATATCTACATTCGAAATTTTTATTTCAACAATCAACCTCTTGATGACATCAATAAATATCCAAATTGAAAAATAAGATTTCATTCTTATTTTATTGAGACTTCAGTCGTATCTGCACGTTGACAAATTTAGTTGTCTTCCTAGAATATATACTGTTCAATTTATATAGACCGTCAGATAGTCGAAGATTTGAGTGCCCCATTTTGTTTTCTCTGCCTTTAAGGGTTTTGATAAGTATGTATATTTAGAGTATAATAATGCCAAAATTAAAGCTGGACCGTGTGGCCAACATAATAATAATTAATTTTAAATTTTTATAAAAAATCCTGTTTTGATCCAATTTTCTCGTTTCTGCCATGCTTACGAAATGAAATTTAAGGAAAAAGAGTCAGCGAAAAACGATAGGCAGAAGTGATCCACTTGGCTGAGGGTTTGGAATGAGGGCTCGATTATGCAAAGAAATATATCAATTTTTCACGTTTTTCTCGTTTCTGCCGTTTGGCCATATGAAAGTTGATATCATAAGTATCTCGTAGAAACGAATGGCATAAGTTTTTCGAATGGCCAAGTCAAGAAATGCACGATAACATTCAGACTTTCGCAAAATGTTTTCGTGCATATCTTGACTTGGCCATTCGAAAAACTTATGCCATTCGTTTTTACAAGATACTTATGATATCAACTTTCATATGGCCAAACGGCAGAAACGAGAAAAACGTGAAAAATTGATATATTTCTTTGCATAATCGAGCCCTCATTCCAAACCCTCAGCCAAGTGGATCACTTCTGCCTATCGTTTTTCGCTGACTCTTTTTTCCTTAAATTTCATTTTGTAAGCATGGCAGAAACGAGAAAATTGGATCAAAACAGGATTTTTCATGAAAATTTAAAATTAATTATTATTATGTTGGCCACACGGTCCAGCTCTAATTTTGGCATTATTATACTCTAAATATACATACTTATCAAAACTCTTGAAGGCAGAGAAAACAAAATGGGGCACTCAAATCTTCGACTATCTGACGGTCTATTAAGATAGACTCATATAATTATCTGATCTTTGTTCACGATCCAAATAGAAGTGATTAAAACATCTAGCTACTTTCAAACTTGCACTGAAAAATTTGGAATACTTCTTGATTTTGCAAATTTGGAGTAATTATTCAAATCTTGAGTCTGAGGAAATTTTTTAATTCTTGAAAATTTGATCTTGTTATGTGAGACCAAAGTCAAATTTGCTCATCTTTATCGCTGAATGTTGTTTATTTGACTTATTTTGTAGAAGTAGTTGGATATTTCTACTATTCTTATATAAATAACCTGAAAACGTAACACTTAACGCTGTCAAATGGTTCGCGTGACTTAACGTCGACTATCGGCGTGAACTTGAATCAACGTTCAGGTTCAGAATACGAAAATGACAAAACGGGAGTCAAGTTCACGTTAACGCTCGACGTGAATTAACGCTTGGTTACAGAATCCCTATGAATAACTCAATATTTTCAAAACAATCTATTAGCTGGAAGTAAGCTTTGTCTGACAATCTTTCTCAAGTTTTCGCATAAATTCGAGACTTAGGCCGTAGAATGATGAAATTTGGTATTCGAGAATGCTTAAGCGTTCCATGGCCAGTTGCACCGCTGTCACTTAAATTTTAGGTGCCACCTAACTCAACAATATCGTATCAAAATTTGAAAATTGGATGTGGCATGAACATTGCTGTCCTTATTTCGATTCGACATTTTTTGTATAAGTGAAGTTTGAAATTTGAGTTAGAGCGGTACAACTGACCATTAATGAACTGTAGCATCTGAATGATTGAATTATCATCTCAAATTTTGGTTGGAGTCGATCTTGCCTAGAGTCAATATTAGTATCAACTGTTAATTATTGAGTCAAAAGATGTACAAGTAAGACATGTGGTGTTCACATTGGATTTTTTTCATGTTTTTGAGCAAAACGGTGATATATCTTTCATCAAAGATTAAATATGGGATGCAAAATTGTTCAAAATGCTACCAGCATAATTTTGCCACCACATAATATTATCCTTGTCTATTCTTCTCCTTTCCCTTCCGAACGGAGCAGGGGGTAGCACCTTGGTTTTTTCCTAAGGCATTTGACTTTCACTATCAATTGGTACTAGTTTCAATCATAAGATCTAACAGAGAAGTTGATCCTAACAAAAATGAAAAATAGTAATCTTTTTCCGACACTTGAAGTAGGATTCTAGATTTATAAAGTCTGTCACCTCATTGACCACAATATTCTCGATTGATTCATATCATACAATTTGACCATAAGTTCGATCAGGGAGCTTGAGGTGCGGCCGGCTCCCCGACTTCAAGAAATGTTTTCACACAGTTGCGACAACAGAGTCAATGTTCATCTATCCACAAACTGAATGAGAGAAGCGATGATATGATAACTCGCACAAATTGGAATATAAGATAGTATCTATGTATGTTATATGGAATTAGTTTGAGCATATCATTTCCAAACTACAGTTATTGTTGAATACATTCAATATATAGCCCTTTGCAAAAACCGGGCAATTGAATAGTTAAAGCTCTCATTTGAGAAAAATTCAACTTGTACCTTGAACCAAATTGTGGCTTTTCACAGTAACCCAGATTATCTTCTGGTGTACTCTGTTACCGACAGATTCAAGAAAAATAAAGCAACATTTTCGTTTCTTACACAAAATTTTCCTAGTCTTATGTTGCCAGTGAATTCTAAATTGAACAAAAATAAAAACTCGAATAATGTTTCCGCCAAGTCCCAACTTATATGTATGTTGTATACCAACTCTTTACATTTTTCAGCCATGATGAATGTGATATCCTGTAATAGATTATATTATTAGGAGCAAAAATTAGTTTTCATTCCCTTGTATATCACAAACTTATATTAATCTTATAATGTATTACAGGAGATATGTAATGATGATAATTCATCCATCCATTCTAACTTTCTTTCGATCACACTAAGAGTGCAACTTTGTGACCATCAGGGACTTCAAAAACATGAATAATTTGAGATTCATCAATTTGGTCCTAGTGAAAGCAATGATGAACTTGCAACAAAAATGTTCCACTTGCTTTGTACGAACGATATAATTTGTTTTTCTGCAACAATTATAAGACAACATCACGGATGAAATAGCGAGCTCTCACATTCTATAGTGATCCTATAGTTGGGGAGCCGACTGCACCTTATGTTCCCTAATGGAACTTACGGTCAAATTTTACATAAATCAATCAAAAATTTAGTGGTCAATTGGGTGACAGACTTTTTAAATCTGGAATCTTGTCCTAAGCGTCAGAAAAAGGCTACTTACGGTCAATTGTCGTCAGAGTCAACTTCTCTGATAGAACTTATAATTAAAACTGGTACTTGTTAGTAGCAAAGGTCAGATACTCCAAAAAAAGAACTTCCCTTATGATTGTTGTGCTTTTTCCTCTGTTTTGAATAGAACAGAGGTACTATCCTGATTTTGTCCTAAAGTACTTGACCTCTGCAATCGATTGATACTAGTTTCAGATTAACCACGAACTTATTGACCGGATATGGCCTTTATTTGATCCTTAGGACTAGATCCTGGATTTATAAAGGTGACATCCTAATGACTACTATATCTTCGATCAATTCATATACAATTCGGCCCTAAATCTGACTAGGAATGTTAAGGTGCGGTCGGCTTTTGAACTATTAGAAAGAGGTACATGAATTTGCTCACTTACTCCTCATACTTGAGTCAGTACTCAACTGTTTTTTCCTAATATTTAAAATTGACTGCTCAAATTTTAAGTTGATAAAGAATTATTTCTAAGCAAGAATAATTTCTGACATCAAGTAACTGTACTATAATACTTCAGTCTGCAATAAAATATTGGTAGAAATATTATGTTATGACATACATAAAAAATGCAATTCCAAATTCAAGCCATACTCCCAACAAATTCCATGTCAGAAGCACAAGCATCTGTTTCATTATCGATCGATGTTCTGCGACAGTGTTGTCAAGTTTCTGGACGCCAGTATGATAGCGAAATATATGAAGTGGGAATATACACGTATATTTTTGACGCCACTAAAAATTGGAGCGGAATTTTTCGGAACTAAAAATATACGGAAATTTACATTTCCCTATCATTTTGGCGTCAAAATGAAATTTTGAATTTAGCCTCTAGAGGTCGGGAACAAGCCAGGAAAAAATTTTGAAGCAATTCTAAAATGGCGTCCGATATACGGACTCCAATTTACAATGGACGCCAGATTAAATGCAAACGCGCAATATTAGGACGCCAAAATGATATGAGGATTTATATATATATATATATATATATATATATATATATATATATATATATATATATATATATATATATATATATATATATATATATATAATATGTATGAAATTAAAATCTAAGCAAACAAAATACAACACATTCATCTCATAGCACGTACAACCATTTCAACTAAATCTACTAGTGTCAATTTATTGTATAATGTAATTGAATCTATTGTAAATAAATAATTATAAAATGACTAAGTGTTTTCAAATTTCTATTGCTCTTATTCTTTATGATACTACTTTTACATTTCCTGATAACGGATTATATTCAGTAATTCGGTCATGCAATATTAAACGATACACTGATGTATTATCCGGAAAATTTTCATTCGCTTCTATCTCAAGCCTTATATCAACAGAAGAAGATTTTATTGTTTCATTTTGATTCGTACAATCTGAAATAACTGATGGAGCTTTTTGTTTAAATTCATTTTTGGTCATAAAGGTTCACTTTCTTGCTTAAAATAGAACTTCTGAAAATTGATATACATTTCGTATAGTAATGCAAAACGATTATTTCCAAAATGTAAATTCAAATTATTGTATGGGTAACAAACAGAACTCAAATATAACTTAATATTAGTTGGATCACAGTGATCAAATTCACTGGCACTTTCACTTATTATATTCTTCCTATTTGTTTGAAAACCAATGATGACAGCTTGTGGCTATTCAAGCTGAGTGGATGTTTTTACAAACCACGTTTCTTTATTTGTTGTCGGTAATGTAGGATATTCGTGAATATCCCAACTACGATATGGTATTTGTATTATTTTATTGGAATCAACTATTTACAACAATTTTAGTCGTTCTTCATCATTTACGTAAACATGCGGTACATGCCACTGTAGTTTAGAAATGGTTATTTTCAAATTCTCGGTGCTAGAATAACAGTTTCCATCATTCCTTGCTCGTATCAAGATTAATTCTTGTTTAATATTCATAAGAATTTTTCTATAATCTTCACAAAATCCCAAGAGTAACTTTAACGGAATACAAATATTGAAGTCGCCATTACTGTTGAAAATCCTATGTGAACCCCAACCAGCATTCTCATAACTAGCAGCTCTTGTGGGGGATAAAGATGATAATGCTTTCATTGTACTACTAATACCAACGAATTCATTTTTATCGATATCAACACCATTTTAAGAGTATCAAATTTCATCAAATAAGAACGCAATTCCATTATTGGATATAGAGGTTACTTCTATTGGCGGCTTTTCATCATTTAATTTTGTTATTTTACCTTCAATATAAATGTAACTTTCACTAGGTAACGTGTAAATATCTTGTTTCTGAATTGGTATAACAATATGATCACTTCTATCAAAAGTTGAAGAAACGTACGGTGAATGTGGATGAATCTCTACTCGTGATATTGCACTATCAAATATAATGTCGGATCGAATATTCAAAATATCAATCATTATTTATTTTTTAATTTTTGATCCCAAAGATTTTAGAAATGCGATATTTTTAGGTGTTTACTTGTTTTTAGTTTGAGAATGAATAACCGTTTTCGACAATGATTGCGTTCTTTTATAGTCTATTCCCATTTTCATGAAATAGGTTGTTAATATATTAGAATGTTAATTTTTTCGTTTCTAAAATTTATAAGTCTTCCTGCTTGGTCAGTAATTTTGACTGTTATGTTGTCTATTTCTTCTGTGTTGATTAGTAAATATGTTTCTTTTTTCATTGATTCTATAATTTTGTATCCAGGTGGGACGTCAGGATAAAACTGATGGATTATGTGAGATAGCTTATCGTTTATATATGAACCAATTGCTATATTACACTCTATGCGTATCACATTTACTTTGAATATTTCAACTTGTTTATCAGACTCGTGCTCGATATTTGGTTCAAGTATACGTTTATCAAATCCTATCAATGTTCCCATACAATTATTTTGAGTGAAATCTATTTTACACGATGAGAATATTTTACATTTTAAAGTATTATTATTAGCCTCTTATTTAAGATAATTTATTTTTTTCTCCCTAATTATTCCATTGTTATGATTCGAGTTAATTAAATTTGAATTATCTATTTGATTCTGTAAATAACTTTCAATGTCTTCAATTTCATAAGAACCTTCTGGAATTTCAACTATTTTATTGTCAAAATAGAATTTATTATTTGTTTTATCTATATTTGGTATTGTATTATACGTATCTAGACTATCAAATCTTATATAATATTTTCCTTTTATGGGGGAGAAAAAATCTACACTTATTTCTGAGGTATTACCATCTATCGCAATGATTTGAGGAAACGTATCACCGGACATTCCAAACTGAAATGATGGAAAATAAAAATTATATAGTATTTATTAAAAAATTCAAACATAAATGTCCACAATTATATGTATCAAAATTTTGATTAGCTTCATGATTATATCTAATCGTCACATTTTTTCCCAAATAATTTACCAATTCTTTTGGTGGTTGCAAATTACCAAAACTATCATAGTATTGAACTATATATTTTTTTTTTCTATAAGCCACCCAGTGCGATCCAGAGTTATTCTCATCATCTAAATTTAAAATAGCACATTCATTTGCATATGGTTTTTTTGGTAATTAATTCCTCATAAATATTCCCCGAAAATATGGAATATTTTAACAATATTTTGATAAATCGAAATTGTTGAGCGCTCGCCTTGGTAAATTATTCAAAAAAATTATTTTCGACTTTTTTTTTTCGCATGCCCGAACCTCTTTTATAGGGTTTTGAATATAAGTCCTTCCCCAACGCTTTCTTAGTACCATATGCAGTAGCACCACTTATAGCACCTGTTAATATTGCCTTACCAATTAATGGTAGTAAAGGTATCAAAGCTGGAAGAATACCTCCAATTTTTCTCGGTGTTTTAATAACACATCTCTTCTGTTTCCTTCTTCTATAAGCCATGCCAAGTTCTCTCTTCACTTTCATAGCATTCGTAATCGTCCAAGCTGCTGCTCTTTTCTTAAAAGATGAGTTCTTAGATTTTACTTGTTGCCACGCCTTTTCTTGCAATTCTTTATCTGCTTCATGTCTACTACTCAATTCTTTACTTTTTGAATACGCAATATCATGTTCCTTACATGCATTATCCAATGAATTAATTCCGGAATCGTTACGATCTGATTGTTCTTTTAACCTTGTACCTGGACCACAAAAATTATACCCTGGTAAGTGGATTTCAAAAGGTAAATTATCAATAGTGTTATTAACAAAGCCTTCACCATATATAATCATTAGAAAAGTATAAGTAAGACTGAAAGGTATATTACTATTACACTGTTTTTCTAGTTTTCAACATTCAACATATATTCGAAAACTTTGAATCAGCCAAAGCATGAATTTTTAAAAAATTGTTTAAAACGTATAAAAGGTATGGGATATTATTCTTATGGCACAAGTGAAAATATTGTTGTACCAGAAAAAGCAAAATCAAATTCTATATTTATTTTCGATGATGTAATTACCGACCGTCAGGACTGTATGCGCAATTATTTTTGTCGTGGACGGCATAACAACGTAGATTCATTTTATTTATGTCAATCATACGCTCACATACCAAAACATTTATTAAGAGAAAATACAAATTTTCTAATACTTTTTAAACAAGATGATTTAAATTTAAGACATATTTTTAATGATCATATTGGAAATGTTATGACATATGAATTTTTCAAAAAATTCTGTAAAGAATGTTGGAGAAAAAAATATGGATTTGTAGTTATAGATGAAGAATGTGAAACTGCGCGTTATCGTAATGGGTTCAGTAAATTTTTGAAATGTTCAACGTAATGAATTCTCCACTAAATAATAAAGTTATTTTTTATATGAAGGAAACTTTATATTAATACTCGCTATTAGTTTGTTGTCAGTGTTACAATAGTCATTACAACATGATGATGGAAGATTATGATAAAAAAATTGATAAAAGAAAATGTAAAGAAATTATTGACGTTAGTAATGTAATAAGAAAGAAATATAGAAGTTTGAAAAATACAAAATCGAAGATGAATTCTTTTTTGAATGAAACTTATAAGCCTATCACTGAACCACTTCAAGAAATTGTTAGAAACACGAGAGAAACGTCTGGAAACGCAAGAGAAACGTCCAATGAAAGTGTTGTTGACAACAATCAATTGAAATTAAAGAGAAAAAATTTTAAAAAAAGCAATTCCAAATTTGAGAAACCATTAAAGATGAGAAAGTTATCATTAAGTGATAAATCGTCAAGTGACGGTGAAAAAGATGAAATTAGCGACTACAAAAATGTTAACAGGGAAGAAAAAAGCATACAACATCCACCTTTCTTAAAATTAGAAACAGTTATTGAAGAAAGTGAGGAAATATCACCTAAGTCATCAATAAAAGATTTTTTAAAAACTCCGGAGGGTACTGGAGAGTACAAATGTTTACAAGATCAACATGGAGACATGATAGCAGATTACTTAATATATTTTGCAACAGCTAGTGATAGTGAGAAAGACGCGATTTATGGAATAAGAAAAGAAAATGATGCATTCAAAATTGGAAATGCTGATATTATAGTTGAACATGATACACTCTACATTGACGGAGAGCCATATGAAGATACAAGAGGTCTTTATGGATTGTTATTCAAAAAACGTCCAGAGCGAACTTTAGTTACAGAAAATGATAAAAATACTTATATGAATATTTTATTACAAACAAATAGTCATCGTGTTGGTCATGAATCTTCAGGTAGAATCAAAGGATCAAGTAACTGGAAGTATGTGAATATTATTCAACCTAGCATAACAACAATGAAACAGAGACATCCATTTGTTTATACACTGGATTTGGTTTAATTCCTAACACAAAAGAATACACAAATTTTAAAAGAGATTATATTTATTGGAACGATTCAAATGAACTAGTTAAAACGTTACATTTGATTTTAGCATCTAAAGAAGCAGGTAATAATAATCATGATAATGAAATTTTATCAATTTTGGAAGAGTTAAGGGAAGCAAATATAATTGAGTAGACTGAAAAAAAAAATATCAGTCTGAAAATGGTGCTTGACAAATTCGGAAGACATTTAAGGAACAAACATAAGTTTGACAAATTATTATTAAAATTGAATTATAATAATGAATATGATGTAAATAAATAAAGAATAATAAATGCTGCAGATCCGTTACAATTAAATGATGTCACTACAAAAAAGTATGTTGATAATTTGATCAATAAAACTGAAAAATATGTACGTTCTAATTTGATACAGTAAATCCAAGTGAATGATGAAGAGGTTTATGATGCTCGAACAAAAAGAATTATTTAAGTTGGTGTTCCTATTCATGAAAGTGATGTATCGAATGAAAAATATGTTGACAGTTTATTGAGTACAATAAACACAAATATGAATGCCCAGATGAATCAAGTAATAAACTCAATCAATTCTAAAATAAATTCTTTAAAGGAAATAACTGATAGGATTGATAAAAAAATAGTTCAAATAAACATTTTGGAATCAAGAATTAATACTACCACAATTTCTATAAATGCTTTGAATAATGAGCTTCAACCTATGAAAAAAGAGTCTAGTAAACAAATTAATACTATTGTGGAAGAGTGTTCTAAGACTGTGCAAAATGAAATACGAAATAAAATGAATTACAATATCGACTTAGGGGAAAAATTGCAGTCACAAATAAAGAAGGTTATCGAGTCATACGCAGAGGAGCATTTTGACAAACTGATCTCTACATTTACAGTTAATGAAAATAAAGATAGAGCTTCATATATTCCAAAAGACATATAAGTAAAAAAATGGATAAGAAATTACATAAACAAGCAGAACGAAATTATCAAAGAAAGAAAGTTTCAATTGAAGGAATTGATGATCGAAATATGAGTAAAGAAAAAATAGTTAAAGAGTTACATAAACAAGCAAGACGAAATTATTAGAGTAGAAAAGTAATAACTAAAGGAATCGATGATTTATGGCAATGTGATTTAGTTGTTATGCTTCAACATTCTCGTGAAAATAAGGGTAATAAATATTTATCAACTGTTATAGATGTATTTTCCAAATTTGCTTGGGCACAGCCTTTAAAATCTAAAACTGGGATTGATGTTACAGACGCATTCAATAAGATATTAAAGCAAGGTCGCTCCCCAAAAAATTAACATTCTGATGAGGGGCGTGAATTCTTTAACAGTAATTTCCAAACTTTAATCAAAAAATATAAAATTAATCATTATTCTACATATTCAAACTTGAAAGCTAGTGTGGTAGAACGTTCCAACAGAACTTCAGAGAATTTAATGTGGTATCAATTTGGAATTCAAGGTTTATATAATTGGATTAACATATTGCAGAAATTAGTGACACAGTATAATAATTCTGAGCATAGAACGATAGGTATGTGCCCTAAAGATGTTAATAAACTAAATGAAAAACGTTTAAGTATAACAATTTAAAAATTGCAGGAAAAGGTAAATTAAATGTCGGTGATTACATAAAGAACTATTCGAGAAAGGTTATACTCCAAACTGGTCAACAAAAATTTCAAAAGTCGTGGAAAAACGAATAACCAATCCAATTACATACAAACTGGAAGATATTCATGGGCTAACTATTGAAGGTGGATTTTATGAACAAGAGTTACAAAAAACTCTCTTTCCTCATGTTTATTTGGTTGAAAAAATAATCAAAACCAAAGGTATGAAAGTATTTGTGAGATGGGTTGGCTTTGATTCAACCCAAAACTCATGGATAAGCAAGCAAGATGTAATACAGGACTGAAAATATATAAAAACAAAAAAATATGGAGAAAATGACTAGTGTGTCTCTAATAGTAGCAGAATAAATTCATTATAAGATGGATTTAATTATTGATATTCAAGGTTTCAATATTTCCAAACAAAAATTCGTAGAAAAAGAAGTTGCAATCATATCAACCGACGGTAAGAAGTTCAAACACTACATATTTGAGGCACCGTTCTTCTGGTGTAAATTGGAGAAAAAATATCAAAAACAGGCTACATGGTTGAGCCATAACCATCATATGTTGAACTGGAATGATGGATTCATTTCTTTCAAATTTAGAGAGAAAATTATGCTCGACATGCTAAAATTAGCAAAAAGAGTATATGTAGCTGGAAAGCTTAAATATGAATTGGTAAATGATTTACTACAGAATTATAAACATATATCTGTTTACGACGTATGTGAGGATAATTTCTCTTTGAAGAATTTTTCTAACAATGAATCTTGCTCTCTGCATAGAAAATATGGTGTATGCGCTATAAGCAATGTGTATAAAATTGAAGAGTATTCAAATAATAAGAGTTATAATTTCTTAAAAAAACATTATAATAATGATTCACTATTTATTATTTAACATAAATGTATCTATTTTTTACAAATAAACTTTCAAGCTTGGAACAAGTGATAATTTTCCACATGAATACTATTCTGAAAAAGCTACTTCTAATACTCCTAGCGCCATCTGTACGGTAAGAAAAAAACTTGTAATTCATTAATTGTACGCAGCGCCACCTATTGAAATGAAAGTAAATGAAAGCTAACTTATCCAGCTCCAAACCTTCACCCCCATATCTCCTCCAACCTCCTCTCATTACTATAGTGACATGATTCAGAAGAGTTTTCTCACTGCGTAATGTCGTTAAAAATGTTGAAATTATAGTAGTACAAATAGAATAAAATGAAAAATATACACTCACATTTCATCCTTGAAACAATATCCAAATGAATTTATAGAGAAACTTTGTCAAAATTATTTTATCAAAATATTCTTTACACAATGAACGCTTTTTCGTTGACAGTATTCACGAGTGACTCACAAACTCAAATAAAGTAGCAATTATAGTGTGCAATAAATTTTGTATCAAACATAAATGCTCAACAAACTCTCTATATTTTATTTTACTGCTTCCAATAGTTGAAGTAGGAAAAAAAGTATGAGAATAGGGCTGTGATATTATTAAATTCAAATTGTCAGCAGCCTTATTCTTCAATTATTCTTTCCACCAACAAATCTCATGAACTCGCACAACAGAAATCTTCCACAGTTTTATTTATCTTCGAAAGTGATTATAATGAAATAAAGTATTCAACACTAAATATAATTTTTATAACAAACCATATTTGGTATTGAACAACATTGCATTTCGATCAATGACAAATTCTTGAAGAACTAACTTGAACAAAATTAAACATAAAACTGATTATAAAGCTATAATAATTGAAAGATAAGGTGATATTTTATAACAGATTCTCCGTGAGAAACCACAATAACGGATCTTTTCCTTGATGAGATAAGCTCATAATAACGCATTTATAGCGGAAATTGTGTTGACTGCAATGAAACGAGAATTTCCATGCGGTGAAACAAAAACTTGTAAATAAAATACTGCACGCAGCGCAATATATTAAAATTTAAATGATCAAAATTTAACACATCTACTCCGCAAGCCATCTCTTCAACGACATCTACAATTCAAAAACAGCGCCATCTATTGAAATTAAAATGAACGAGAGGCCACTCATCCACTTCGCAAACCACCTCTCCAACGACATCTATGATCCAAAAAAATAATTTTTTTTCTAAATTGGTCCAGGGCGTGACGTCAATTGAGATGCTGAGGATGCTACAGATTTATCTTTGTCCCAGAACCCGCCTTGCTTACCTACTAACGTCATCACTATTTTAGTCATTATCATTGAATCTGATAAATTTTCTCCAAAAGTTTTCAAACGATAAGCAAGATCTTGAACTTTTGAAATATGAATCGCCATCGTGTCGCTGTCATTCTTTTTCAAATCATACCATTCTTGTTGCAACATGTAAATACTAACTTCAGATTGTTGTTCATACACTGACAACAGTTTATCCCACATAGTTTTGAAAGAATCGCAATTGATAATGTGCATTAATGGTTGTTCCTTAACTGATGTACCGATTATTCTCTGTGATACATTGTCAACTTTCTTCCAATGTACGAGCGCCTTTGTTTACACTTGTATTTCTGCTGCATCTACATTTTCCGCTAACACCGGCTCGACCGAATCACTACTTACAACGTCCCATGCACCAATTGCTTGTAGCGTGACACGAACTTGAAATTTCAAAGTCGCCCAATTTTTATTCCCTTTCAGCTTACTTATTCTCGCAGCGTCGTTGTCCATCGTTCTATATTTCCTTACATAGGATAACCAAGGAGAAACTAATGTACCAACATTTACGTTGCTGCTAAACTATTGAAAAATCTTATTGCACAATGCTTCTGGGCCCATAACCTATTGAAAAATTATCATGAATTTAAGAATTCATTCCACTTTGGGCCGCAATAAATAATTCTCTGTAATATAGAAGATATTTGACAGTTTCAATGATTTTTATTGTCAGTAACTCAGTAAACAAAAATACAAAATATGTTTCTATATCATTTTTCATACATAGCAGTGCTGATACATATTTGCAAATCAATTATTCAACACGTATTATGTTGTATTGGATAGTTTTATGGGATTCGCGGTACTTTGAAACTGCTCAGAATGTGCCAATTTTGACTTATTTCAAACTCCAAATAACTGCAGATAGCGCTCTGAGAACACGAAATATGATGTTTTTGTCGATAGATTCATTAGATTCATATATAATATGAGGTCCTGAATACGAATATGAACTTTTTGAACGTGAAAATCTGCGCGGAAAAGCGTGAATTCGACTTATTCCAAAGTTTGTAAAACTGCGAATAGCACTCTAAAGACACGAAATATGATGTATTTGGTGATAGATTCTCCCATATACCGCACTTTTAAAGCAAAATCGTGCTTCTGAGCAGATTAACAGTGTCAAAAATTTCTCAACGAAACTCAGAACAAACGCTGAAAACTCGCTGGAAACGCAGAATATCGTTCGATTAAGGACAGATTCATGCGTATTATGTTGTATTGGATAGATTTATGTGATTTGCCATACATTGAAACTGCGTAGAATGTGGTAGTTTTGACTTATTTTAGACTTCATATTACTGCAGATAGCGCTCTAAAAACACTAAATATGATTTTTTTGTCGATAGATTCATACATATCATAAGGTCTTAAATAGGAATATGAACTTTTTGATTGTGAAAATCTGCGCAGAGGAGCGTGATTCCAACATATTCCAAAGTTTGTAAAACTGCAAATAGCGCTCTGAAAACACGAAATATGATGTATTTGGTGCTAGATTCTGCCGTATAATGCATTTTTGAAGCAAAATCTTCCTTCTGAGCAGATTTACAGGGTCAAAAATTTCTCAACGAAACTCAGAAGTAACGCTGATAACTCGCTGGAAACGCAAAAATTTGTGCATTTGAGGACGGATTCATGCGTATTATGTTGTATTGGATAGATTTATGTGATTTGCGATACTTTGAAACTGCTCAGAATGTGGCAATTTTGACATATTTCAAACTTCATATAACTGTAGATAGCGCTCTGAAAACACGAAATATGATGTTTTTGTCGATAGATTCATACATATTATGAGGTCCTGGAAAAAAATATAAGCTTTTTGATTGGTAAAATCTGCGCGGAAAAGCGTGATTTTGACTTATTCCAGAGTGTGTCAAACTGCAAATAGCGCTCTAAAATACGAAATATTATGTATTTGGTGCTGGATTCTGCCGTATAACGCACTTTTGAAGCAAAATCTTGCTTCTGAGCAGATTTACAGAGTCAAAAATTCCTCAACGAGACTCAGAAAAAACGCTGATAACTCGCTGAGAACGCAGAATCTTGTGCATTTGAGGACGGATTCATGCGTATTAAGTTGTATTGTATAGATCTATGTGATTTGCGATACTTTGACAATTCTCAGAATGTGGTATGCTTGACTTAATTTAAACTTCATACAACTGCATATAGTGCTCTGAAAACACGGAATATGATGTTTTTGTCGATAGATTCATACATATTATAAGGTCCTCAATAGGAATATGAACTTTTTGATTGTGAAAATCTGCGCGGAAAAACTTGATTACGACTTATTCCAAAGTTTGTAAAACTGCAAATAGCACTCTGGAAACACGAAATATGATGTATTTGGTGCAAGATTCTGCCATATAACGCACTTTTGAAGCAAAATCTTGCTTCTGAGCAGATTTGCAAAATCAAAAAATTTCTCAACGAAACTCTGAAAAAACACTGATAACTCGCTGAAAACGCAAATTTTTGTGCATTTGAGGACGGATTCATGCGTATCATGTTGTATTGGATGGATTTATGTGATTTGCAATACTTTGAAACTGCTCAGAATGTGGTGATTTTGACTTATCTCAAACTTCATATAACTGCAGATAGCGCTCTGAGAACACGAAATATGATGTTTTTGTCGATAGATTCATACATATTATGAGGTCCCTAATAGGAATATGAACTTTTTGATTGTGAAAATCTGCGCGGAGAAGCTTAATTTTGACTCATTCCAAAGTTTGTGAAACTGCAAATAGCACTCTAAAAACACGAAATATCATATATTTGGTGCTGGATTCTGCCATTTGAAGCAAAATCTGACTTCTGAGCGTTTTCACAGAGTCAAAAATCTCTCAACAAAACTCAGAAAAAACGCTGATAACACGCTGGAAGCGCAGAATATCGTGCAATTGAGGACGGACTCATGCGTAATATGTTGCATTGGATAGATTTATGTGATTTTCAATACATTTAAACTGTTCAGAATGTGGTGATTTTGACTTATTTCAAACTTCATATAACTGCAGATAGCGCTCTGAAAACACGAAATATGATGTTTTTATTGATAGATTCATACATATTATAAGGTCCTGGACAGAAATATAAATAACTATTTGGTTGTGAAAATCTGCGCGGAAAAGCGTGATTCCGACTCATTCCAAAGTTTGTAAAAGTGCAAATAGCGCTCAAAAAACACGAAATATGATGAATTTGGTGCTAGATTCTGACGTATAACGCACTTTTAAAGCAAAATCTTTCTTCTGAGCAAATTTACAGGGTCAAAATTTTCTCAACAAAACTCAGAAAAAACGCTGATAACCCGCTGGAAACGTAAGATATCGTGCGATTGAGGACGGATACATGCGTATTATGTTGTATTGGATAGATTAATGTGATTTACGATACTTTGAAACTGCTCAGAATGTGGTAATTTTGAGTTATTTCAAACTTCATATACTTGCAGATAGCGCTCTAAAAACACGGAATATGATGTTTTTGTCGATAGATTCATACATATTATGAGGTCCTGAATAGAAATAGGAACTTTTTGATTGTGAAACTCTGCGCGGAGAAGCGTGATTTTGACTTATTCCAAAGTTTGTAAAAGTGCGAATAGCGCTCTGAGAACACGGAATATGATGTATTTGGTGCTAGATTCTGTCGTATAACGGACTTTTGAAGCAAAATCTTGCTTCTGAGCAGATTAACAGGGTCAAAATTTTCTCAACGAAGCTCAGAAAAAACGCTGATAACTCGCTGGAAACGCAAAATGTGGTGCAATTGAGGATGTACTTATGCGTATTATGTTGTATTGGATAGATCTATGTGATTTGCGATACTTAGAAACTGCTCAGGATGTGGTAGTTCCGACTTATTTCAAACTTCATATAACTGCAGATAGCGCTCTGAAAACACGGAATATGATGTTTTTGTCGATAGATTCATACATATTATGAGGTCCTGAATGGGAATATGAAATTTGTGATTGTGAAAATCCGCGCGGAAAAGCGTGATTTTGACTTATTCCAAAGTTTGTAAAACTGCAAATAGCACTCTAAAAACATAAAATACGATGTATTTGGTGATAGATTCTGCTATATAACGCACTTTCGAAGCAAAATCTTGCTTCTGAGCAGATTAACAGAGTCAAAGATTTCTCAACGAAACTCAGAAAAAACGCTGATAACTTGATGGAAACGCGGAATAATGTGAATTTGAGGACGGTATTATGCGTATTATGTTGTATTGGATAGATTTATGTGATTTGCGATACTTAGAAACTACTCATAATGTGGTTATTTTGACTTATTTCAAACTGTATATAACTGCAGATAGCGCTCTGAAAACACGGAATATGATGTGTTTGTCGATGGATTCATACATATTATAAGGTCTTTTATAGGAATGTTATCTTTTTGTTCGTGGAAATCTGCGCGGAAAAGCGTGATTTCGACTTATTCCAAAGTTTGTGAAACTGCGAATAGCGCTCTAAAAACACGGAATATGATGTATTTGGTGCTAGATTCTGCCGTATAACGCACTTTTGAAGCGAAATCTTACTTCTGAGCAGATTTACAGGGTCAAAAATTTCTCAACGAAACTCAGAAAAAATGCTGATAACTCGCTGGAAACGCAGAATATCGTGCATTTGAGGACGGATTCATGCATATTATGTTGTAATTTATGTGATTTGCGATACTTTGAAACTGCTCAGAATGTGGTAATTTTGACTTATTTTGAACTTCATATAACTGGAAATAGGGCTCTGAAAACTCGAAATATGATGTTTTTGTCGATGGACTCATACATATTATGGGGTCCTCAATAGGAATATGAACTTTTTGATTGTGGAAATGTGATGTATTTGGTGCTAGATTCTGCCATATAACGCACTTTTGAAGCAAAATTTTGCTGCTGAGCAGATATTCACAGTCTAAAATTGCTCAACGAAACTCAGAAAAAACGCTGATTACTCGCTGGAAACGCAAAATTATTTGCATTTGAGGACGGATTCATGCGTATTATGTTGTATTGGATAGATTCATGTGATTTGCGATACTTTAAAACTGCTCGGAATTTGGTAATTTTGACTTATTCCAAACTTCATATAACTGCAGATAGCGCTCCGAAAACACGAGATATGATGTTTTTGTCCATAGATTCATACATATTATGAGGTTATGAATAGGAATATAAACTTTTTGATTGTGAAAATCTGCGCGGGAAAGCGTGATTTCGAAATATTTCAAAGTCTGTAAAACTGCAAATAGCACTCTAAAACCATGAAATATGATGTATTTGGTGATGAATTCTGCTATATAACGCACTTTCGAAGCAAAATCTTGCTTCTGAGCAGATTAACAGAGTCAAAAATTTCTCAACGAAACCCAGAAAAAACGCTGATAATTTGCTGGAAAAGCGAAATATTGTGCATTTGAGGACGGTATTATGCGTATTATGTTGTATTGGATAGATTTATGTGATTTGCGATACTTGGAAACTGCTCAGAATGTGGTTATTTTGACTTATTTCAAACTTCATATAACTGCAGATAGCGCTCTGGAAACATGGAATATGATGTGTTTGTCCCAGGATCCATACATATTATAAGGTCTTTTATAGGAATATGAACTTTTTGTTTGTGAAAATCTGCGCGGAAAAGCGTGATTTCGACTTATTCCAAAATTTGTAAAACTGCAAATAGCGCTCTAAAAACACGAATTATGATGTATTTGGATCTAGATTCCGCCGTATAACGCCTTTTTGGAGCAAAATCCTGCTTCTGAGCAGATTAACAGAGTCAAAAATTTCTCAACGAAAATCAGAAAAAACGCTGATAACTTTCTGGAAACGCAAAATATCGAGCAATATAGGACGGATTCATGCATATTATGTTGTATTGGATAGATTTATGTGATTTGCGATACTTTGAAACTGCTCAGAATGTGGTAATTTTGACTCATTTTAAACTTCATATAACTGGAGATAGCGCTCTGAAAACTCGAAATATGATGTTTCTGTCGATGGACTCATACATATTATGAGGTCCTGAATAGGAATATGAACTTTTTGATTGTGGAAATCTGCGCGGAAAAACGTTAATTTGACTTATTCCAAAGTTTGTAAAACTGCAAATGGCACTCTTAAAACATGAAATATTATGTATTTGGTGCTAGATTTTGCCATATAACGCACTTTTGAAGCAAAATCTGGCTTCTGAGCAGATTCAGAGTCACAAATTTCTCAACAAGACTCAGAATAAACGCTGATTACTCGCTGAAAACGCAAAGTTTAGTGCATTCGAGGACGGATTCATGCGTATTATGTTGTATTGAATAGATTTATGTGATTTGCGATACTTTAATACTGCTCAGAATGTGGTTATTTTGACTTATTTCAAACTTCATAGATAGCGCTCTGGAAACACGGAAAATGATGTGTTTGTCGATGGATTCATACATATTATAAGGTCTTTCATTGGAATATGTACTTTCTGATTGTAAGAATCTGCGCGGAAAGCGTGATTTCGACTTATTCCAAAGTTTGTAAAACTGCAAATAGCACTCTAAAAGCATGAATTATGATGTATTTTGTGCCAGACTCTGCCGTATAAAGCACTTTTGGAGCAAAATTTTGCTTTTGAGCAGATTTACAGAGTTAAAAATTTCTCAACGAAACTCAGAAAAAACGCTGATAACTCGCTGGAAACGCAGAATATCGTGCATTTGAGGACGGATTCATGCGTATTATGTTTTTTGGATAGATTCATGTGATTCGCGATACTTTAAAACTGCTCAGAATGTGGTAATTTTGACTTATTTCAAACTTCATATAACTGCAGATAGCGCTCTGAAAACACGAAATATGATGTTTTTGTCGATAGATTCATACATATTATGAGGTCTCGAATGAGAATATGAACTTTTTGATTGTGAAAATCCGCGCGGAAAAGCGTGATTTCACTTATTCCAAAGTCTGTCAAACAGCAAATAGCAATCTATAAGCACGAAATATGATGTATTTGGTGCTAGATTCTGCCGTATAACGCACTTTTGAAGCAAAATCTTGCTTCTGAGCCGATTTACAGAGTCAAAAATATCTCAACGAGACTCAGTGAAAACGCTGATAACTCGCTGAGAACGCAAAATTCTGTGCATTTGAGGACGGATTCATGCGTATTATGTTGTATTAGATAGATTTATGTGATTTGCGATACTTTGAAACTGCTCGGAATGTGGTAATTTTCACTTATTTCAAACTTCATATAACATATAACTGAATTCATACATATTATGAGGTACTTAATGGAAATATAAGCTCCTTGATTGTGAAAATCTGCGCGAAAAGCGTGATTTCGAAACATTCCACAAAGTTTGTAAAACTATAAATAGCACTCTAAAAACACGGAATATGATGTATTTGGAGCTAGATTCTGCCGTCTAACGCACTTTTGAATCAAAATCTGGCTTCTGAGCAGATTTACAGAGTCAAAAATTTCTCAACGAGATTCAGAAAAAACGCTGATAACTCGCTGAAAACGCAAAATTTTGTGCATTTGAGGACGGATTCATGCGTATTATGTTATACTGGATGAATTTATGTGATTTGCGATACTTTGAAACTGCTCGGAATGTGGTAATTTTGACTTATTCCAATCTTCATATAACTGCATTTAGCGCTCTCAGAACACAAAAAATGATGAATTCTGTCGATGGATTCATACATATTAAGAGATGCACAGAGTCAAAAGTTTCTCAACGGAATAAGAAAAAACGCTGATAACTCGTTGGAAACGCAAAATTTCGTGCATATGAGGACGGATTCATGCGTGTTATATTGTATTGGATGGATTTATGTTATTTGCGATACTTTGAAACTGTTCAGAATGTGGTAATTTTGACTTATTTCAAACTTCATATAACTGCAGATAGCGCTCTGAAAACACAAAATATGATGTTTTTTTCGATGGATTCATACATATTTTGAGGTCCTTGATAGGAATATGAACATTTTGATTGTGAAAATTTCGCGGAACAGCGTGATTTCGACTTATTCCAAAGTTTGTAAAACTATAAATAGCACTCTGAAAAAACGGGATTTGATGTATTTGGAGCTAGATCCTACCGTATAACGTACTTTGAAGCAAAATCTTTCATCTGAGCCGATTTACAGAGTCAAAAATTTCTCAACGAGACTCAGAAAAAACGCTGATAACTCGCTGAAAACGCAAAATTTTGTGCATTTGAGTACGGATTCATGCGTATTATGTTGTATTGGATAGATTTATCTGATTTGCGATACTTTGAAACTGCTCAGGATGTGGTAATTTTGACTTATCTCAAACTTCATATAACTGCAGATAGCGCTCTGAAAACACGAAATATGATGTATTTGGTGCTAGATTCTGCCATATGACGCACTTTTGAAGCAAAATCTTTCTTCTGAGCAGATTAACAGATTCAAAAATTTCTCAGCGAAACTCAGAAAAAACGCTAACACGCTGGATGCGCAAAATTTTGTGCATTTGAGGACGGATTCATGCATATTATGTTGTATTGGATTAATTTATGTGATTTGCGATACTTTGAAACTGCTCGGAATGTGGTAGTTTGGACTTATTTCAATCTTCATATAACTGCAGATAGCGCTCTTAAAATACGAAAAATGATGTATTTTGTTGATAGATTCATACATATTAAGAGGTCCTGAATAGGAATATGAACTTTTTGATTGTGAAAATCTGCGCGGAAAAGCGTGATCTTTACTTATTCTAAAGTCTGTAAAACTGCAAATAGCACTAGTTACATCTTGTAACCAGCTTACTTTACTAGTAATAGGAAACCATATTCTGTAGATAACAAAATGTTTCCAATAAGACTTTTGCATGTGAAAACAACATAGTTGTAGTCATGATTGTGAAGAACACTTGTCCATAAACTCCAACCTGTAATTTTGTTCTTTTTTAAATACTCATTCTTCTGATCAACGAACAAAACTGGCGCAGTCGGTAGGATTCTCGAAATTGAACGTATCAAACGAGCAATTTTCGTGTCAACGATCAATCGAGAAGAAAAACGGTCGGTTCGGTAGTAAACGGTAGAAGCACATCGAGAGCATATCGATTTCCATACCAAAGTCACACCCGCCGCCCACAATAACAACAATTTGTCAGAAGGTGAGGAAGGAAGAATAAATTACAACACTGGTCGAGGACAAGCATCGCCGTAGCCAGCTAGCAGTAGGAAGACCTGGAGGAAGAACCAAATCGTCAGAGCCTATAGGCACTAGGTTAAGAATGAAAACAACACTTTTAATGTAAGTTGCTCATTCCTTTACATCCAAATCATAAGATTAAATCTAGAAAATAATTATAATGAAAGAAATATTACGATTTCACAATTGGAATAATAAATATAAATTGATGAACAATTTGGAGAATTTATCAGATTTATTGAATAATATAAATATAGCAGACGTAAATATGGTTACAGCAGCACCATCTGTTATTGATTATCAACTATTACGACTCTATCTAGACTCTATTCCTAGATATGAAGGAAATCCTCATACTTTGAATATATTTATAGATAATTGCAAGAATCTAATTCAGTCATTCACGAGTTCAGATCCAACATTTCACAATTTCTCAATTAGAGCGATTTTGGGTAAATTAACTAGGCGCGCACAACTTTTGATTGGATCCAGAACAGAATTTAAAACCTGGAAAGAAGGTAAAACAGCATCAAGTCTTAGTTTTGGAGATCAGACCACAAAAAAAATTAATCACCATATAACTTTGGCATGAGATGTCAAGATGCCCGTAGTTTAATATTTGCAAAATTGAACACTTCACAAATTCCACCCGCTGAAAAATCATCACAAATTAAAAATTCAAACGATCTAGCACTCAAAACATATATTAGAGGTTTACCACCAAACATTCAAACAAATGTTAGATTAAGAAATCCTGATTCTCTAGAAAAAGCCTTGAGCCTTGTCATAGAAGAAGAAAGTTTTTTTTATTCAATTCAAAAGCAGAATACTTTAAATTTACAAAGCTCATTCAAACCAACTCAAAGAATGGTACCAACAAGACAAACTGTACCTACAAATGCAACATATACTCCTAGCTTGCAGCAATTTCCTGCAAATCCAAATCCTCATAGATTTATACAACAACAAAGACCAAATTTGATGTCTTTTCGAACTAATCCGTTTCATAAAACAAATAATCAACCAAATTGGCGTCCTACTCATCATGTACAACGTCAGCCTCAAAATAATTTTGCACGTCCCACAAATTTTATGCCATTACAAAGTCAGCAGAATTCTCCTCAAAATTCTACTCGTCCTAATCAAAATCTAAATCAAAGAGAGTATACACCAGAACTCATGGATACTACATCTGCCCAATCTAGAATCAAATCACAACAAAAGCCATTTACATCTTCGGCACTTTATAACCAGAATATCAAATAAGAAAATCCTTATATGTATTTTGGAAATCAAAACTATGCAGAAAATGAAATCCACGAGAATTATGCATGTGAACAGCCTGTGTATGACAATTCTGAGACAGACTATAGTTATTCCCACGCTGACTATGACGGATCAAGTTGTACATTTGATAACAGTACATATGACTCTGAGAATTACAAAGGTGAACAAAATTTTCCTTTGGTCCCATGCAACACGAATCAAACCTAGTTCAGTTGAATGTATTAAAAGCAAACCTACCCTACATTTTTATTCCCGAAATTGACGCAAACTTTTTTATTGATACCGGAAGTACTAAAAGTTTAATGAACCCTGATCTAGCTCACAGATTTTATCAAAATTATATTTCCAATGAGAATTTTGACATTCAAACAGCTCACGATATTTCATTTCACAATGAAGTAGTCGAAATTCCACTTTTTGAAAATTTTAATGTTCTTGAAAGTCATAAATTTTATCTTTTTAAATTTAGTAATAAATATGATGGACTTATAGGCGTAGATTCATCGAGATAGTTGAGCGCAAATGGTAATGTAAATACAAAACAATTACGTACTACTTTCGCAAATATTCCTATGATATTTGAACCTGACAATGACAAGACATCGCGAGATAATTTTAAAAATTATTCCATTATTATTCCTTCACGAATTAACATGATAGTAAAAATTCAAGTTAAACAGAAAAATGGCATTGGATTGTTAGAATATACAAACTTAGGAAACGGTATTGAAATGCCTAAAGCAGTAGTGAATGTTTTAAACAATTATGCAATAACTTCAATAATAAATATCGAAGAACACCCTGTGAAACTTGATATTCACGAACCTTTAGATATTGAAATTTTAGATTCCATAGATTTAAATTTGTTGAAAAAATGGAAATTGATAACGACGGATTAGAAATTGAATACGAAAATTTATTAGAGCAAAATTTCAAAAATATAAGAATAGACCATTGTAACAAAGAAGAAAAAGATGCGATGAGAAAATTATGTTACGAGTATAGAGACATATTTTATTCTGAAAATATTCCTCTCAGTTTTTCGGAAGAAGTCGTACATAAAATTAGATTAAAAGATGACACCCCTATTCATGTAAAATCATATAGATTTCCCGAAGTACATAAACAAGAAGTACGCGATCAAATTCCAAGAATGTTGAATCAAGGAATAATTAAAAATAGTATTTCACCTTGGTCTAGTCCAATCTGGATAGTCCCAAAAAAATTAGACGCATCTGGTCGTAAGAAATGGAGACTTGTTATCGATTACAGAAAATTAAACAAACGTACTATAGACGACAAATACCCTTCACCAAACATCGCGGATATTTTAGACAAACTAGGTAAAGCCAATTATTTTTCAACTCTCGACTTAGCGAGTGGATTTCATCAAGTAGAAGTAGATCGCGAAGACGTTCAAGAGACAGCTTTCACAACTGAAGGTGGACATTACGAGTTTAAACACATGCCCTTCGGATTAAAAAATGCGCCTTCCACATTCCAACGTGTCATGGATTATGTCCTTCAAGGATTACAAAATGAAACATGCTTCGTACATTTAGACGACATAATAATCTTCAGTACTTCACTGCAAGAGCACATAGAAAGACTTAAATCAGTATTTGACAGACTACGACAAAGTAATTTAAAAATACAATTAGACAAATCCGAATTCCCACAAAAATCTGTACAATATTTAGGACACATAATTACCCCAAGTGGAGTCAAACCAAACCCCGACAAGATTTCTGTTATAAAAAACTTTCCGATTCCTAAAACTCAAAAAGAAATCAGAAGTTTTCTTGGATTACTTGGATACTACAGACTTCTCATTGTAGACTTCGCAAAAATTACCAAACCAACGACAAAATGTTCAAAGAAAGATTCCAAAGTAATACATGACAAAGAATTCATCGACAGTTTTAATACTTGCAAACATTTATTAATGAATGACCTAATTCTCCAATATCCCGATTTTGACAAACCATTTATATTAACAACAGACGCAAGCAATTACGCAATAGGCGCTGTCCTTTCTCAAGGCGATATTCCAAGAGATGAACCACTAGCATACGCGTCGCGAACTTTGAATGAAACAGAAACACGATATTCAACCAAAGAGTTACTAGCCATCGTTTGGGCCTGTAAACTCTTAGACCTTATCTATACGGTTGTAAGTTCACAATAGTCACTGACCATCGACCACTCACATGGTTATTTAATTTAAAAGAGCCTAACTCTAAACTAGTAAGATGGAAACTGAAACTGGAAGAATACGATTATAATATGATATATAAAAAAGGTAAATGTAACACCAACGCAGATTGTCTCTCGCGCATTAATATCCATACAACAGAAAGCGAATCAGTAATTAATAATCCTGGCGAAATAAATACAGACATTGTAGATTATGTACGAAATTTTGTAGAAAATTTAGTTCCTGATGAACCACAGCCATCCACCAGTACACAATATTCAATTGAGAATAGAAAAATCAAGAAGAGACCAAAATTCCATATAATTTCTGACATACAAGTTAAACCTCCAAACACAACAAACAATCAAGAGAACATTGACACTGCAGAAGTAGATAACAAAATCTCAGATTCTGAAAGCGTAACTCTACACTCTACAGCAGGTGATACCAATAATGACGGTTTCACAAGCTTAGATGAGATAATAAAAAATAAAACAAATCAGATTCTTGTATTTCCAAATTTTTATTCTAAATGTGATGTTTCTCATGAAAATCACGAAAATCAGAGTATTACAAAAGTGAGAATACCTGAAAACAATAATGGTGAAATTATATTTGAGTTTTTGAAGAATTTTACAAGTTCAAAAGTTATTTATTATATGTATTTCCACACAGATAAACTTTATAAAGATTTTTCAAGAGTATCTTCAAATCACTTTTCAGAAAAAAGTCCCAAATTAATTAAATGCATAAAACTTTCAAATACAGTAACTGATGGAAAAGAACAAATAATGTTGATAAAGAACCATCATGAAGAAAAGACTAACCATAGAGGTATGAATGAAACCATTGAATATTTAAAGAGAAATTATCACTGGAAACATATGAAATCAACAGTAGCAAATTTTATTAACACATGTCACATTTGTCAGAGAGCTAAGTATTCTAGAAAGAAACCTTATTCGCCTCTGATGTTAACAGAAACAGCAACTAGACCCTTTCAAATAGTTCATATAGATGTATTTGCTTTTGATAAGAAAAATTATTTGACCTTAGTAGATGCCTTTACAAAATTTGCGCAAGCAATCTTTATAGAAGGTAAAACAGCGATTCACATAAGTAATGCTTCAATTAAATATTTTGCTTAATTTGGCGTCCCAGAAAATCTAATCCTAGACAATGGAAAAGAATTCAACAATAGCACCGTACAAGAACTTTTAAGATTACACAAGATTGATATTCATTTTGCAACACCATATCACCACCAATCAAACGGTATTTTCGAGCGATTCCACTCAACAATTATGGAACATTTAAGAATATCAAGAGAAACTTTTCCGGACGACAAAAGCGATCAAATGAATTATGCAATTATTGGTTACAATAATTCGATACATAGTTCAACCAATTTTACCCCTTTTGAATTAGCTTTCGGTCATACAAAATTGAGAGATACAAATGAATTTCTTATGTCAAATTCATTTTATAATGACTATATTGAAAATCATAACGAGAAATTAAAACATGTTTACGAAGAAGTTTCGAATAAATTGCAAGTTGATGAAGAAAAAGTAGTTTTGAAATTTAATACGCAAGGAGATGAAAATAATGAATTTAAATTATATCAAATTGTCTTTAAACAGAATCCTTTGCGCGGGAATAAAAAAAATTCGGAATTTTTAGGTCCTCATAAAATTACCAAATTCTTAGATGAAAATCGTGTAGAGATTACAAATCAAAATAAGAGAAATAAAATTGGAATTATTCATATAAAAGAATTGAGGAAACCACCTATTGTTACAGATGTTCGTTCATCATCGCCACCGCAACATTAGAGTTACCCAAATACTATAATTTCAACCATAATCCTGGCCTTCTTCCTTTAAAACTAGGTCATGCCCAACTACAAACTGACTATTGAACATTTGTACAAATATTTGTCATTACTGACATAATAAATAAATTTCATATATTAGAGAGTAAAATAGAAATTATTAAGAGATAGATTGAAAATTCTACATTTAGTCACCATTCTTACCGTATAATTAACATTCTTGAGAATGAAGTTCCAACTCAGATAAAACAATTGAATCCTAACATGATAAATAGACAGAAATGAGTTTAATAGACGGCCTAGGCTCAATTATTAAATCTATCACTGGAAATCTTGATCAAAGAGGTGCTGAATGATATGACGATATTATCTCAAAAGTATCAAATAACCAACATAGACTTAAAATACTTTTTAATAATCAAATGACAATTTTACAAACTTCAATTCAAAAATTTAATGATAATATCAAAAAGCTTCCAAATAATCAAATTCATTCAAATTCCAAAATAATGGAGTTGGAAATAATTATCAATGAAACATGGATGAAGCATGTAGAAATGAATCATAATTCATCTTAACAAACTGTTATATCACAATATATTTCAAGTTTACAAATAATATATGATCTTCTTGAAAAAATTGAAATTGCTATCACTTTTTCAAAGTCAAACGTACTCCATAGTTCTATAATAGAACCATATGATTTATTTTCTGAAATTATAACAATAAATGAACAATTAAAAGTTAGTAGATTCCCATTTGAACCCATATTAGATAATTTTCTATTGTTTGAAAGCATCATTGATATAAAAAGTTATAGTAAAAGTAATCAGATTATATTTTTATTACAAATTCCAATTGTAGAGATCGAGTATTCTGATTATTATCACTTATATTCTTTGCCTACTCCAAATCATAATCCATTCAGAAACATAATACCACGTTCAAAATTACTCATTTCCAATGAGCAGACTTATTCCTTCTTTGATTCAAAATGCAAGGAAATCATACCAGAAGAATACTTGTGTCAAGAAATGCATCTTGCCAAGATCTACCAAGACGCTCCTTGTGAGATTAAACTTCTAAGATTCAACGTGAACACAACCAACTGCATAACCATCCCATCTGTTATTCCGAATATAAAAATCCAGAAGATAGAGAAGAATCAATGAATTATCATCGCGACATATAGTGTCGTTGCAACTCAAAAATGTGGTAGAGTTACGAACAATATTCCCTTAAATGGAACTTATATAATTGAGATAAATAATGAATGTGAAGTGAAAATTAAAGACATGATTTTAAAAGCTTTTCAGAGCACAAAATTCAGTCATATTAATATTAATTCACCAAATTTGCCTGCAACTATTGATCAAAATAATAAAGCATATTTGAATAATAATAATATTAAACTAGATTCTATTAATTTTGACGAAACCAAGAATTTCATTTCATTTATATATGACGAAGAAGAAAAATTGAATGAAATCAAAGACACGCCCATTTACTATGATGAAACAAGCATATATACAGTTGTTTTATATACAACTAGCAACCCGTGCCGGCTTCGCACGGGTGGACATTTAATAATATTCAACTTTTTTATACGAATCTTTGAAGCATAGTTTTATAGTATAAGATAATTATTAAGAATAATACCACATATCTTGCTTGAGTAACTCAATTAAAACATAACCTAAGCTGTCAGAATTTCTTGATAAATGCGTAGATCTATGTATAGATAGCATCATCAGTATTTAATTTGATCATTTACGGTAAATGAAAGATTGTATTGCAGCGCAGGCAATGCAAGGAATTTCACTGGTCATTTTTTCACATCTTGAGTTAGAATTGAAGATTTTGTAGGTAACCCTTTTTTTTGAGAGTAAATTATAGCCCATGTTTATAGTGATAATAGGTATGTGATTCTACAGGTGGAAGAATTCTTGAAATCGGTCCTCACGCAAGCGCCAGCAACAACTATAGAAAGTTTCAATTTAAATGGTTGAATGATGCTCGATCGGACAAATACCGTTAGTGTTACTATGTTACATTCAACAGCCACTATATAAAATTATAACTCAATTGGATGAACGATGTGTAAACGGACAAATACGGCTCGTGTGCCACTTGAGGTATGCTGGTGGTACAATACTGAGAACTTTCTCGAAAGAGCCAACAACAACTGTAGTAAGTTTCAAATCAATCGGATAAACGATGCGTGAACAAACTAATACGGCTCGTGCGCCACGTTGATAATACTACAATAAGAACTCTCGCAAATGTGTTGTGATAAATCTCGTAGCGTTCAGCCTGCGTTTGCAATGTAAGCGGAAAAAATGTAATTATTTACGACATCACATTGGAAACCTCGAAAATAACAGTATTTCTCCACTATTTAATGAATGTTATTATATTTATAAACCTTCCTCTTCAATTACTCTATCTATTAAAAAAAACCGCATAAAAATCCGTTGCGTAGTTTTAAAGATTAGAGCATACATAGGGATATAGAGACAGAGAAAGCGACTTTGTTTTATACTATGTATTGATTATCATAATAATTATTTTATGTTGAATTTTGTTTTATTTTGTTCAGCAAAGAAAATTTAACAGATCAGAAGGACGACCCAATGTGGAAATCGAAATGTCACCGAACTCTGTGGCCAGAACCCCCATAGTTCTCGACTAGGGCTGGAGGAGTTACATCTTGTACCAAGCTCACTTTACTAGAAATAGGAAACCATATCCTGTAGATAACAAAATGTTCTAAATATGACTTTTGCATGTGAAAACAACACAGTTGAAGTTATGATTGTAAAGAACACTTATCAATAAACTCCAACCTGTAATTTTGTTCTTTTTTAAAAACTCATTCTTCTGATCAACGAACAGAACTCAATCTTAAAACACGAAATATGTTGTATTTGGTGCTAGATTCTGCCATATAACCCACTTTTGAAGCAAAATCTTGCTTCTGAGCAGATTAACAGAGTCAAATAGTTCTCAACAAAACTCAGAAAAGAAGCTGATCACTCGCTGAGAACGCAAAATTCTGTGCATTTGAGGACGAATCCATGCGTATTATGTTGTATTGGATAGATTTATGTGATTTGCGATACATTGAAACGGCTCAGAATGTGGTGATTTTGACTTATTTCAAACTTTATATAACTGCAGATAGCGCTCTAAAAACACAAAATATGATTTTTTGTCGATAGATTCATACACATTATGAGGTCCTGAATAGGAATATGAACTTTATGATTGCAAAAATCTGCGCGGAAAAGCGTGATTTAGACTTATTCCAAAGTTTGTAAAACTGCAAATAGCACTCTAAAAACACCAAATATGATGTATTTGGTGCTAGATTCTGCCATATAACGCACTTTTGAAGCAGAATCTTGCTTCTGAACAGATTTACAGAGTCAAAAATTTCTCAACGAAACTCAGAAAAAACGCTGATAACTTGCTGGAAACGCAAAATTTTGTGCATTTGAGGACGGATTCATGCGTATTATGTTGTATTGGATAGATTTATGTGGTTTGCGATACTTTGAGACTGCTCAAAATGTGGTAATTCTGACTTATTTCAAACTTCATATAACTGCAGATAGCGCTCTGAAATCACAAAATATGATGTTTTTGTCAATGGATTCATACATATTATGAGGTCCTCAATAGGAATATGAACTTTTTGATTGTGAAAATCTGCGCGGAAAAGCGTGATTTCGACCTATTCCAAAGTTTGTAAAACTGCGAATAGCACTCTAAAAACACCGAATATGATGTATTTGGTGCTAAATTCTGCCATATAACGCACATTTAAAGCAAAATCTTGCTTCTGAGCAGTTTTAAAGAGTCAAAAATTCCTCAACGAAACTCAGAAAAAACACTGATATCTCGCTGGAAACGCAAAATTTTGTGCATTTGAGGACGGATTCATGCGTTTTCTGTTGTATTGGATGGATTCATGTGATTTGCGATATTCTGGCACTGCTCAGAATGTGGTGATTTTGACTTATTCCAAACTTCATATAACTGCAGTTAGCGCTCTGAGAACACGAAATATGATGGTTTTGTCGATAAATTCATTCATATTATGAGGTCCTTGATGGGAATATGAACTTTTTGATTGTGAAAATCTGCGCGAAAAAGCGTGATTTCGAATTGTTCTAAAGTTTGTAAAACTGCAAATAGCACTCTAAAAACACGGAATATGATGTATTTGGTGCTAGATTCTGCCATATAACGCACTTTCGCAGCAGAATCTTACTTCTGAGCAGATTTACACAGTCAAAAATCTCTTAACGAAGCTCAGAAAAAACGCTGATAACTCGCTTAAAACGCAAAATATCGTGCATTTGAGGACAGATTCATGCGTATTATATATTTCTGATTGTGAAAATCTGCGCGGAAAAGCGTGATTTCGACTTATTCTAAAGTCTGTAAAACTGCGAATAGCACTCTTAAAACACGAAATATGTTGTATTTGGTGCTAGATTCTGCCATATAATGCACTTTTAAAACAAAATCTTGCTTCTGAGCAGATTTACAGAGTCAAAAATTTCTCAACTAAACAAAAAAACGCTGATAACTCACTGGAAACGCGGAATATCGTGCATTTTGGGACGGAATCATACGTATTATGTTGTATTGGATAGATTTATGTGATTTGCGATACTTTGAAACTGCTCAGAATGTGGTGATTTTTACTTATTTCAAACTTCATATAACTGCAGATAGCGCTCTGGAAGCAAAAAATATGATGTTTTTGTCGATGGATTCATACATATTATAAGGTCTTTGATAGGAATATGAACTTTTCGATTGTGAAAATCTGCGCGGAAAAGAGTGATTTTGACTCTTTCCAAAGTTTGTAAAACTGCAAATAGCGCTCTAAAAACACGAAATATGATGTATTTGGTGCTAGATTCTGCCGTATAACGCACTTTTGAAGCAAAATCTTGCTTCTGAGCAGATTCACAGAGTCAAAAATGTCTCAACGAAACACAGGAAAAACGCTGATAACTCGCTGGAAACGCAAGATATCGTGCGATTGAGGACGGACTTATGCGTATTATGTTGTATTGGATAGATTTATGTGATTTGCGATACTTTGAAACTGCTCAGAATGTGGTAATTTTGAGTTATTTCAAACTTTATATACTTGCAGATAGCGCTCTGAAAACACAAGATATGATGTTTTTGTCAATGGATTCATACATATTATGAGGTCCTTGATAGGATTATGAACTTTTTGATTGTGAAAATCTGCGCGGAAAAACGTGATTTCGAATTATTCTACAGTTCGTAAAACTGCAAATAGCACTCTAAAAACACGGAATATGATGTATTTGGTGCTAGATTCTGCAATATATCGCACTTTCGCAGCAGAATCCTACTTCTGAGCAGATTTACATAGTCAAAAATCTCTTAACGAAACTCAGAAAAAACGCTTATGACTCGCTGAAAACGCAAAATATCGTGCATTTGAGACAGATTCATGCGTATTATGTTGTATTGGAGGGATTTATGTGATTTGCGATACTTTTTAACTGCTCAGAATGTGGTAATTTCGAATTATTCCAAACTTCATATAACTGCAGATAGCGCTCTGAAAACACGGAATATAATCTTTTTGTCTATAGATTCATACATATAATGAGGTCCTGAATAGGAATATGAACTTTCGGATTGTGAAAATCTGCGCGGAAAAGCATGATTTCGACTTATTCCAAAGTCTGTAAAACTGCGAATATATATATATATATATATATATATATATATATATATATATATATATATATATATATATATATATATATATATATATATATATATATATATATAAATCCTCATATCATTTTGGCGTCCTAATATTGCGCGTTTGCATTTAATCTGGCGTCCATTGTAAAGCGGAGTCCGTATATCGGACGCCACTTTAGAATCGCTTCAAAATTTTTTTCTGGCTTGTTCCCGACCTCTAGAGGCTAAATTCAAAATTTCATTTTGACGCCAAAATGATAGGAAAATGAAAATTTCCGTATATTTTTAGTTCCGAAAAATTCCGCTCCAATTTTTAGTGGCGTCAAAAATATACGTGTATATTCCCACTTCATATTTTCTGCCATCATACTGGCGTCCAGAAACCTGACAACACTGTCGCAGAACAACGATCGATAATGGAACAGATGCTTGCGCTTTTTACATGGAATTTGTTGGGAGTATGGTTTGAATTTGGAATTGCATTTCTCATGTATGTCCAATATTTTATTGCAGACTGAAGTATTATAGTACAGATACTTGATGTCAGAAATTAATCTTGCCTGAAAGTTATTCTATATCAACTTAAAATTCGAGCAGTCAATTTCAAATATTAGGGAAAAACAGTTAAGTACTGACTCAACTATGTTAAATAAGTAAGGAAATTCATGTACTTCTTTCTAATAGTTCAAGAGATGACCGCACCTTATTGTTCCTGATCAGATTTAGGGCCGAATTGTAGATGAATTGATCGAAGATATAGTAGTCATTACGATGCCACCTTTATAAATGCAGGATCTTGTCCTAAGTATCGAAAAAATGCCATATTCGGTCAATAAGTTCGTGGTTAACTTGAAACTAGTATCAATCGATTGCAGAGGTGAAGTACTCCAGGACAAAACCAGGATACTACCTCCGTTCTATCCAAAACAGAGAAAAAAACACAACAATCATAAGGGAAGTTCAAAGCGACAGGAATATAGAATTTGACCGTGAGTTCGATCAGGGAGCATAAGGTGCGGTCGGCTTCCCAACTATAGGATCACTATAGGATGTGAGAACTCGCTATTTCATCCGTGATGTGGTCTTATAATTGTTGTAGAAAAACAAATTATATCGTTTGTACAGAGCAAGTGGAACATTTTTGTTGCAAGTGAGTCATTGCTTTTACTAGGACTAAATTGATGAATCTCAAATTATTCATGTTTTTGAGGTCACTGATGGTCACAAAGTTGCACTGTCAGTGTGATCGGAGAAAAGTTAGAATGGATGGATGAATTATCATTATTACATAACTCCTGTAATACATTATGAGTGTGACATATGTAAGCTTGTAATATACAAGGAAACGGAATTCTTGTTCCTAATAATATAATCTATTACAGGATATCACATCCATCATAGCTGAGAAATTTGGAGAAATTATTCTTGCTCATGATTTGAATTTTTTTTCTGTTCAATTTAGAATTCACTGGCAACATAAAAACGGAACAATTTTGTGTAAGAAACAAAAATGTTGCTTTATTTTTCTTGAATCTGCCGCAACTGTGTGAGAACATTTCTTGAAGTCGAGGAGCCGGCCGCACTTTATTTCCCCTGATTAACCTTACGGTCAAATTGTATAATATGAATCAATCGAGAATATTGTGATCAATGAAGTGTCAGACTTCATGAATCTAGAATCCTGCTTCAAGTGTCGAAAAAAGGCTACTATTGTTCATTTTTGTTAGGGTCAACTTCCCTTATAGATCTTATGATTGAAACTAGTACCAATCGATAGTGAAGGTCAAATACCTTCGGAAGGGGAAGGAGAAGAATAGACAAGGATAATATTATGAGGTGGCAACATTAGGCTGGTAGCATTTTGAACAATTTTGCATTCGATAATGTATCTTTGATAAAAAATTCAACACCGTTTCGCTCGAAAATATAAAAAAAATCTGATGTGAACACCACATGTCTTACTTCTACATCTTCTGACTCAATAATCAACAGTTGACACTGATATTGACACTAGGCAAAATCGACTCCACCAAAATTTGAGATGATAATTCAATCATTCAGATGCTACAGCTCATTAATGGTCAGTTGTACCACTCTAACTCAAATTTTAAGCTTCACTTATACAAAAAATGTCGAATCGAAATAAGGACAGCAATGTTCATGTCACATTCAATTTTCAAATTTTGATACAATATTGTTAAGTTAGGTGGCACCTAAAATTCGAGTGACAGCGGTGCAACTGGCCATTTAACGCTTCAGCAGTCTCAAATACCAAATTTCATCATTCTACGGCCGAAGTCTCGAATTTATGCGAAAAATTCAGAGAGATTGTCAGATAAAGCTCACTTTCAGCTCAATAGATTGTTATGAAAATATTAAATTATCATTCGAATGCTACAATTTCTTTAAATACAAAGCTTCAAGATTCTACAGCTGATTGTTCTGAATTTAAATGAAAAATTAGAAAGCGTGCTTAGTGAACTGCACTCCTGGTTGATCCGACTGCAGTCATAATGCAAGGTGTACAATTAGGTTTTATAGAAGTGTTTGATACGAAATTTCAATACTCCACGACTGATTGTTTTGAATTACTGCAAAAAAATTGACTAGACTGTGTACTTTCAGCACAGCCAATTAGTATTAAAATAGAAAATAACCATTAAGATGACACAGGAAAATTCAAAAAAAGTTCCAAGTACATTGCATTTCCGGTACAGACGATTGCAACCATAATAGGGGCTGCAAAATTGGACTTTAGACCAGTCTCAAATACAAAATTTAGCTATATAGATACACACATTCATACGTACGTACCGACGTCAAGACGAAAATAGTCAAAATGAATTTGGGAATGCTCAAAACGAGAATTTCCATCAAAATCTCGAAATGAGATTTTGGCGATTCAACAATACTACTTATTTGTACTTTGCACAAGTGAGTTAAAAGAGATTCACTTGGATTACCCCGATACTTATTAAATGTACATTATTTCATATTATAAGTAATATCTGTATTTGTGCACCATATTGCAACACAAACAGTAAAGGAAATTCTCAGGGATATACGATATAGAAAGACTCCCGACTTTCAAAACTATACGTTCACTAATTTGCATTGTGGAAAAACTAATCAGAGGATGTAGTTGTACATAGATCAACAATTTCCATTCTCATTGGTTGAACACTTTGCCTTTAGATTGATATATAAGATATGAAGAATGTAAACTGATATACGACATGCTCCCAGCAACTTTGAAGAATAGGAATGATCGAATATTTGGACAATTTTGGTCGTACATCAATTTTATGCCCACATAATTGTTGTATGTATCTATAGTTATAGTTCTGCTTCAGAAGTTTATGTGCTATGTGCAAAAATCAATTTTTCAGGCGAATATAACGGAATAGTTATTTTTGTATTAAGTGTGCAAATGATTGTTTTTTTTTGTTGCACGTGAGAATGTCAATTTTAACCGAGACCGCAAGATCAAGGTAACAAATTCATTTGAAAGCGCAACAAAATACAATCACTTCGCTCCCGTAATACAAACAATATTTTTTCTCCAAATGTCAAAAAATAATAGATCAACCATAATTATTGTTTCATTCAGTGAAATGTAGGAAAAAGTACAAACTATAATCAATTTGCAGTCACCAGGGTATTTTCACTAAAAGTATGCGCAATAGTTGTTTGATAAATAAAGAACTGTCAACAATTAATTTTTATATTCAAAAATAAGTAGTTTTGTGTCCAAATTCATATTTCTTTTTTGTTAAATACCTGTTTGTTTCTGTTCTTGTAGCATTACTAAACTGAATTATATTAGATTAGGTGTGCAAAGATAGAATTTATTTTTTCACCAGTGGAAAAATATGCTCATTTTTTCACTAGTGACAAAATATGTTTAATTTTTTAACTAGTGAAAAAATCACGAACTTTGCGTATCCATAACAATACGAAAATAACATGTTTTTTTGACAGTTGGCGAAAATTTCTATGGTCCTTTTTGCGACCATGAAGTTCTACTTGCTTGTACACATCTATCTAAATTCACTTTGTGCACGATTGGGCGTTTTCATGTGTTTACCGACTCTCTAATTAGGTCGGTATGTTGATTTTACCGGCAATCTGTGGTTACTATGGTTATCCTGACTCACCGCCCATGGGCAAAAGCGATAAGTAAAAAATTGTGGACTTCCACAAAAAATATTAATTTATTTATCGTTATTTGTAATTGAATATTCACAATAAAATGTCAAACTGGACAGCTGACAGCGAGTGAGCGATAAGTTGTAACTTAATTTGAAAGAGAATATTAGGATTCATATTTTGGGTAGGTCTTCCAAGCGTGCAAAAAATTTTGTAAGCATCAGGGTCAATAAGTACAATAACGATTTCGCTTAATATTTGGAAACATCGCCAAGGCTCGGCCTCCAAATGTTGAGAGGAAAGTCGGTAATATGATAATAATTGTAGACAAATATTCAATCCGCTAGAGCTGAATCAAAGGGAAAAACTCCAAGACATGTACCAAGTATTATAGAGTATTTGATAAGGCGAGTAGGAAGTATCCCTTACCAGAGCCAGATTAAACATAGAGCCCGATAGGCACGGGTCCACGGATCTTGGCTTAAGGAGGCCTTAACTTTGAGGATTTCACAAGCATTTGATTCACCAGCTCATGGATCTTATTGAATTACGTCCTATGAGCATCAACGAGTCTTGATCCGCCATTTGTGTTGATTAAAGGAGGATGTAAACATAATAATTTTACGGAGAAAAATATCTGAACTAAGATTGTGAAGAATTCAATACTCTTCCAAAAAGCTACGAGATTTTTTTTGTGTGACTTACGGCTCTTAAGATATTGCAAAAATACTCTGTACTTCTCTTTCCAATATAGTGGCCTAATGAGGAGAGGCTTCCAGCTCCCAGAATCAAGATTTATATTCACACTGACCCCCTATCACACAATTATAGAAAAATCTTGAGCAAAATGCAAGTTTAGGCCAAAATTTAGTTACATTACAATAGAGAAATTATTATCACAATTTATATGACATCCGTAATTCCTTTCTGATAAATTATTCTTCACATACTTCCATCCATATCTACCAACAGTTCACGGACATGGCAAATACAATTTACTTCAGAACTCGAAAATAACAATTATCAATCAAAAATCCATATTTTTTCGCAAAATCTTTTAATTTACTATGTTTTCTCTATCAATCAATGACATAATACTACTCTATGAAGATGTATTGAGTATCAACCCATTTCAAAAATTGAATAGTGTGATTCTACGCAAGCCTTTGAATATATCGCTTCACATGTGTCATCGATAGAACGTTCTACGCGTGAGAGGTGCTCATCGAACTGTAAAAACTAAATCTGGCAACAAGGGGGACGCCATCTCAAACATGAAGTGAAAGCATATATACGGATAGGACGCCACTATAAACGCAATATGTAACGTATATTATTGACGCCACATTGATGTTACGATGAAAGGAGGTCATATTGTATAGGAAATGGGAACTCCGTAAATATTGCATGAAATGGAATTTCTGTGTGAATTCTGAAGAGCCCATGAGAAATTATGTGATATACTTTGATCAGATCTCAACTATACGCGTTCCTTTCAGTAGACGCCAAAATGAACATCTTTGTAAGGACGTCAAATTGATAGGAGGATTTATATATATATATATATATATATATATATATATATATATATATATATATATATATATATATATATATATATATATATATATATATATATATATATAATTTAGCGCCGCAGGCCAAGTAGGCTCATGGCTTCTGTTACAATTTTTCGCCAGTTTTTACGGTCCTGTGCTAATCGCTTAAAGTTCGTAATCCCTAGTGTCTCTTAGTCCTTTTTCACCGCGTCATACCACCCCTCCTTTGGTCTTCCCCTTCTTTTTTTTTACAACACCTCCGTCTAACATCTTTCTTACTACTCTGTCCTCTGGTAGTCTCAGCACATGCCCTAGCCACCGTTACCTTTGTGCTTTAGCCACTTCCACTATTCCAGGCTCACCATAGAGTTCCATTAGCTCGGTATTAGTTCGTCTTAACCACACATCACCCTCTTTTTTACCACCATAAATCTTACTCAGAATTTGTCTCTCCCACACTTCTAGTTTATTTTGCATAGTCTTGTTTAGCACCCACATTTCACTACCGTACAGTACCACTGGTCTTATAATGGTTTTATACAACCGCTTTTTTGGACTTCTTGACACACTTTTCGATTTTAATAGTTTTCCCATAGCTCCCGCACTTCTGTTTCCTTTCGTTATCCGTGTTATAATATCCCGCTCTTCGCTATTGTTGTTTGTTACCGTAACACCTAAGTAAATAAAATTTTTAACTTTCTCGAATGCGTAGGTTTTACTTCCTCCAACCTGTATTTTAAGAGACTCTTCTTGTGTTTCTTGATGTTCTGACTCTATCTCCATGTATTTGGTTTTGTCCTCGTTTATTTTTAATCCCATTTCCTCCGCCGTTTGGACTTAACGTTTGCATACCTCCTTCAGTTCTGTTTTTGTTCTGGTTATTAACGTTATGTCGTCTGCAAACGCTAAGCCTTGGTGTTTTAGTTGACAAATGGTTCCTTTTGTGTAGATTCTGCTTTTCCTTATAACCCACTCTAGCAAAAAGTTGAACAGGACGGGTGATATTGGGTCTCCTTGCCTCAGTCCTCTGTTTACATCGAAACTCTCTGATGTTTCTCCATCCACCAGGATTCTGCATTTTGTCTCTTCATGGGTCATCCTAATTATTCTTATCATTTTTTTGGGCATTCCTAGTTCTGCGAGTGCTTCATACAGCTTCTGTTTATTTATTGTGTCATATGCTTGTTTGAAATCTATAAACAACATTTGCAGGCTTAGATTGTGTTCATAACTATTCGCTATAGTTTGTTTCAGTGCAAATATTTGATCCGTAGTTGATCTGTTCGGTCTAAAACCAGCTTGATATTCTCCTAGGATATTGTCCGCTTGTTTTTGTACTCTATTTTTCAAACATCCTGCTAAAATTTTATACGCTACGTCTAATAGTGCTATACCTCTGTAATTCTCGCATTTCAGTCTGTCCCCCTTTTTATAAATTGGGCATATTAGTGCTTCCTCCCATCTCTCAGGCATACGTTCCGTCCGCCATATATCCTCTATTATTTTCATAATATACTGAATCACTTCGTCTCCTGCATTTTTGTATATCTCTGATGTTATTTAGTTTATTCCCAAGCTTTTATTATTTTTCAAGTGGTTCAGTATTTCTCGGATTTCATTTATGTCTGGTGAGTTTTGCTCTATACTATTCCCTTCTAGTTGAGTTGTTTCGGTTTCATTTGTAGTTTCCAAAGTCAGATTCCCCTCATTTAGCACTTCCTTGAAATATTCTTCCCATACATGTAGTTTGTCCTTTGCTGTCACTTGTTCACCCCCTTTATTTTTACAGTACACTAGTGGCGGTTGATACTCTGTTCTTTGTTTCTTGGCCTCCTGATGAAAGTTTCTCAACTCCTTGTTTTTAAAATCTTCTTCTAATATTAACATTTTTTCTTCCATCATTTGCCTTTTCTTTTGTCTACACAATTGTTTCATTCGTCTTTTATGCATGCTGTATTTCAATTTATTTTCATTTGAGTTATTTTGTAGTAGGTTTCTTTCAGCCATATCCCTCTTCCTGATTGCACTTTTGCATTCTTCGTCGAACCATTCCTTATTTTTGTCCCTCACATTTTTGCGCAGCATCTGTTCTGAGACTTTGAGTATTGCTCCTTCCAATTTATTCCATTTTATATCCACCCTTTCCTCTGAAACTTGCTCTGCTAGCTCTAGCTCCTTCGACAATAGACTTTGAAATTGCTCTCTGCTTTTCTCATTAGTTAGTGGCGAGGTGTCATATCGTTCCAAACGGTTGTGTTTATCCTGTGTTACTCTTGGCAACTCCTGTTTCATTACTATTTTTACAAGAAAATGATCTGTGTCTAGTACTGCACCTCTTTTGCTTGTGATATTTTTAATTTGTTTCGCATGCTTACTCTCTATTAATACATGGTCTATTTGATTACATGTACGCCCATCAGGTGATATCCATGTTCCTTTATATATATCTTTCCTTTCGAAATGTGTACTCATGACTTTCATATTGTTAGTTACTGCAAAATCAATCAACTTTTGTCCGTTCTCATTTGTTTCATCATGTTTGCTATGTGCACCTATTGTAGTCTTATATATTTCCTCTTTGCCTAGTTTTGCACTGAGATCTCCAATAACTATTTTTAGGTCATATTTTGGTATCGAATTTATTATTCTCTCAAGCTCTTCATAAAATTTATCTTTTTCTTCCTCATCCTTCTCGTTTGTTGGTGCATGTACATTTATAATACTAATTTTTCGGTACATTCCTCTTAGTCGTATTGTACATATTCGTTCGGACACTGGTTCGAATTTTATAACTTTCTGCTTCAATTCTTTTTTTATCATAAAACCTGTGCCAAGATATTTGGTGTCGTTTCCACTACTGAAAAATATATAATTATCTACTGCTATTATGTCGTTTGATTTTTGCTCTGTTTCTTGAAGTGCCAGTATGTCAATCTTATATTGTGTTAAGCACATTGATTTGATAGGTTTTTGAGTGTTCCCGATTCATTTGTTCCTCTTACATTCCATGTTCCTAATATTAGCGTTTCATTTTTATGTTTCTCAAATAATTCTAAAATTCTTTTATCCTTGGTCATTGCTTGGTCATTTCCTATTACATCCGTTTCTTTGTTGTCATGCCTCAGTTTTTAGCTCTTTCAATTGCCCTGCTTTCGCTATTCCATATCCAGCATTGCCCTTCGATGTATATTTTCTTATAGCCTACTTTAGCTGTTTTTTCTTCCTTTCTCTCTTTGCCAGCTCTTTCCCTAAGGATTTTTTGAATTGCTATTTCCTCTTTAGTCAGGTCATTGTCTATGTATATCTTGCTGCCTTTAAGTTTGTTTTTATTCTTCATAATCAGTTCTTTTTCCTTCCAACTGCTTAATTTTACTACTGTCATGAAATTGCTTGTTGCTCCTACATTCCCTCCTTGAGCCGACTCTATCCTTACTTGTACTCCGACTAACTCCTTGCAGAACTTTTCTATTTCTTGTCTATTACTATTAAAGTCTTCCCCTTTTATGACAATATTATTTTTCTTCTGCTGCTTTCCCCCTCTATCTACCTTCCCTTCAACTAGCGCAATTCTTTCTTTTAGTTCTTTATTCTCTTTCTTAAGCTCTTCAATTTCTTCATTTACTTTCTCTATAACTGTAAAATGTTTTGCTTGTTCCGATCTCATTTCTTTAATTTCGCTCATCATTTCCACCATCATATTTTTTAAATCTTCCGTTACTGCAGTTTGTTGGGTGGCTTTAGTGGGGGATCTCGGTGTTTTCTTGCACCTTCCAAATAATTCACTCGTATTTTGTCTTTTCCGACTTCCATCTGTTGAAGATCCGTCCGACTCATTTTCTTGTTTCTGCATCGCCTGGTGTTGCTTGACCCTCTTTACAGTTGTTGTTTGCTTACTCACCTTACGCTACGTCAGCAGCAGCCGCTGATATTTGATACCCGGTCACTCACTTCGCGTGGACTTCGTGACGTAGGTAGAGGTCACGTCAGTTGTTAGATAATGTGTTCTTTGGACCAAAACTCACACTAAAATTTTTCCAAACCACATGTGAATAATATGACGATACCTATAAATTTTATTGCACGTTCCTTGCAAGTATTCTTTTGTTATTATTTATACAATTAATTCACTATTCCACCACTCTAATCCCAGAGATAGGGGCAGAGTTTCACTTGTTTTCACTTTCTTTTAGATCAGCTTGATTATTTATACTTATTTTATTGTCAGTGAAAAAAATCTGATCGATTAGCCCTGGTTTAGGTTACAAAATCGGATCGAAAAACTCACACGTCTTCACACTTTGAACTTCACAACTCAACTCCGAAAACTGCGAATAGCACTCTTAAAACACGATATATGTTGTATTTGGTGCTAGATTCTGCCATATAATGCACTTTTGAAGCAGAATCTTGCTTCTTAGCAGATTTACAGAGTCAAAAATTACTCAACGAGACTCAGAAAAAACGCTGATAACTCAATGAAAACGCAAAATCTTGTGCATTTGTGTACAGATTCATGCGTATTATGTTGTATGGGATGGATTCATGTGATTTGCGATACTTTGAAACTGCTCAGAATGTGGTAATTTTGACTTATTTCAAACTTCATATAACTGCAGATAGCGCTCTGAAAGCAAAAAATATGATGTTTCTGTCGATGGATTCATACATATTATAAGGTCCTTGATAGAAATATGAACTTTTTGATTGTGAAAATCTGCGCGGAAAAGAGTGATTTCGACTCTTACCAAAGTTTGTAAAACTGCAAATAGCGCTCTAAAAACACGGAATATGATGTATTTGGTGCTAGATTCTGCCGTATAACGCACTTTTGAAGCAAAATCTTGCTTCTAAGCAGATTAACAGAGTCAAAAATGTCTCAACGAAACACAGAAAAAACGCTGATAACTCGCTGGAAACGCAAGATATCGTGCGATTGAGGACGGACTTATGTGTACTATGTTGTATTGGATAGATTTATGTGATTTGCGATACTTTGAAACTGCTCAGAATGTGGTAATTTTGAGTTATTTCAAACTTCATATACTTGCAGATAGCGCTCTGAAAACACGATATATGATGTTTTTGTCAATGGATTCATACATATTATGAGGTCCTTGATAGAATTATGAACTTTTTGATTGTGAAAGTCTGCGCGAAAAGCGTGATTTCGAATTATTCTGAAGTTTGTAAAACTGCAAATAGCACTATAAAAACACGGAATATGATATATTTGGTGCTAGATTCTGCCATATATCGCACTTTTGCAGCAGAATCCTACTTCTGAGCAGATTTACATAGTCAAAAATCTCTTAACGAAACTCAGAAAAAACGCTGAAAAATAACTCGCTGAAAACGCAAAATATCGTGCATTTGAGGACAGATTCATGCGTATTATGTTGTATTGGAGGGATTTATGTGATTTGCGATACTTTTAAACTGCTCAGAATGTGGTAATTTCGACTTATTCCAAACTTCATATAACTGCAGATAGCGCTCTGAGAACACGAAATATAAAATTTCTGTCTATAGATTTATACATATAATGAGGTCCTGAATAGGAATATGAACTTTCGGATTGTGAGAATCTGCGCGGAAAAGCGTGATTTCGACTTATTCTAAAGTCTGTAAAACTGCGAATAGCACTCTTAAAACACGAAATATGTTGTATTTGGTGCTAGATTCTGCCATATAATGCACTTTTGAAGCAAAATCTTGCTTCTTAGCAGATTTACAGGGTCAAAAACTTCTCAACGTAACAAAAAAACGCTAATAACTCGCTGGAAACGCAGAATATCGTGCATTTTGGGACGGAATCATGCGTATTATGTTGTATTGGATAGATTTATGTGATTTGCGATACTTTGAAACTGCTCAGAATGTGGTTATTTTGACTTATTTCCAACTTCATATAACTGCAGATAGCGCTCTGAAAACACAAAATATGATGTTTTTGTCGATAGATTCATACACATTATGAGGTCCTGAATAGGAATATGAACTTTTTGATTGCAAAAATCTGCGTGGAAGAGCGTGATTTAGACTTATTCCAAAGTTTGTAAAACTGCAAATAGCACTCTAAAAACACCGAATATGATGTATTTGGTGCTATATTCTGCCATATAACGCACTTTTGAAGCAAAATCTTGTCTCTGAGCCGATTTACAGACTCAAAAATTTCTCAACGAGATTCAGATTATTAGTTTTTGTTCACTCTGGGCAAAAGTCATATTTTTTTATTGTCAATTGTCGGCCAGGATCAGCTTTGTCCGCTTGTATTTGAGGGCTGTGTCCTGTTCATAATCTTCACCGCATCTTTTGATGCCCTGGTTGGGGTGTTCTCGCACTCCACTGAAGAATTTCTCGGCAAGTTTCCGTATGAATTCGCTGATGGTCTCCATTTTCAGATCCCGGTGGATGATCTCGTTGCGAACAAACCACGGGGCGTCGGTGATCATACGCAGGAATTTGTTTTGTGCCGTCTGCATCTGTTTAATTCGGCGTGAGCCTGCATAGCCCCATATTGGAGCGGCATAGGTCAAAACCGGACGAACTACTGCTTTCTATAGAAGCAGCTTGTTCTTCAATGTCATGTTGCTGCGCCGATTGACCATAGGGTATATAGTGGACGTCACTGCTGCAGCTTTTGCTACCGTATGGTCGGTATTCTTCGTCCAGTTGAGCCCGGAGTCCATAATGGCGCCAAGGTATTTAGTGTCAGCTCTCCAAGGGATCTGCTCATCAAACAGCGTCACATTAGCGCTTGGTCTCAGGCGTCTTCGTGTGAAAAGTACTGCCGCACTTTTTGAGGCGTTGACGTCTATCCTCCACTTGCTGAACCAGTCTTCTAGCTCTTCGGCTGCTGCTTGTAAGCGGTTGCTGATGCAGTTTGGTTGGGTTGATCTGGTGAGTACTGCCGTGTCGTCGGCATATTGGGCCAAGAGCATATTGGGATGTTGTGGAAAGTCATGTGTGAAGATAGCGGATAGCAGTGGTGATAAAAGGCTGCTCTGTGGTATGCCAGCCGTTGCAGTCTTCATTTCAGATTTTATATTTCCGAGCTTCACTGTGAACTTTCGGTCCTCCAGGAAGCTGTGGAGTATTCGGGTCAACCATCTTGGGGCGTTAAGCTGCAGTAGCTTATGGATGATGCCATCATGCCACACTCTGTCGAACGCCTTGGCGACGTCGAGGAACAGTGCACCAGTTGCTTGTCTTCGATTGAAGCCCTGCGTGATGAACTCCGTGACTCTTAACAGCTGGTGGTTTGTGCTGTGCTTTGCACGGAATCCATGCCGGTGGTCCGGTAGGATTTCTTCATCATCAGCCCACTTCTGGAGTCTAACAAGTATCACTTTTTCAAGTAATTTGCCCACCGTGGACAGTAGGCTAATGGGGCGATAGCTTTGCGGACTGGATAGGTTCTGCGCAGACCTCGGCAGCACTATGATGTCGGCAATTTTCCACTGCGAGGGGAAATGGCGGAGGCGCATTGCAGCATTGGAGATATTGGCCAGCGCTGCTAGGCTTTTGCGATCAAGAAGCTTGAGTGCACTGACAGGGATCCCGTCTGGACCTGGAGCTTTGCGATTGTTTAGCTTGCCTATGAAGTTAGCGATCTCTCGTGGATTGGTGGGCTGGAAGACTGTTGTATCTCTCTCAGATAACTGTAGTTGGACAGCGTTCTCAATATCTTCTACGTGATCAAGGTCACAGTGCGTGAAGCTCGGGCTGCACTGCAGCTCGAGACGATCTGCAAAGACTTCAGCTTCCTCCTGGTCACTGTAGACCATTCCATTTGGGCCATGGATTGGGGGTGTCTTCATTCTTTTTTGCCTCAGGGACCTGGTGATTTGCCAAACGGTTTTATCTTCTGTACAAAGTGACTCAAGCTTCTCTTGCCAGCGCTCGTTGTTGTGCTCTTTGAGAGCGTTCCGAATTTCTCTTGTCAAGCGATTGAAAGTTGCTCTTGCTCCGATGTCAGCATGTCTCTGCCATGCTCGCCGTGCGCGATTCTTTTCTCGGATGAGTTCACGGATTTCCAAAGGAATTTCGTACTTGGCTGTTGGCACGCTTTTTATTTTGGAGGCGGCTTGGAGTGATGTTGTAACCGTCTCTGTAAGCTCGAGGACTGCTGCTTCCAGCTCATCCGGGTTGTTAATCTTCTGCGAGCACGAAACGGATGCTTCCATGGTCTCGGCAAATCGTGGCCAGCATATCTTGTTTCGCTGGACAATACTGAGGTCTTCATTGCCACCGTTGATCCAAGCGAGCACCGGGTTGTGGTCAGAGCTGTTCTCGTGTACGGTTGCTATTTCGATGTCAGCTCTCACGTCCTTGGCGACAAGGATATCCAGCGTGTCTGGACGATGACCAGCTCGAGGAAAATGTGTGGGTTCTACCGTGCCGTAAACAGCGAGGTTTCTGTTTGCTGCATAGTTGAATAGTGCACGACCGTTTGTGTTAATCGTTCTGCTGTTCCATGATGGGTGCTTGCAGTTGAAATCACCAGCCATTATGGTCGGCTGTGGTGCGCTGATCAGCAAGTCCATGTCTGCCTCTAGAAGAGGCTTGGTTGGGCTCTTGTAGATGGCTGTGAGCCGCAGTTGTCCTGAAGTTGTGTTGATCACGATGGAGTTGGCTTCTATGTGCTGTGTGCTGCACGGGCCTGCATCGAAGTGGTCAATGCTGCTCCGTATGTGGATAGCTGTGCCGCCTCCTCGGTGAGTGGTACGGTCAGCTCGTTATAGTTCGTAGTTACGGATCTTGGGATTGAGGCAAGCGCGCAGGTGAGTCTCGCATACCAAGAGTACGTCAATGTTGTGTTCGGCTATGAAGACTCTGGCTTCATCTCTGGCAGAATTCAGCCCTTCCGCGTTCCAAAACGCAATCTTAAGAGATGATGGTTTATTTCTTCTAGGCATTATTGCGAAGAGTTGTCATTGTGTTGAGTATTATCTCAAGCTTCTCCCATGTTGATTCTGCTGCTAACAGCTTCTTGGCGGCTTCTGTGAGGATTTTGATTGAGTCTTCCATGGCGAAGTTTGACAGCAAAGAAATAAGATTGTCTGGCTCATCATTTCTTTTGTGATCTGCCGAGTTGGATGAGGGTTGAGTAGTTGTTGGCTTCAGTGCCGACTGAGCCCTTGGTTTGTCGTTGACGACACTTGCAAATGAGCGTCCGTCTACCACGCTTTTGCGTATGGTTTTTTTTGTTGGTGCGCATTTTACACATCGTGGGTCAGCGCGGCAATTGCGAGCTGAGTGACCAAAACTCTGGCAACGATAGCATTGCCCCACTTCGCGTCTTCTCCTCTGCGGCTCGATTTTCACAATGAGGTGCATCAAGCTTTTCACCTCGAAGATTTTGACTCCATCTGGTTTTGAAGTTCGACCATCATCATCGGCAGCTCTTTTTTGGTGCGAAATGATGTCATACGCTTTACTGCAGTGACAGGTTATCCACACTGTAGCAGTTCCTGCTGGACCTCGTTTTCTTCTATACCTTCAGGGATACCTTTCATCACCGCCTTAACAAGTTTATCCTCAGGTATTGAATATGTATGATAGGGCACGTTGAGAGCATCCAGTCTAGTTGTGGCGGCTCGGAAGCTGTCGGTGCTGTCGATTTTCACCTCGATGGATTGCGAGAGGTTTTTTGCAGATTTTATTCCGACTTCATACCTCTGTAGTTGGTTCTGGATATCTGACCAGCCTTGTTTTACTCGAATGTGAATAGGTGGTACTCGCGTCTTCTCCTTCTTTTTGTTTGTAGCCGATTGGCTCTCCTGTTGGTTAGCATGGCCTGGCTTTGATGGGACTGACCTGGCTGAGATGTTTTGGAGCTTCGGCGCCTTGAGTCTAACCGCTTGGGTAGAATCATCACTATCTGGCTCGCTGTCACTGATGGTTTCCAGCTCCATGCTGTCGCCATCTTGCTGCAAAATATCAAATTGGTTCTTCAACTCAATGGTCGGTTCTGGAACGCTTTTCTTCCGTTTACACCCGGATTGACTTTTCGGTTCACTTTCCACTTTAGCTTTAGTAGATTTTTCGCAAAATTCAGCCCGAAAATATTGCATTTCGCGTTTTAGGTCGTCGATTGTTCTCACTGCACTCGCGAGGGCTTTCTCAGAGTGAGTTAGCTTTGTTTTAAGCACTTTGTTCAACTCTTCTAGTTCCTCCATGTTACAATCACAGATATTTCACTGCACTGCACAATAGTTTTGCACTCACCTCACTACGCAAGTGACGGAACCCTGCGGGTCGCACGTCGGTCAGTGAACGTCTATGTCAACACCATATGTTGAAAGTCTTTTGCACAAAATTCACTCAAAACAGAACGCTGTATCGTGAAGGCGCAGTTTTTACATATTTGAATTGAAAAATATCAAATGATATAATTATAATATATTCACAAATATTTAATAACACAAACAACAATATTCACTGACATGTGTTAAACAATGTAAAGTTCCTACACTTTTCATCATGTTGTATTCGATAGATTTATGTGATTTGCAATACTTTGAAACTGCTCAGAGGGTGGTGATTCTGACTTATTTCAGACTCCATATAACTGCTGATAGCGCTCTGGAAACACGAAATATGATGCTTTTTATTATGAGATCCTTAATAGGAATATGAACTTCCTAATTGTGGAAAACTGCGCGGGAAAGTGTGATTTCGATTTATTCCAAAGTTTGTAAAACTGCAAATAGCACTCTAAAAACACGAGATATGATGTATTTGGTGCAAGATTCGGTCATATAATGCACTTTTGAAGCAAAATCCAGCTTCTGAGCACATTTACAGAGTCAAAAATTTCTCAACGAGACTCAGAAAAAGCGCTGATAACTCGCTGGAAACACAAAATTTTGTGCATTTGAGGACGAATCCATGCGAATAATGTTGTATTGGAAGGATTTATGTGATTTGCGATACTTTGAAACTGCTCAGAATGTGGTAATTTTGACTTATTTTGAACTTCATATAACTGCAGATAGCGCTCTGAAGACACGAATTGTGATCTTTTTGTCGATAGATTCATACATTTAATGAGGTCCTGGATAGAAATATGAAATTTTTGATTGTGAAAACCTGCGCAGAAAAACGTTATTTCGACTTATTCTAAAGTTTGTAAAACTGCGAATAGCGCTCTAAAAACACGTAATATGATGTATTTAGTGCTAGATTCTGCCGTATAACGCACTTTCGAAGCAGAATCTTGCTAGTAAGCAGATTTAAAGAGTTAAAAATTTCTTAACAAGACTTAGAAAAAATCGCTGACAACTAGCTGAAAACGCAAAATTTCTTGCATTCGAGGACGGATTCATGCGTATTATGTTGCATTAAATGGATTTATGTGATTTGCGATACTTTGGAACTGCTCAGAATGTGGTTATTTGACTTATTTCAAACTTCATATAACTTCAGATAGCGCTCTGGAAACACGAAATATGATGTTTTTGTCGATAGATTCATACATATTATGAGGTCCTGAATAGGAAAATGAACTTTTTGATTGTGAAAATCTGCGCGGGAAAGCGTGATTTCGATTTATTCCGAAGTTCAAATAACTGCAAATAGCACTCTAAAAACACGATATATGATGTATATTTGGTGCTAGATTCTGCCATATAACGCACTTTTGAAGCAAGGTCTTGCTTCTGAGCAGATTTACCGAGTCAAAAATTTTTCAACGAAACTCAGAAAAAACGCTGATAACTCGCTAAAAACGCAAAATATCGTGCATTTGAGGACGAATTCATGCGTACTATGGCGTATTGAATAGATTTATGTGATTTGCGATACTTTGAGACTGCTCAGAATGTGGTAATTTTGACTTATTTCAAACTTCATATAACTACAGATAGCGCCCTGAAAACACAGAATATGATGTTTTTGTCATTCGATTCATACATGTTATGATATCCTCGATAGGATTATGAACTTGTTGATCGGGAGAATCTGCGTGGTAAAACGTGATTTCGACTTATTCCAAAGTATGTTGAACTGCAAATAGCACTCTAAAAACACGAAATATGATGTATTTGGAGCAAGATTCTGCCGTATAACGCACTTTTGAAGCGAAATCTTGCTTTTGAGCAGATTTACAGAGTCAAAAATTATTCAACGAGACTAAGAAAGAACGCTGATAACTTGCTGAAAACGCAAAATTTTGTGCATTCAAGGACGGATTAGGGCGTATTTTGTTGTATTGGATAGACTCATGTGATTTGCAATATTTTGAAACTGCTCAGAATGAGGGATTTTGACTTATTTCAAACTTCATGTAACTGCAGATAGCGCTCTGAAAACACGAAATATGATGTTTTTGTCGATAGATTCATACATATTATGAGGTCCTTAATAGGAATATGAGCTCTTTGATTGTGAAAATCTGCGCGGAAAAGCGTGATTTGGACTTATTGTAGTGCTTGTAAAACTGCAAATAGCACTCTGAAAACACAAAATTTGATGTATTTGGTGCTAGATTCTGCCATATAACGCAGTTTTGAAGCAAAATCTTGCTTCTGAGCAGATTTGCAGAGTCAAAAATTTCTCAACGAGACACAGAAAAAACACTGATAATTCGCTGGAAACGCAAAATATCGTGCATTTGAGGACGGATCCATGGGTATCATGTTGTATTGGATAGATTCATGTGATTTGCGATACTTTGCAACTGCTCAGAATGTGGTAATTTTGACTTATTTACTTATTTCAAACTTCATATAACTGCAGATAGCGCTCTGAAATCACGGAATCTGATGTTTTTGTCGATAGATTCATACATATTATAAGATCCTGAATGGGAATATGGACTTTTCGGTTGTGAAAATACGCGTGGAAAAGCGTGATTTCGACTTATCCTAAAGTTTGTAAAACTGCGAATAGCACTCTAAAAACACGAAATATGATGTATCTGATGCTAGATTTTGCCGTATAACGCGATTTTGAAGCAAAATCTTGCTTCTGAGCAGATTTACAGAGTCAAAAATTTCTCAACGAAACTCAGAAAAAACACTGATAACTTGCTGGAAATGCTAAATATTGTGAATTTGAGGACGGTATCATGCGTATCATGTTGTAGGATAGATTTATGTGATTTGCGATACTTAGAAACTGCTCATAATGTGGTTATTTTGACTTATTTCAAACTTCATATAACTGCAGATAGCGCTCTTAAATAACGGAATATGATGTGTTTGTCGATGGATTCATACATATTATGAGATCCTGAATAGGAAAATGAACTTTTTGATTGTGAAAATCTGCGCGGGAAAGCGTGATTTCGATTTATTCCGAAGTTCAAATAACTGCAAATAGCACTCTAAAAACACGATATATGATGTATATTTGGTGCTAGATTCTGCCATATAACGCACTTTTGAAGCAAGGTCTTGCTTCTGAGCAGATTTACCGAGTCAAAAATTTTTCAACGAAACTCAGAAAAAACGCTGATAACTCGCTAAAAACGCAAAATATCGTGCATTTGAGGACGAATTCATGCGTACTATGGCGTATTGAATAGATTTATGTGATTTGCGATACTTTGAGACTGCTCAGAATGTGGTAATTTTGACTTATTTCAAACTTCATATAACTACAGATAGCGCCCTGAAAACACAGAATATGATGTTTTTGTCAATCGATTCATACATGTTATGATATCCTCGATAGGATTATGAACTTGTTGATCGGGAGAATCTGCGTGGTAAAACGTGATTTCGACTTATTCCAAAGTATGTTGAACTGCAAATAGCACTCTAAAAACACGAAATATGATGTATTTGGAGCAAGATTCTGCCGTATAACGCACTTTTGAAGCGAAATCTTGCTTTTGAGCAGATTTACAGAGTCAAAAATTATTCAACGAGACTAAGAAAGAACGCTGATAACTTGCTGAAAACGCAAAATTTTGTGCATTCAAGGACGGATTCAAGCGTATTTTGTTGTATTGGATAGACTCATGTGATTTGCAATATTTTGAAACTGCTCAGAATGAGGGATTTTGACTTATTTCAAACTTCATATAACTGCAGATAGCGCTCTAAAAACACGAAATATGATGTTTTTGTCGATAGATTCATACATATTATGAGGTCCTTAATAGGAATATGAGCTCTTTGATTGTGAAAATCTGCGCGGAAAAGCGTGATTTGGACTTATTGTAGTGTTTGTAAAACTGCAAATAGCACTCTGAAAACACAAAATTTGATGTATTTGGTGCTAGATTCTGCCATATAACGCAGTTTTGAAGCAAAATCCTGCTTCTGAGCAGATTTGCAGAGTCAAAAATTTCTCAACGAGACACAGAAAAAACACTGATAATTCGCTGGAAACGCAAAATATCGTGCATTTGAGGACGGATCCATGGGTATCATGTTGTATTGGATAGATTCATGTGATTTGCGATACTTTGCAACTGCTCAGAATGTGGTAATTTTGACTTATTTACTTATTTCAAACTTCATATAACTGCAGATAGCGCTCTGAAATCACGGAATCTGATGTTTTTGTCGATAGATTCATACATATTATAAGATCCTGAATGGGAATATGGACTTTTTGGTTGTGAAAATACGCGTGGAAAAGCGTGATTTCGACTTATCCTAAAGTTTGTAAAACTGCGAATAGCACTCTAAAAACACGAAATATGATGTATCTGGTGCTAGATTTTGCCGTATAACGCGATTTTGAAGCAAAATCTTGCTTCTGAGCAGATTTACAGAGTCAAAAATTTCTCAACGAAACTCAGAAAAAACACTGATAACTTGCTGGAAATGCTAAATATTGTGAATTTGAGGACGGTATCATGCGTATCATGTTGTAGGATAGATTTATGTGATTTGCGATACTTAGAAACTGCTCATAATGTGGTTATTTTGACTTATTTCAAACTTCATATAACTGCAGATAGCGCTCTTAAATAACGGAATATGATGTGTTTGTCGATGGATTCATACATATTATGAGATCCTGAATAGGAAAATGAACTTTTTGATTGTGAAAATCTGCGCGGGAAAGCGTGATTTCGATTTATTCCGAAGTTCAAATAACTGCAAATAGCACTCTGAAAACACGATAAATGATGTATATTTGGTGCTAGATTCTGCCATATAACGCACTTTTGAAGCAAGGTCTTGCTTCTGAGCAGATTTACCGAGTCAAAAATTTTTCAACGAAACTCAGAAAAAACGCTGATAACTCGCTAAAAACGCAAAATATCGTGCATTTGAGGACGAATTCATGCGAACTATGGCGTATTGAATAGATTTATGTGATTTGCGATACTTTGAGACTGCTCAGAATGTGGTAATTTTGACTTATTTCAAACTTCATATAACTACAGATAGCGCCCTGAAAACACAGAATATGATGTTTTTGTCAATCGATTCATACATGTTATGATATCCTCGATAGGATTATGAACTTGTTGATCGGGAGAATCTGCGTGGTAAAACGTGATTTCGACTTATTCCAAAGTATGTTGAACTGCAAATAGCACTCTAAAAACACGAAATATGATGTATTTGGAGCAAGATTCTGCCGTATAACGCACTTTTGAAGCGAAATCTTGCTTTTGAGCAGATTTACAGAGTCAAAAATTATTCAACGAGACTAAGAAAGAACGCTGATAACTTGCTGAAAACGCAAAATTTTGTGCATTCAAGGACGGATTCAAGCGTATTTTGTTGTATTGGATAGACTCATGTGATTTGCAATATTTTGAAACTGCTCAGAATGAGGGATTTTGACTTATTTCAAACTTCATATAACTGCAGATAGCGCTCTGAAAACACGAAATATGATGTTTTTGTCGATAGATTCATACATATTATGAGGTCCTTAATAGGAATATGAGCTCTTTGATTGTGAAAATCTGCGCGGAAAAGCGTGATTTGGACTTATTGTAGTGTTTGTAAAACTGCAAATAGCACTCTGAAAACACAAAATTTGATGTATTTGGTGCTAGATTCTGCCATATAACGCAGTTTTGAAGCAAAATCTTGCTTCTGAGCAGATTTGCAGAGTCAAAAATTTCTCAACGAGACACAGAAAAATCACTGATAATTCGCTGGAAACGCAAAATATCGTGCATTTGAGGACGGATCCATGGGTATCATGTTGTATTGGATAGATTCATGTGATTTGCGATACTTTGCAACTGCTCAGAATGTGGTAATTTTGACTTATTTACTTATTTCAAACTTCATATAACTGCAGATAGCGCTCTGAAATCACGGAATCTGATGTTTTTGTCGATAGATTCATACATATTATAAGATCCTGAATGGGAATATGGACTTTTTGGTTGTGAAAATACGCGTGGAAAAGCGTGATTTCGACTTATCCTAAAGTTTGTAAAACTGCGAATAGCACTCTAAAAACACGAAATATGATGTTGCTACGCCTCTCTTAGACGATCCCGGGCAAGGTCCGGTTGAACGCCGGCTAGAATAGTGGAGATAGGGATGGGTATATAAGGTACGAGTCTAGCTCTGATTCAGTACGGAATTTGGGCGCCAGTTGACCAATACGACATTCAACCTTAAGTAGGTCAACAAACTCCCGGGAAGGCGGCACGCACAGTATCAATAAATAGTCTCCGATAAGAAAAAAATAAATAATTGATTATATTCAGAAGGAAAAAAAAACATACAGAAAATTAACTATGTTTCGCCTAATTTTGATAGTTCAGGTCAAATTTAAAATACTCGAGCGAGCGTCCCGTCAAAAGAAATATATATATAAAAAAAAACAAATACCTATATTCAAACCCCGAATGAAGCGTGCGCGAGGACTGACCTGCACCTATAGGAACAAGGACTTAAACACAAAAATGTATATCAATCTAGTAATGTTAGCGACGTAGAGTGCGCGGGAAACGTTGGTCGACCACCGATACCGGCACGAACACGGCTACTACGAAATATATGCGTTTGAAGGTAGTACTTTAAGCCCTAGCAACTACAACAATGCCTGACATGCCCTAACGGACGTTGAAAATATACAAAAAAAAATAACGTGTATATGTCAAGAATTAATCGAACTCTCGCACGAGCTAACAATAACGAGTAAAAAAAATGGTAGATAGTTATATAAATGTATCTTGCGACTCTCAGTGGTGCGCTACTGAATAATATTCTTGTAAGTTTAACAACCAAAAAAAAAAATAAGGAATAAATAAATTGTAGAAAACAATGGCTTAGCTGGAATGATCCTGGCGTTGCAGGTGAACGTTGGTCCAGATGGTAGGAAGGGAAGGTACGATCCCCAATTGACGATCTGGTCTCCGCGGTTGCCGAATCTCAAGCTTCGGTTCAATGACCTCGCTTATTCACGCTGGTCGATAGTCCAGTGCTGTCTACCAGTTATCAAATTTAAAGGGAAAACCCCAAACGGAAAAGCCTTAGATATTGTGCGGCTTGATAGAATGGTGAAGAAAATGTGTTGAAGAGTTAATTGATCCGGGAACAGCCCGTGGAAAACTATGTCCTCCAATATCAAGGTTTATTTGCCTAAAATCCCTCAACCAGAGGCGAAAATGTTCATCACCAGACGAACCGATAAACGTTAATTGAATTTCTGAAATTCTCAGAGATATAAACCCTGAACTCACTCAACTAATTTCTTTCTTGCTTTTTTTTTCCACCTGATCACTTCAAACTTTATCGAACAAGTCCCAAACCAAAAAGGAAGACCAACGGTCAATTCGCAATTAGCGCGATAATTGAAGAAGTGAGAACGATATATGCAAGATTGTAAGAATCAAGGAGAGACAGAGAATGATCCTCTAGCGACAATTTTTTTAAACAACATTCGGCCACTGAAGCTTAACTTTAACCTGGCCGTGCCAACATCACAGCGAATAAGAGAAGACAAAAAAAAATAATAATAACGAGAATCAGCCCAACTCAAATTGGAGTTGTGGAAGCAACTGATTAAGATGAAAATAAGAAGAATATAATCACTGAGTCCAAAGTACCACTGCCAAAATAAATGTGATGAATAAATTTCGCTCGTAAGTGTGAACGATGCTTTAGTTGAGAAGCAGCGCAAGACCGGGCACTCACGCCACTGAATCGTGCAGCGTAAATTGCGAACTACCAATTTGGTGCTGAGCAGAGGCATGTCAACAAGAAAAAAAAATGTAAACAATAACTTGCTTTAAAAGTGTAAACTAAAATATATGTTTGATTTTTTTTCCTCCTTCCAAGTTTAATCGTAGATTACGATTTATTTTGTAACAATTCCACCCTTACCCACTGAAGAAATTTTCTATAACAGAAAATTTCTTAGAAGACAAAAATTCCTACAGCTTATCCAAAAAAAAAGAAAATTTAAAATCAAGTCGTAATCGAGTAATTAGTAATGGCGAGATTGTCAACGGAAACAGTCAGATAATGAATAGTCTATTGGAGTCTAGGTCACATCTCTATTTGCAGGATTTGCCCTCAAATGCTTGGTGTTCCAAGTGCCTCGTAGAACATCGCCGTCCATGTTTTTAAGTTGATAGGAATCGCGAGACAATTTTTTATGTATGAGGAAGGGACCCACGAACTTTTCTGCTAGCTTGGCCGTATAATACTTAGAAGCATCTGATAAAACGAAATTCTTTCTCCATACAACCTGATTCGGTAGAAACGATACCTCTCGCCGACGGAGGTCATAACGGACCTTTGATTTCTCGTAGGCACCCTGCAACCTTTCTCGAACGTCTCTGTAAAGTTTTTGAAAATTACACGCCCGAACCGATGTATCCCCATGAGTCTCATCATTATCCGATAAATCCGTCTCGCCGTTCTCTTTATGTGCATCTCCCAGTAGCACTGCCTCACGTCCAAAATTAACAAAATATGGCGTCAACCCTGTAACTTCGTGTTTCGCCGTGCAAAGAGCACATGTAACTTTGGGTAAAAACTTATCCCACTCGCGGTGATTATCTGACACAAACGCCGTCAACATAGTTTTCAAAACCCGATTAATCCTCTCGGTGGGGTTTGCCTGGGGATGGTAGAAGGAAGTAAATGAAGGTTTGACGTTATAAGACTTCAAAAGGTCCAGATATTCTTTCGACGTGAACTGTACGCCATTATCGGAGACTACAGAGCGCGGTACACCGTAAACTAAAAACACATCATTTTCGAGATGACGAACGACTGCCTTCGCAGTAGCTTTCCTGAGGGAAAAACATAGGGGATACTTGGAAAAGCAATCCGCCACCACTAGGATGTAGTGGAAACCTTGTGAAGACTTTGGGAGTGGACCTACAATGTCTAAGGAAATCACTTCCCATGGTTTCGAGATCAAAGAGTGACCACCCATTTTACCAGCAGGAGGTTTCTGCTCTGGTTTACATTTAAAGCATGTAACACAGTTCCGTACATATCGAGCGACATCACTCCTCATTTTAGGCCACGTATAAGACTGCGCGAGTCGATGGAACGTCTTAAAGGTTCCAAGATGGCCACTGGTGGGTTGGTTATGACACTGAAAAAGAAGGTCTTTACGCCTGTCTTTGGGCACGACTTGCTTCCATTGATTCGCGGTACCGGACAAGGCCGCATAGTTATCACGAACAAATCGGTATAATTTACCATCTTCGATGCGAAAATTCGGATACCGGAAATTGTCTTCTGAGACCGACTCAAACAGTTTTGAGTACCACGGATCTTTTATTTCAGAAGGTTCTACAGTGCTTATGACTGGCACGGAGCGGGATAAAGCGTCTGGAACTACATGCTCCTTACCCTTTCTATGGATGATATTGAAGTCATATTGCTGCAATCGGACTGACCAGCGAGCTAATCGACCCGTAGGATTTTTCAAGCTATTGAGCCACAGAAGCGAGTAGTGGTCAGTGATAGCTGTGAAACGCGTGCCCTCTAAATAGGGACGAAGTTTCTCTACTGACCAGAGTAGCGCTAAAAGTTCTTTTTCGGTAGTCGAAAAATTACGCTCCTGTTTTGTAAGAGACCGGGAGAGATAACAAATAACTTTTTCTCCGTCATCATATTTCTGCGATAAGACAGCTCCTAACCCAAAATTTGAAGCGTCTGTCTGTAATACAAATTCTCGATCGAAGTCGGGACACGATAGAATTGGGGCTGAAACTAATTGATTCTTTATATCGTCCCAAGCTTCCATACATTGGGAGCTCCACGCGAATTTAACCCCTTTCTTTAATAAATTGGTCAGTGGCGCTACGACAGTCGAGAAGTGAGGTACAAAGCGTCGATACCATGACGCCATACCAAGAATGCGGCGAACATCAGATACTGATTTTGGCACGGGAATATCCAGGATTGCCGTAACCTTCTCCGGATCCACGAGCAGACCATTTTTATTCACGACGTACCCCAGGTAGCGCAATTCCTCTCGACAAAAATGACATTTCTCACGCCCCAAGGTTAATCCAGCGGTTGACAACCGCATCATTACCTCTTGCAATATGCTTAAGTGTTTTTCGAACGTTTGCGTGATAACGATAATGTCGTCTAAATAAACGAAAACGTAAGGTTCCAAATCCGCACCTATAACCCTATCAATAAAACGTTGCCACGTAGCAGGGGCATTATGCAACCCGAACGGCATGCGACAAAATTCAAAAAGTCCGCGATTTGGAACAGTAAAAGCGGTATATTGCTGGGAGTTGCTTGCCACCTTGATCTGCCAATACGCGCTTTTGATATCTAATGATGTTAAGTATCTAGCATCCCGTAATTTATCTAGAGTATTTGAAACATAGGGCAAAGGGTACGCATCTCGTTTCGTTACTGCATTTAACTTTCTATAGTCCACGCAAAACCGGTAAGAACCATCTTTCTTCGGAACTAGCAAAATAGGAGAAGACCATGCGCTATTAGATTTTTGAACGATACCGTTACGAAGCATTTCATCTAATTCGATATCTACCTGTTTTTGCATAGCTGGAGAAAGTGGGTAATAACGTTGCTTTATTGGTGGGTTATCCGTATGAATTTCGTGCTCAACCATAGAAGTGCATCCGAGTTTATCAGACGGAAAGTGCGCGAACATCTCATCTAAGAAATCATTGAGTTCTTTTTCCTGTGCCGATGAAAGTGATGTACGAGAAGTAAGAAATTGAACACTATCTACAGTAACGGGATGAGGTGAAAAATTCCATTCGCCTCTACTCAAATCTGGCACGATTTCTAGAGTTCGCCAGAAGTCAATTCCGAGGATCAAATTATGTTGCAAAGCAGGAACTACAAGAACTTTGATAACTTTAACCCGATCGCGCAATTTTACCGGAACAGCAATCTCACCGAGACTCTCACAGCGTTCACCATTCGCCACTGTACATGTACCACGTTTACTAATAAGTTGCAATCCTAACTCGCAAAGAGATTGATAGCCCGAGTTACCTACAACGCATCGAGAGGCGCCAGAATCAAGGAGACCAAAGAAGGACTTCCCAAGGATAGAAACCTCGAGATATGCTCGCTCATCATCCTTAGCGTGTGCAAGGATAAAGTCCAACCTTGCATCAATAATGTTGGTCGATATGGAACGATTATCATGAAGTAGACGACCTCCTACTTCATCCGTCGTCCATTTCCCGAACATCGTGGGCACGTATTTACCGTCACGTCTATCTTGCCACATCTGAAGCAATATCTCTTACGCGGGGCCTTACATTTACCCGCAAGATGTCCTGTGCTACCACAATTCCAACAGGATCTCTTAGTTTCAACCGTGTCGACTGGTGCTACCTGTGTTGAAGGGCCAGGATAAGAAGCAACATGAACGTACGCTAGGTCTGGCTCCAACGAGAGATTGCGACGAGGTGGAGGAGCGAAATTCTCAACAGATTCTTTACGTTCGTCAATTTTACGACAAAGTATTAAAAGCTCCGCGACAGTCTTAACATCGACAAGCACTAACTGGGTTTGATAAAAAGGCAGGATGTTTTTCAACAGAATATGAACTTTCAGAGGCTCTGATATAACACGTGATCGTAACCTAGCAAACAGAGACGTCATCGTGGCAATGTACATCCCGATACTTTCATGTGGACCCTGGGTACGGTGATTGATCTCCTCAAATAATTTTTCTTCATAATTAACCGGAAGAAATTCCTCTCGCAACCCATTTACTAATCCGTCCCATGAGTTATAACTGTGGCGAGTCGCCCTATACCAAATTAATGCTCTGCCGTCAAATAGGTCTATAGCCGAGACTAATAACTGAGCTTTGCTAATGTTACGTGCTACTCTAAGCTCATCAACTCTTTCCAAAAAGGCATTTAGAGACATTTGTTTTGTATCACCCGTAAATTTAAGACCCCATTTACTAACTGGCCCAGGTTGAACACTTGCCGAGAAGTATTGTTTTTCGCGAATTGGTTCTGTATCTGAAGAGTCTGACTCCGAATCTGATGAATTATTTTCCAGATTCAAATGAGCTAGACCAGTGACGCTAAATGAACCACCTACTAACGGACTTGCAATTGTCGATGACAATCGTGCGGTTTTCGCTTTTGATTTTACGTCGGATTCTAAGGTGATAAATTTCAACAGAAATTGGGACTTTTTTTGTTTGTCGTCGTTATTCAAGGCTACTGAACGATTTGTTCTACCAATGGCGTGATAAATTTTATTGCAGATCTTCTTGTATTCAGAAGATGACTTAATATCTGAAAACTTCTCAATTCGACCTCGGAGTTCCTTAACTAGCTTCTCTAAAGCAATAGAATCTTCCGCAAATGTGAACGGATATGTAGGGGCTACATACGAACGTGATTTTTCAACGCGTAATAAAGAGCGTAATGAACGCCTCATGGAATCCACACTACTAACTTCTGACAACCCTCTGATCGTGAGTTCATAGATTAATTCGTCTTTATTTAAACGGTTAACCTCCAAATTGTGATTCATAGCGACAATAAAAATAAATACACCAGCTATTAAATACCGAAATTATGCGATCACTACGGGATCACTCAGACACGTAAATAAACAACATGAAAATTTTTCTAAGAACATATAAGAAATCCCCAAGAGCAAAAGGAATATATATATATCTACCTGGCAGCTAAGTAGGCCAATGAATAATATCGAAACTTTTCTGAGACTACAATTGAACAGAAACATTCGTAATGAAGTCCAAACTCTAAAATACTTGACCCTGTGAACAATATGGCCCCACGTTGGGCGCCAAATAAACTTGCTACGCCTCTCTTAGACGATCCCGGGCAAGGTCCGGTTGAACGCCGGCTAGAATAGTGGAGATAGGGATGGGTATATAAGGTACGAGTCTAGCTCTGATTCAGTACGGAATTTGGGCGCCAGTTGACCAATACGACATTCAACCTTAAGTAGGTCAACAAACTCCCGGGAAGGCGGCACGCACAGTATCAATAAATAGTCTCCGATAAGAAAAAAATAAATAATTGATTATATTCAGAAGGAAAAAAAAACCTACAGAAAATTAACTATGTTTCGCCTAATTTTGATAGTTCAGGTCAAATTTAAAATACTCGAGCGAGCGTCCCGTCAAAAGAAATATATATAAAAAAAAAACAAATACCTATATTCAAACCCCGAATGAAGCGTGCGCGAGGACTGACCTGCACCTATAGGAACAAGGACTTAAACACAAAAATGTATATCAATCTAGTAATGTTAGCGACGTAGAGTGCGCGGGAAACGTTGGTCGACCACCGATACCGGCACGAACACGGCTACTACGAAATATATGCGTTTGAAGGTAGTACTTTAAGCCCTAGCAACTACAACAATGCCTGACATGCCCTAACGGACGTTGAAAATATACAAAAAAAAATAACGTGTATATGTCAAGAATTAATCGAACTCTCGCACGAGCTAACAATAACGAGTAAAAAAAATGGTAGATAGTTATATAAATGTATCTTGCGACTCTCAGTGGTGCGCTACTGAATAATATTCTTGTAAGTTTAACAACCAAAAAAAAAAATAAGGAATAAATAAATTGTAGAAAACAATGGCTTAGCTGGAATGATCCTGGCGTTGCAGGTGAACGTTGGTCCAGATGGTAGGAAGGGAAGGTACGATCCCCAATTGACGATCTGGTCTCCGCGGTTGCCGAATCTCAAGCTTCGGTTCAATGACCTCGCTTATTCACGCTGGTCGATAGTCCAGTGCTGTCTACCAGTTATCAAATTTAAAGGGAAAACCCCAAACGGAAAAGCCTTAGATATTGTGCGGCTTGATAGAATGGTGAAGAAAATGTGTTGAAGAGCTAATTGATCCGGGAACAGCCCGTGGAAAACTATGTCCTCCAATATCAAGGTTTATTTGCCTAAAATCCCTCAACCAGAGGCGAAAATGTTCATCACCAGACGAACCGATAAACGTTAATTGAATTTCTGAAATTCTCAGAGATATAAACCCTGAACTCACTCAACTAATTTCTTTCTTGCTTTTTTTTTCCACCTGATCACTTCAAACTTTATCGAACAAGTCCCAAACCAAAAAGGAAGACCAACGGTCAATTCGCAATTAGCGCGATAATTGAAGAAGTGAGAACGATATATGCAAGATTGTAAGAATCAAGGAGAGACAGAGAATGATCCTCTAGCGACAATTTTTTTAAACAACATTCGGCCACTGAAGCTTAACTTTAACCTGGCCGTGCCAACATCACAGCGAATAAGAGAAGACAAAAAAAAATAATAATAACGAGAATCAGCCCAACTCAAATTGGAGTTGTGGAAGCAACTGATTAAGATGAAAATAAGAAGAATATAATCACTGAGTCCAAAGTACCACTGCCAAAATAAATGTGATGAATAAATTTCGCTCGTAAGTGTGAACGATGCTTTAGTTGAGAAGCAGCGCAAGACCGGGCACTCACGCCACTGAATCGTGCAGCGTAAATTGCGAACTACCAATTTGGTGCTGAGCAGAGGCATGTCAACAAGAAAAAAAAATGTAAACAATAACTTGCTTTAAAAGTGTAAACTAAAATATATGTTTGATTTTTTTTCCTCCTTCCAAGTTTAATCGTAGATTACGATTTATTTTGTAACAATGTATCTGGTGCTAGATTTTGCCGTATAACGCGATTTTGAAGCAAAATCTTGCTTCTGAGCAGATTTACAGAGTCAAAAATTTCTCAACGAAACTCAGAAAAAACACTGATAACTTGCTGGAAATGCTAAATATTGTGAATTTGAGGACGGTATCATGCGTATCATGTTGTAGGATAGATTTATGTGATTTGCGATACTTAGAAACTGCTCATAATGTGGTTATTTTGACTTATTTCAAACTTCATATAACTGCAGATAGCGCTCTTAAATAACGGAATATGATGTGTTTGTCGATGGATTCATACATATTATGAGATCCTGAATAGGAAAATGAACTTTTTGATTGTGAAAATCTGCGCGGGAAAGCGTGATTTCGATTTATTCCGAAGTTCAAATAACTGCAAATAGCACTCTAAAAACACGATATATGATGTATATTTGGTGCTAGATTCTGCCATATAACGCACTTTTGAAGCAAGGTCTTGCTTCTGAGCAGATTTACCGAGTCAAAAATTTTTCAACGAAACTCAGAAAAAACGCTGATAACTCGCTAAAAACGCAAAATATCGTGCATTTGAGGACGAATTCATGCGTACTATGGCGTATTGAATAGATTTATGTGATTTGCGATACTTTGAGACTGCTCAGAATGTGGTAATTTTGACTTATTTCAAACTTCATATAACTACAGATAGCGCCCTGAAAACACAGAATATGATGTTTTTGTCAATCGATTCATACATGTTATGATATCCTCGATAGGATTATGAACTTGTTGATCGGGAGAATCTGCGTGGGAAAACGTGATTTCGACTTATTCCAAAGTATGTTGAACTGCAAATAGCACTCTAAAAACACGAAATATGATGTATTTGGAGCAAGATTCTGCCGTATAACGCACTTTTGAAGCGAAATCTTGCTTTTGAGCAGATTTACAGAGTCAAAAATTATTCAACGAGACTAAGAAAGAACGCTGATAATTTGCTGAAAACGCAAAATTTTGTGCATTCAAGGACGGATTCAAGCGTATTTTGTTGTATTGGATAGACTCATGTGATTTGCAATATTTTGAAACTGCTCAGAATGAGGGATTTTGACTTATTTCAAACTTCATATAACTGCAGATAGCGCTCTAAAAACACGAAATATGATGTTTTTGTCGATAGATTCATACATATTATGAGGTCCGTAATAGGAATATGAGCTCTTTGATTGTGAAAATCTGCGCGGAAAAGCGTGATTTGGACTTATTGTAGTGTTTGTAAAACTGCAAATAGCACTCTGAAAACACAAAATTTGATGTATTTGGTGCTAGATTCTGCCATATAACGCAGTTTTGAAGCAAAATCTTGCTTCTGAGCAGATTTGCAGAGTCAAAAATTTCTCAACGAGACACAGAAAAAACACTGATAATTCGCTGGAAACGCAAAATATCGTGCATTTGAGGACGGATCCATGGGTATCATGTTGTATTGGATAGATTCATGTGATTTGCGATACTTTGCAACTGCTCAGAATGTGGTAATTTTGACTTATTTACTTATTTCAAACTTCATATAACTGCAGATAGCGCTCTGAAATCACGGAATCTGATGTTTTTGTCGATAGATTCATACATATTATAAGATCCTGAATGGGAATATGGACTTTTTGGTTGTGAAAATACGCGTGGAAAAGCGTGATTTCGACTTATCCTTAAGTTTGTAAAACTGCGAATAGCACTCTAAAAACACGAAATATGATGTATCTGGTGCTAGATTTTGCCGTATAACGCGATTTTGAAGCAAAATCTTGCTTCTGAGCAGATTTACAGAGTCAAAAATTTCTCAACGAAACTCAGAAAAAACACTGATAACTTGCTGGAAATGCTAAATATTGTGAATTTGAGGACGGTATCATGCGTATCATGTTGTAGGATAGATTTATGTGATTTGCGATACTTAGAAACTGCTCATAATGTGGTTATTTTGACTTATTTCAAACTTCATATAACTGCAGATAGCGCTCTTAAATAACGGAATATGATGTGTTTGTCGATGGATTCATACATATTATAAGGTCTCTCATAGAAATGTAAGCTTTCTGTTCGTTGAAATCTGCGGAGAAGCGTGATTTCGACTTATTCCAAAAATTGTAAAACTGCAAATAGCGCTCTGAAAACACGAAATATGATGTATTTGGTGCTTGATTCGGCCGTATAACGCACTTTTGAAGCAAAATCTTGCTTCTGAGCAGATTTACAGAGTCAAAAATTTCTCAACGGAACTCAGAAAAAACGCTGATAACTCGCTGGAAACGCAAAATATCATGCATCTGAGGACGGATTCATGCATATTATGTTGTATTGGATAGAATAATGTGATTTGCGATACTTTGAAACTGCTCAGAATGTGGTAATTTTGACTTATTTTAAACTTTATATAACTGCGGATAGCGCTCTGAAAACACGAAATATGATGTTCTTGTCGATGGATCCATACATATTATGAGGTCCTTAATAGGAATATGGACTCTTCGACTGTTAAAATCTGCGCGAAAAAGCGTGATTCCGACTTATTCCAAAGTTAATAAACTGCAAATAGCACTCTAAAAACAACAAATATGATGTATTTGGTGCTGGATTCTGCCATATAACGCACTTTTGAAGCAAAATCTTGCTTCTGAGCAGATTCACAGAGTCAAAAATTTCTCAAAGAAACTCAGAAAAAACGCTGATAACTCGTTGCAAACGCAGAATATCGTGCATTTAAGGACGGATTCATGTGTATTTGTTGTATTGGATAGATTTATCTGATTTGCGTTACTTTGAAACTTCTCAGAATGTGTTAATTTCGATTTATTTCAAACTTCATATAACTGCAGATAACGCTCTGAAAAGACGAAATATGATGTTTTTGTCGATAGATTCATACATATTATGAGGTCCCGAATGAGAATATGAACTTTGTGATTGTGAAAATCCGCGCGGAAAAGCGTGATTTCACTTATTCCAAAGTCTGTGAAACTGCAAATAGCAATCTATAAGCACGAAATATGATGTACTTGGTGCTAGATTCTGCCATATCATGCACTTCTGAAGCAAAATCTTGCTTCTCAGCAGATTCACAAAGTCAAAAATTTCTCAACAAAACTCAGAAAAAACGCTGATAACTCGCTGGAAACGCAGAATTTTGTGCATTTGAGGACAGATTCTGCGTATTATGTTGTATTGGATGGATTTATGTGATTTGCGATACTTTGAAACAGCTCAGAATGTGGTGATATTGACTTATTTCAAACTTTATATAACTGCAGATAGCGCTCTGAAAACACGAAATATAATGTTATTGTCGATGGATTCATACATATTATGAGGTCCTGAATAGCAATATGAACTTTTTGATTGTGAAAATCTGCGCGGAAGAGCGTGATTCCGACTTATTTCAAAGTTTGTAAAACTGCAAATAGCGCTCTAAAAACACGGAATATGATGTATTTGGTGCTAGATTGTGCCGTAAAACGCACTTTTGAAGCAAAATCTTGCTTCTCAGCAGATTTACAGAGTCAAAAATTTCTCAACAAGACTGAGAAAAAACGCTGATAACTCGCTGTAAGCGCAAAATTTTGTGCATTTGAGGACGGATTCATGCGTATTGGGTTGTATTGGATAGATTTGTTTGGTTTGCGATACTTTGAAACTTCTCAGAATGTGGTAATTTTGACTTATTTCAAACTTCATATAACTGCAGATAGCGCTCTGAAAACACGAAATATGATGTTTTTGTCGATAGATTCATACATATTATGAGGTCCCGAATAGGAATATGAACTTTTTGATTGTGAAAATCTGCGCGGATAAGCGTGATTCCGACTTACTCCAAAGTTCGTAAAACTGCAAATAGCGCTCTATAAACACGAAATATGATGTACTTGGTGCTAGATTCTGCCGTATAACACACTTTTGAAGCAAAATCTTACTCCTGAGCAGATATACGGAGTCAAAAATTTCTCAACGAAACTCAGAAAAAATGCTGATATCTCGCTGGAAACGCAAAATTTTGTACATTTGAGGACGGATTCATGCGTATTATGTTGTACTGGATGGATTGATGTGATTTGCGATACTTTGAAACTGCCCTGAATGTGGTAATTTTGACTTATTCCAAGCTTCATAAAACTGCAGAACACGGAATTTAATGTTTTTGTCGATATATTCATACATACTATGAGGTCCTGAATAGGTATATGAATTTTTTTATCGTAAAAATCTGCGCGGAAAAGCATGATTTCGACTTATCCCAAAGTTTTTAAAACTGCGAATAGCACTCTGAAATCACGGAGTATGATGTATTTGGTGCTAGATTCTGCCGTATGACGCTTTTTCGAAGCAAAATCATGCTTCTTAGCAGATTTACAGAATCAAAAATCTCTCAACGAGACTCAGAAAGAACGCTGATAACAGCTGAAAACGCAAAATTTTGTGCATTCGCGGACGAATTCATGCATATTATGTTGTATTGGATGGATTTATGTGATTTGCGACACTTTGTAGCTGCTCAGAATGAGGAAATTTTGACTCATTCCAAACTTCATATAACTGCAGATAGCGCTCTGAGAACACGGAATATGATTTTTTTGTTGATTGATTAATACATACTATGAGATCCTCAATAGGAATATGTACTTTTTGATTGTGAAAATCTGCGCGGGAAAGAGTGATTTCGACTTATTCCAAAGTTTGTGAATCTGCAAATAGCGCTCTAAAACCACAAAATATGATGTATTTCGTGCTAGATTCTGCCATATATTTTGGAGCAAAATCTTGCTTCTGAGTGAATTTACACAGTCAAAAATTACTCAACAAGACCCAGAAAAGACGCTGATACTTTGCTGGAAACGCAAAATTTCGTGCATTTGTGGACGGATTCATGTGTATTATGTTGTATTGGATGGATTTATGTGATTTGCGATAGTTTGGAACTGCTCAGAATGTGGTAATTTTGACTTATTTCAAACTTCATATAACTGCAGATAGCGCTTTGAAAACACGAAATAGGATGTTTTTATCGATAGATTTATACATATTATGACGTCCTGAATAGGAATATGAACTTTTTAGTTGTGAAAATCTGCGCGGGAAAGCCTGATTTCGACTTATTCCAAAGTTTGTAAAACTGCAAATAGCGCTCTGAAGACACAAAATATGATATATTTTGTGCTAGATTCTGCCATGTAACGCACATTTGAAGCAAAATCTTTCTTCTGAGCAGATTTACAGAGTCAAAAATTTCTCAACGAGACTCAAGAAAAACGCTAATAACTCGCAGTAAACGCGAAATTTTGTGCATTTGAAGATGGAATCATGCGTATCATGTTCTATTGGATTGATTTATGTGACTTGCGATACTTTGAAACCGCTCCGAATGTGGTAATTTTGACTTATTTCAAACTTCATATAACTGCAGATAGCGCTCTGAAACACACAAAATATGATGTTTTTGTCGATAGATTTATACATATCATGAGGTCCTTGCTAGGATTATGGACTTTTTGATTGTGAAAATTTGCTCGGAAAAGCGTGATTTACTTATTCCAAAGTTTGTAAAACTGCAAATAGCGCTCTATAAACACGAAATATGATGTATTTGGTGCTAGATTCTGCCTTATAACGCACTTTTGAAGCAAAATCTTACTTCTGAGCAGATATACGGAGTCAAAAATTTCTCAACGAAACTCAGGAAAAACGCTGATAACTCGTTGGAAACGCAAAATTTTGTGCATTTGTGGACGAATTCATGCGTATCATGTTGTATTGGTTGGATTTATGTGATTTGCGATACTTTGAAACTGCTCAGAATGTGGTAATTTTGACTTATTTTAAACTTCATATAACTGCAGATAGCGCTCTGAAAACACGGAATATGATGTTTTTGTCGATAGATTTATACATAAATTCGACGTCCTGAATAGGAATATGAACTTTTTAGTTGTGAAAATCTGCGCTGAAGAGCGTGAATTCGTCTTATTCCGAAGTTTGTAAAACGGCAAATAGCGCTCTAAAAACACAAAATATGATGTATTATGTGCTAGATTCTGCCATATAACGCACTTTTGAAGCAAAATCTTGCTTCTGAGCAGATTTACAGAGTGAAAAATTACTCAACGAGACCCAGAAAAATCGCTGATACTTCGCTGGAAACGCAGAATTTTGTGCATTTGTGGACGAATTCATGCATATTATATTGTATTGGATGGATTTATGTGATTTGCGATACTTTGAAACTGGTCAGAATGTGGTAATTTTGACTTATTCCAAACTTCATATAACTGCAGATAGCGCTCTGAAAACACGGAATATGATGTTTTTGTTGATAGATTCATACATATTATGACGTCCTGAATAGGAATATGAACTTTTCATTTGTGAAAATCTGCGCAGGTAAGCGTGATTTCGACTTATTCCAATGTTTGTACAACTGCAAATAGCGCTCTGAAAACACAAGATATGATGTATTTTGTGCTAGATTCTGCCATGTTACGCACTTTTGAAGCAAAATCTTCCTTCTGAGCAGATTGACAGAGTCAAAAATTACTCAACGAGACTCAGAAAAAACGCTGATAACTCGCTGGAAACGCAAAATTTTGTGCATCTGAGGTCGGATTCATGCGTATTATGCTGTATTGGATGGATTCATGTGATTCGCGATATTTTGAAACTGCTCAGAATGTGGTTATTGTGACTTATTTCAAACTTCATATGACCGCAGATAGCGCTCTGAAAACATAGAATATGATGGTTTTGTCGATAGATTCATACACATTATGAGGTCCTGAATAGGAATATGAACTTTTTGATTGTTAAAATCTGCGCGGAAAAGCGTGATTTCGACTTATTCCAAAGTTTGTAAAACTGCAAATAGCGCTCTATAAACACAAAATATGATGTATTTGGTGCTAGATTCTGCCGTATAACGCACTTCTGAAGTGAAATCTTACTTCTGAGCAGATATACGGAGTAGAAAATTCCTCAACGAAACCCAGGAAAAACGCTGATAATCGCTGGAAACGCAAAATTTTGTGCATCCGAGGACGAATTCATGCGTATTATGTTGTACTGGATGGATTGATGCGATTTGCGATACTTTGAAACTGCCCAGAATGTGGTAATTTTGACTTATTTCAAACTTCATATGACTGCAGATAGCGCTCTGAAAACACGGAATTTGATGTTTTTGTCGATATATTCATACATATTATAAGGTCCTGAATAGGAATATGAACTTTTTGATTGTAAAAATACGCGCGGAAAAGCGTGATTTCAACTTATCCCAAAGTTTGTAGAACTGCAAATAGCGCTCCAAAACCACAAAATATGATGTATTTTGTGCTAGATTCTGCCATATAACGCACTTTTGAAGAAAAATCTTGCTTCTGAGCAGATTTGCAGAGTCAAAAATTGTTCAACGAGACCCAGACAAAACGCTGATACTTCGCTGGAAACGAGAAATTTCGTGCATTTGTGGACGGATTCATGCGTATTATGTTGTATTGGATGGATTTATGTGATTTGCGATAGTTTGAAACTGCTCAGAATGTGGTAATTTTGACTTATTTCAATATTCATATAACTGCAAATAGCGCTCTGAAAACACGAGATATGATGATTTTGTCGATGAATTCATACATATTATGAGGTCCTGAATCGGAATATGAACTTTTTCATTGTGAGAATCTGCGCGGAAAAGTGTGATTCTGACTTATTCCAAAGTTTGTAAAACTGCAAATAGCACTCTGAAAACCCCAAATATGATGTATTTGGTGGTAGATTCTGCCATATAACGCACTTTTAAAGCTAAATCTTGCTTCTGAGCAGATATACGGAGTCAAAAATTTCTCAACGAAACTCAGGAAAAACGCTGATAACTCGTTGGAAACGCAAAATTTTGTGCATTTGTGGACGAATTCATGCGTATCATGTTGTATTGGTTGGATTTATGTGATTTGCGATACTTTGAAACTGCTCAGAATGTGGTAATTTTGACTTATTTTAAACTTCATATAACTGCAGATAGCGCTCTGAAAACGCGGAATATGATGTTTTTGTCGATAGATTCATACATAAATTCGACGTCCTGAATAGGAATATGAACTTTTTAGTTGTGAAAATCTGCGCTGAAGAGCGTGAATTCGTCTTATTCCGAAGTTTGTAAAACGGCAAATAGCGCTCTAAAAACACAAAATATGATGTATTATGTGCTAGATTCTGCCATATAACGCACTTTTGAAGCAAAATCTTGCTTCTGAGCAGATTTACAGAGTGAAAAATTACTCAAAGAGACCCAGAAAAATCGCTGATACTTCGCTGGAAACGCAGAATTTTGTGCATTTGTGGACGAATTCATGCATATTATATTGTATTGGATGGATTTATGTGATTTGCGATACTTTGAAACTGCTCAGAATGTGGTAATTTTGACTTATTCCAAACTTCATATAACTGCAGATAGCGCTCTGAAAACACGGAATATGATGTTTTTGTTGATAGATTCATACATATTATGACGTCCTGAATAGGAATATGAACTTTTCAATTGTGAAAATCTGCGCAGGTAAGCGTGATTTCGACTTATTCCAATGTTTGTACAACTGCAAATAGCGCTCTGAAAACACAAGATATGAGATTCTGAGCAGATTGACAGAGTCAAAAATTACTCAACGAGACTCAGAAAAAACGCTGATAACTCGCTGGAAACGCAAAATTTTGTGCATCTGAGGTCGGATTCATGCGTATTATGCTTTATTGGATGGATTCATGTGATTCGCGATATTTTGAAACTGCTCAGAATGTGGTTATTGTGACTTATTTCAAACTTCATATGACCGCAGATAGCGCTCTGAAAACATAAAATATGATGGTTTTGTCGATAGATTCATACACATTATGAGGTCCTGAATAGGAATATGAACTTTTTGATTGTTAAAATCTGCGCGGAAAAGCGTGATTTCGACTTATTCCAAAGTTTGTAAAACTGCAAATAGCGCTCTATGAACACAAAATATGATGTATTTGGTGCTAGATTCTGCCGTATAACGCACTTCTGAAGTGAAATCTTACTTCTGAGCAGATATACGGAGTAGAAAATTTCTCAACGAAACCCAGGAAAAACGCTGATAATCGCTGGAAACGCAAAATTTTGTGCATCCGAGGACGAATTCATGCGTATTATGTTGTACTGGATGGATTGATGCGATTTGCGATACTTTGAAACTGCCCAGAATGTGGTAATTTTGACTTATTTCAAACTTCATATGATTGCAGATAGCGCTATGAAAACACGGAATTTGATGTTTTTGTCGATATATTCATACATATTATAAGGTCCTGAATAGGAATATGAACTTTTTGATTGTAAAAATACGCGCGGAAAAGCGTGATTTCGACTTATCCCAAAGTTTGTAGAATTGCAAATAGCGCTCCAAAACCACAAAATATGATGTATTTTGTGCTAGATTCTGCCATATAACGCACTTTTGAAGCAAAATCTTACTTCTGAGCAGATTTACAGGGTCAAAAATCTCTCAACGAAACTCAGAAGTAACACTGATATCTCGCTGGAAACGCAAAATATCGTGCATTTGAGAACGGATTCATGCGTATTATGTTGTATTGGATAGATTAATGTGATTTGCAATACTTTGAAACTGCTCAGAATGTGGTAATTTTGACTTATTTCAAACTTCATATAACTTCAGATAGCGCTGTGAAAATACGAAATATGATGTTTTTGTTGATAGATTCATACATATTATGAGGTCCTGAATAGGAATATGAACTTTTTGATTGTGAAAATCTGCGCGGAATAGCGTGACTTCGACTTATTTCAAAGTTTGTAAAACTGCAAATAGCACTCTAAAAACACAAAATATGATGTATTTAGTGCTAGATTATGCCGTATAACGCACTTTTGAAGCAAAATCTAGCTTCTGAGTAGATTCACAGAGTCAAAAATTTCTCAACGAGACTCAGAAAGAACGCTGATTACTCGCTGGGAACGCAAAATATCGTGCATTTGAGGACGGATTCATGCGTATTATGTTGTATTGGATAGATTTATGTGATTTGCGATACTTTGAGACTGCTCAGAATGTGGTAATTTTGACTTATTTCAAACTTCATATAACTGCAGATAGCGCACTCGAAACACGGAATATGATGTTTCTGTTGATAGATTTATACATATTATGAGGTCCTGAACAGGAATATGGACTTTTTGATTGTGAAAATCTGCGCGGAAAAGCGTGATTTGGACTTATTCCAAAGTTTGTAAAACTGCAAATAGCACTCTGAAAACACAAAATATGATATATATTTGGTGCTAAATTCTTCCATATATTGCATTCTTTAAGCAAAATCTTGCTTCTGAGCAGATTTACAGAATCAAAAACTTCTCTACGAGACTCAGAAAGAGCGCTGATAACTCGCTGGAAACGCAAAATTTTGTGCATTTCAGGATTGGTTAATGCGTATTATGTTGTATTGGATAGATTCATATGATTAGCGATACTTTGAAATTGCTCAGAATGTGGTAATTTTGACTCATTTCAAACTTCATATAACTGCAGATAGCGCCCTGAAAACACGAAATATGATGTTTCTGTCGATAGATTAATACATATTATGAGGTCCTGAATAGGCATATGAACTTTTTGATTGTGAAAATCTGCGTGGAAAAACGTGATTTCGATTCATTCCAAAGTTTGTAAAACTGCAAATAGCACTCTAGAAACACGAAATATGATGTATTTGGTGCTAGATTATGCCGTATAACGCACTTTTAAAGCAAAATCTTGCTTCTACCCAGATAGCAATAACGTCCTGAGAATATTCTCCAGTTGTCCTGTGAATGCCCTGGATATTCGAAATATACATGTTATATTCCAACAGCCTATAAATCTTCTGGAAATATCCCATTTTGCTTATTCTTGGAATATTCATAGTTAATATACATAGCATATTCCTATATACTATGGATCATCTGAGAATAGTCTTTCTAAATTATTCCTAGAATACTTGATACAAATATTCAAAGATTATCACATTTTGTATATTCTTAGTAGAATTTATGATAGATATTCATGTTATATTCAATTTTGCCCAGCTTTATGAACTTTATTCATAACTGAAAACGATTGTTGGTGGTGAGGCCAATGGAGACATTCATGATTGTGTTATAACAGGTTAGGATGAGAAGAGATGAACGACTCCAATTGTAACTAAAACAAGAATTTAGATTTCAACAAACCCAATATAAAAACAGATCTCAATTATCGTAAAATTTCATAAGAAAAATTATATCTAACTTCTATTTTCGTACTTTATGTACATTTCTCGTCGGAGAAAGAAAAAATAAATGGAATGAATTCAACATTTTTGTCTAGTGAATTATTGGGAACATATGAAAATACTCAAAAAATTTTTTATGTTCTCGAAGTCTTTTGTCTAGGCTTAAATCTTTTATTTCTGCAAAAGCTTAATTTCTTTATTCAAAATAATTTGAGATCTATCTAATTCAAATATGCATGTATTTTATTACTTGATCATTGGAATATGGCTTGAATAATTAATTGAATATTAGCCTTAATTCGACCTAAATCATTGACACATAAGATTTTCAAATGAATCAGAGTAGTTTTAGACATGACTAAATGGAAGTATTTTGAAAATGCGAATCAAAAGAGGCTCGTAGCAATTTAGAAAATTTTTTTTTTATGTTTGGAAATTTTCCGTGACGTCCAAAGGTCGCTCAAACGGTAGTCTTATTCATCATCAAACATTTTGAGAATATTGACGTAAAGTGAAATAGGTTGCGTAATCATTTTTAATATTTCTAGTTAGATCGCGAGCTAGATAAATTATTGATTTAACAAATTCACTTGTCAAAATCACTCTTCTTTCGACCAAACAATACTCAGTAGTTTGAAACTAGTTTTCTCTCTTTGCGCATACCGGTGAAATTTGGAGGTTTGTCAAAATGTTTCTAAATGGCATTCGATAAATAGTAATGATATATATGTAAACTTTACCCATACATTCCCATTGATTCATAAGTACATCAAATCATAACGCAACATATTTTTTCCATGAATAAGATCAATTTTTTCATGAATTTGTACACCTATGGAGCCCACTGTTTGAGAAAAATAATAGACTTTTGGACGTCATAATGACGTCATATAAGTATTAAATCGACCTTTCATTAGAACAAAGCAATATTCAATATATTTTTATTACTTATATCTATTATTTATCCAATATTTTCATATTTTCATGGAAGTTTATCAAATTTTGATGGTAGTGGAGTATCTCATTCACGCAGTAGAAGAAAATAAATGAATAATGATAGATGAATGCATAAAATTTTCAGACACTACATTCATGACGTGATATAATAAAATGTTTTGGTATGTATGGAATATTTTTGTTAAATCTTGACCTGTAGAAGATGCACAAAGTTATTACAATGCTCTGCCGATTTTAGTGAAAGTTATACAGTTGAGTTATAAAGATGTGTCACAGTGTCGTATCTATCGCAGCCACATGGTATCGGATATTTCTTTGTTTGTGTGAGGATTGGTTCTGAAAAATGTAAGTATTGTATTTTATTTTCATTTTGGGTATTGATTGAACCAACAAATAAAGATTTCTTAAATGAACATTAATATTATTATTTCTTTCTCTTAAATGAATATTCATTCATTTCACTTGGTATTTGTATAAAACCCTGTAAATATACAGAATGAATGTGTTTCCAGGTATCCGATGGCTCAAATTAAAAAGGAAAATGTGAACAAATTAATAAGAAGAGTGATGACAAGAATCCTTGCGAATGAATTAGCCACTGGATATAGTTGGTAGGACTATAAAGAGAACAAAAAATTCAAATTAACTACTGCAATTATTGGTAAAGCATTGTTTCATCATAATCAATATTATCTGTTTCAAATGATTTCTCATTCAGGAATCTGCCAAGGAGAACCATACCGCCAGAAATGTCACCGGGAAACAAATTGAATTAAAAATTGCCAAACGGCTAAGCAAGGCTCCTGAACATATGAAAATTAGAAATCAATAGATTATATAATGTATATCTACATTTGTATCTTGTTGCTATCGCAAATATGGTTTCATTTTTCTCATATCATATATATTTCTTCAACTCTGGAAGTTGAGTGCAATACGCAATGTATTTTCACATTTTTGTGAGTTTTATGAGTGTGATTTTTTCTCTCAATTGTACTCATATAAGAATAAATATTTCCTATTAATTGAATTTCTTGTCACAGATATGATTTTATTTCCAAAAAAAATATAGCTTCAATATGATCATAAGCCAGCTCAGAATATTCCAAGAATATGATTTCAATTATCCCTATAATATTCTTAGCATATATTGAGCATTTACTTTATAGAGACTCATAGATTATTCCAGGAATATAACATCATATATTCATAGCATATTTCAGGATGATTCCTGGGATATGTATAGGATATGCAATATCGGGACATGGGAATATTCTATCAATATCCCACAAATATATACCGATAAACATAGGATATCCAAACAATAGCTGAATATTCGGAAGAAATATTGTCTGCTTATTCTCGGAATATTTCTCTGCTATCTGGGTAAGCAGATTTACAGAGTCAAAAATTTCTCAACGAAACTCAGAATTAACGCTGATAACACGCTGAAAACGCAGAATTTTGTGCATTCGAAAAAGGATGAATGCGTATAATGATGTATTGGATAGATTTATGTGATTTGCGATACTTTGAAACTGCTCAGAATGTGGTAATTTTGACTTATTTCAAACTTCATAAAACTGCAGGTAGCGCTCTGAAAACACGAATTATGATTTTTCTGTAGATAGATTTATACATATTATGAGGTCCTGAATAGGAATATGAACTTCTTGATTGTAAAAATTTGCGCGGAAAAGCGTGATTTCGACTTATTCCAAAGTTTGTAAAACTGCAAATAGCGCTCTAAAAACATGAATTATTATGTATTAGGTGCTAGATTCTGCCATATAACGCACTTTTGAAGCAGAATCTTGCTTATGAGCAGATTTATAGAGTCAAAAATTTTTCAATGATACACAGAAAAAACGCTTATAACTTGCTGAAAACGCAGAATTTTGTACATTTGAGGATGGATTCATGCGTATTATGTTGTATTGGATTGATTTATGTGATTTGCGATACTTTTAAACTGCTCAGAATGTTGTAATTTTGACTTATTCCAAACTTCATATAATTGCAGATAGCGCTCTGAAAACACGAAATATGATGTTTTTTCGATAGATTCATACATATTATGAGGTCCTGAATAGGTATATGAACTTTTTGATTGTGAAAATCTGCGCGGGTAAGCGTGATTTCGACTTATTCCAAAGTTTGTAAAACTGAAAATAGCACTCTAAAAACTAGAAATATGATGTATTTGGTGCTAGATTCTGCCATATAATGCACTTTTGGAGCAAAATCTTGCTTCTGAGCAGATTTACAGGGTCAAAAATTGTTCAACGAAACTCAGAAAAAACGCTGATAACTCGCTGAAAACGCAAAATATCGTGCATTCGAGGACGAATTCATGCGTATTATGTTGCATTGGATAGATTTATATGATTTGCGATACTTGAAACTGCTCAGAATGTGGTAATTTTGACTTATTAGAAACTTCATATAACAGCAGATAGCGCTCTGAAAACACGAAATATGATGTTTATGTCGATATATTCATACATATCATGAGGTCCCGAATAGGAATATGAGCTTTATGATCGTGAAGAACTGCGCGAAAAAGCTTGATTACGACTTATTCCAAAATTTGTAAAACTGCAAATAGCACTCTGAAAACACAAAATATGATGTATTTGGTGCTGGATTCTGCCATATAACGACCTTTTGAGGTGAAATCTTGCTTCTGTGCAGATTTACAGAGTCAAAAATTTCTCTACGAAACTCAGAAAAAACAGTGATCACTCGCTGAAAACGCAAAATATCGTGCATTTGAGGACAGATTCATGCGTATTATGTTGTATTGGATAGATTTATGTGATTTGCGATACTTTGAAACTGCTCAGAATGTGGTAATTTTGACTTAATTCAAACTTCATATAACTGCAGATAGCGCTCTGAAAACACAGAATATGATGTTTTTGTCGATAGATTCAGACATATCATGAGGTCCTGGAAAGGAATACGAGCTTTATGATTGTAAAAAACTGCGCGGAGAAGCTTGATTACGACTTATTCCAAAGTTTGTAAAACTGCAGATAGCACTCCGAAAACACGAAATATGATGTATTTGGTGATAGATTCTGCCATATAACGACCCTTTGAAGCAAAATCTTGCTTTTGAGCAGATTTACAGAGTCAAAAACTCCCCAACGAAACGCTGATTACTCGCTGGAAACGCAGAATATCGTGCATTTGAGGACGGATTCATGTGTATTATGTTGTATTGGATAGATTTTTGTGATTTGAGATACTTTGATACTGCTCAGAATGTGGTAATTTTGACTCACTTCAAACTTCATATAACTGCATGATATGTATTGATCAATCGACAAAAACATCATATTTCGTGTTTTCAGAGCGCTATCGGCAGTTATATGAAGTTTGGAATAAGTCAAAATCACCACATTCTGAGCAGTTTCAAAGTATCGCAAGTAGGTATAAGAAGCTGGTTCCAACACAATCTCAAGGTCATCCGTGATGAGAACGTCTTAAGAACTGATAAGAACGTCTTGACTCTTCTTGGCCAACGTCTTAAGAAATGATAAGAACGTCTTAAGAAATGATGAGAACGTCTTAAGAAATGATAAGAACGTCTTAAGAAATGATAAGAACGTCTTGAGTTTTTCTTGGACAGCGTCTTAAGAAATGATAAGAACGTCTTGAGCTCTTTTTTGAACAACGTCTAAAGAAATGGTTGAAAATGAGAAGAAGCGCGCTGATGCTGCCATCTGTGAATGAGTAGCTGAAGGTTGCAAGAAAAAAATGTCGTTTGCATATGAATTTTGTTTATAAGTTTCGGCGAGTACATGTGTACTTAGATCAACGAATAAGAATATTATAACAGAGATATAATTGTAATATATATATATATATATATATATAAATGCAGGATGTATACGTTTGATAACAATAAAATTGATAAGCTTTCATTCGTTGTTACATGCTCTGCAGAAAGATTCATCTTTTGTGACTAGCTTCAAGGTTATTGTAAATCAAAATTGAACGGAAGACTTATCAGTAGAACGGAAATTTGGACTTACATAGTGATAAAGTCGTATTATTTTGTATTATAAAATAGCTGTTAGAATTTTATGCTTTTTATTTCCAATAGTCACAAGCTTTTTGTTATACATTTTTTAATCTGATATGAAATCTGTAACGTTCAATGATAAAGTAATAGAACATTACATGATAGCGTTGAAATATGCATACAAATTAAGTCGTCAAGGAATATGGGAGCCATATGCAAGAGATCGTTCCCGTTTTCAATATAAAATTAAACAATATTCCATTATTTTGACACCAATGTTGAAGTATAAATTAAATGATTACAGAAATAATTACTTTGAAGAAAAAAATGATATTCAATAAGAACATCACTTTTAGAAGTTATTGGATACTTTTTTTAATAATAATTTTTATGTGTGAACGTTTTACTGCGCAGGATTTGTATAGAATGATAAGAAAAATATATAAAAAGACAGGAATTTTATTGTTTTATTCAGTGTTGATACACATTCTTTCAAGTGAAAAGATTTATATTCATATGTGTGTAAAAAAAAATAAGGAAGAGAAAATGGTAAGATTTTTTGTATTTCATTTTGTAATATTTTTTAATTGTTGAATTACTTATAGCAAGTGGAAACGAACAATAACGGTAAAAAATATCCAGCTAATAAGAAAGCTTCTTGTAAACAAATTTCCCAAGATGGAAAATCAATGAGAAAAAGAAGAATTAATCTAAGTAAAAATGTTATAAATGTTGATCAAGAAACTGGTGAACTTGAAAATGGAATTACAGCAGAATCGAGTAAAAATGTTGACCAAGAAACTGCTGAGCTTGTTAAAGGAGTAACACTGGATCCAATGTTTAATAATTTACCACCACCATTCCCTGTGATTAGTAATAATAATAATGAATTTATTATAGAACATAGACAGTTTTTAGATAAGAATGTTCATGTATGTGTCGGTATTAATCCAGCACAAAATTTTAAAATAATTGTTAGATTGAATAACAAAAGAATTGGAAAGTTTATAGATTTCAAAGTATGTGAGTGGTATGAGCTCCTTATGACTTATAATATCATTATGGATTATATGAATGGTAATTCGACAATAGAATCGTATTCATTTTTCAATAATAAAATTTTATTTGATATTATAGAGAATAAAAAAATTATTATCATTGAGTCACAGAATAAACAAATCTATCTGAGCAATACAAGTCTTATTAATTGATTTTTAATTTCAGATTTCTTGAACTCTACAATTGAGTACTTGGAATCTTTAAACTTTTTCAACTACTATTCTAATATTGTAAAACAGTCATTAACATGTGAAGGAGAAATTTTCTCTAATATTTATAATATAGTTAATAATTTGAATAATACTCATGATTTAGCGATAAAGCAAATATTATCAACCTATTCAGATGTAGTTAATGATACTGTCCAGTATTTTAATGGGGAAAATATTAATGAAGTATTAGAGATAAATTAAATGATTAAACTATATTATTTTTGTAATTCTTCCTATTAACAATAATAGTTGTTTATAATGTTAATGTAATTGAGTGTATTTATTAGATAAGAAAAAAAAATGAATAAACAGTCTTATAGAAAATTTTGTTAATTATCTATATTTCTAATTTTCATTTTACAAAACTCACAGATTACAAATAAAAGCTAAGAAGTAACATCAATAAAGGTATAATGAACTCAATTAAAACATTATTTATTAGTTTTGATAACAATATTTTCAATTGTTCATATAAACTAATATTTGGACAACTGATATTAAAGAGAGAAAACTCAAATTTCTCGGCTTTTTCAAGTGATTTTGTAAATTCATTGAATTCATAGTAGTAATTGTTTATGAAAAAATATATACGTCCATTTGTATACTTAAAAACTGATTCAATATTATTTGGAACTCCAGGAAAAATTGAATCTAATGTCCCATATTCTTCAGTATTAAATTCACATTCATTTATTTTTATATACGAATTATTTTGATAAAATATATAAGTCTGTCCGTTGTTCGTTGAAACAGCTCCATTAATATTAGTAATGCGATCAATATAGGGAGTTTGAGTACTTTCCAATTGAAGAGATGGAAATTTTATATTATATGCCACGTCATCTATTATTATTACAACGTTTCCATTTGGTCTTTGATAAATAGCATTCAACTTTTTGAAGATCTAAGGTATAAAGTTCAACCAATCTGTCATAAATATGGTGTTTCATTAAAATTTTTTTTGTTAAGATTTTTAATCCAAACCCATTTATTATAAAATATATATAGTTTCTTATTAAGTACTAGAAACTTATTAACATTTGTTAGTTTACATAAATTGGGTTGAAAATTTGGAATAATAGTTGCTTTGGTTATAACATTATTAGGCTTAGCGTAATATTTTGTTGTTGGAATGGTATTCTGGTTTCTTTTTCCATACAAAGATTGAATAGCATTTATGTCATCTACAGATAAACCATAAGGTTTACCATTACCATTTTTAAACACATTATTATCGTATGCTGGAAACATAATACTATCTGGGATGTTTGAATGTTCAATTCCAAGGGAGTGTCCAATTTCGTGTACAAGTACATCAAAAAGGCTAATCTCACCATTTGGTGGTTCTACTAGCTCGTAAGACCAATTTTCTGTTGAATCTAAATGAACTTCTGATTGCATATTTGTATTGGGGTATTCTGCGTGTCCCAACATGTTGCCTGGTCCATCAAATATACTATTACAAAAATTGTGAGTGAAATAGCTATAGTGATGGGGTGATGTTCCAAATGATATAAAATAGTAGCATCATGAGGATTATTAACTTCTATAAAATGAAGATTTGTGTGATTAGACCAGACTTCAAATGCAATTTTGATTGAATCCAGCACAAGGTTCTGTTCTTGGATATTACCATAAAATTTCCAATAAATTGTATTATCAGCCCATTTTATTGGATGAGTTCAGAAATATACATCTTCAACACCACTTCTATATTTTTGTACAAAATTAATCACTTCTTTATTTATTTCACTAGTATTTTGTAAATTATATCTTTGTTGGAATGTTTTCAATCCTTCTATGAATATCGTGCTATTTTTATCTAGTTTGAATAATTCAGTAGTTGTTGAATTTAAGTAACCATAATGATTTAAATCATTCACAACTAATTGAAAGTGGTTAACACTAGAATAAACACTGATACTCAACAATAAAATTAGATAAAAAAACAACATGTTTTAGCTTATATGTTTATTAGCATACTTCTTGAATAAGAATGGTTATATATAACAAAAAATGCTTATTTATATATAATAACACTATTTGCACAATTATATATATTTTTTTTCAAGATTAACATTTTTTACTTTAACTTTTCCAGAACAAATTGAATGAATTAAAAAGCACAGGTTTCACAATTTTCAATACATGGTGGTGGACCATCCATTTGTAGGTGTTGATTAGGTAAATTCCAATGTTCCACACATGGTAGTCTCTTTATTACATTAGGGTTTATTTTGTAAGAAACTGGAAGTTTTCCCCAAATATTTAATAAATCATTACCACTAAATAAATTTAATATATCAATAAATGAGTTATCACTCAATTTTTTACAAATATATGCATCACAAGCTAAGTCACCAATTATTTTGAGTATTTCGCTATCGGTTGAATTTTCTTTTATAATTTGTTCATATAATTCACTTTTTCTTTTTGACGATGCGCACATGTCCCTATAAACTTGTAATAAATAATTTGCTAATATTTTTAAACTCATCATGAGAAATTTTTTTCACTTCCAATCTCTACGAAAGCAAAATTAACACTGATGATGTATTAAAAAAAAATACAATCTTTCATATTATATTACTTGAATTAAAATAACTTTCAAAAAAAATTAAAAGCAATAACTTATTAATAAAACATAAAACAAGTTAGTACTTGCCTTATACAATTACTTGAGTTGAAAAGAACAAATAAATAATTAATAGACGTTAGAACAAGTTTTAAAAATAAAAAAAAACAAAATATATTCTTTTTTTCAAAAATTATATTTATTATATATCTATTGATTCATACAATTCATCATCTAAATAGTCTTTAATTTTATATACATTACTTATTGCACAGTTATTGCAGTGATTAAAACAAGTTCTTCGTGAAAGAATTTTCTTAAGGGCTCTACATTCCTCTAAAGATATAACATTGTATTTATTATTGAATGACTCAAGGTATACTTTTTTCACATCACCTTTAACATATATTACTTTTGCACTATTTAATATAGGTATAATTGTTTCCGAAAGTTTGGTATATGGTATGCATCCATCATCCCAACGAAATCCATGATAATTTTTATATAACCAAACAGCTTGTCTTCTATATTTTGATTCCAGTTGGTTCCAGGAAGATGGTGGCTCAAATAATAGATGACACAGCTTATTCCCATCTCTTGACATGATAGCAATTTCTTTTGCTACCATTATATAATTTTCCGCATTAAATTCCTATATATCAACAATTAACTCCATTCCCAGTTGTTTCAATGACTATTTTATACTAATGTTCTAATTGCACTTGTGAGTGGGTTATATTCTATAATTTTATCGTGAATGATCAAACAATATGCACTTGTGTTTTCAGGAAAATTCTCACTAGATTCAAATTCTAATCTAACATCTACAGCACTATTTTTTATTGAATCATTTTGATTAGAACAGTTTATGATTATAATTGGAGCAATTGATTTGAATTCTGATTCACTAAGAGCTGGACCAATATATGTTTCGTAGTAATTATAATAAGCCTGAGGAAATTTCGCATACATATCGTACAGTAAGGAATAATGATTATTTTTAAAATCAAGATTTAGGTTATCATATGGATAACAAACTGAGTTCAAATATAGTTTTATATTTGTTAAATTACAAATATCAAAGTAACTGCTGTTTTTATCTTTTTGATTTTTACGATTAATTTGGAAACCAATAATAACAAATCTGGGTTTTTCCATTTGAGTAGAGGATTTAATCGACCATGTTTGTTTTTTTGACAATTGAAGAGCAGGATATCCATATAAATCCTAAGAACGGAAAGCACAAGATATAAAACGATTTGAATTAACTATTTTCAATAATTTTAACCTATACTCATCGTTAACATGAATATGAGGAACTCTCCAATATATTTTATTCAATTGAAATTTCAAATTAGCTGTAGATGTATAAGCATTAGCATCAGTTCTTGCTCTTATAAGTGCTAGCTCTTGCCTAACATTCACCATAATTTTTGTATTATCTTCACAGAACCCAAGTAGCATTTTTAAAGGAAGACAAACATTAAAATTCCCATTAGCATCTAAAATGTTAATTTCTTGCCCCCATCCAGCGTTTTCCAGATTTTAACTTTCAACATCAGTTAAGGAGCCATATGCCTTTGAAGTAGATGTAATTCCAATATTTTTTGTTCTATCTACCTCAACACTATTTACCAAGTATTTAATTTCATCAAATAGAAATGCAATACCATTATTTGTTATTTTTGTATCATTAGGAGGTACAGCATTTTCTTCTGTTGATAATTTACCTTCAATATATGAGAAGCTTTGGTTTGGTAATGTGTATATGTCTTGCTGTTGAATTTGAATTCGAATCTCATCACAATTGTTAAATGCTGATGCAACCAACGGTTGATGGCTATGCATTTCAATTCGACTTATTGCATTATCAAAAGATATTCCTGACGTTACATCCAATATATCACTCATTCTGTTCTTTTCTCTTCTATTTTTTTTTTTAAAAGAAACCCAAGTAATTTGAGGAAATTCTTATTTTTTCTTGTTAGCTCCTTAATGACTTTCGACAAACTAATTTTACCACAATTGGAATTTGTTCTTCTATAACCAATTCCCATTTTTTAATTTAGGCTTTTTTTCAAGTGGAGTCTAACTGTTATTGTTTCACCTTGGAAATTTACAAATCTTCCTTCTTGGTCAACAATATGAATAGTAATGTTGCTTATCAATTTTGTGTTCACTTCTAAATATATAGGACTTGGAGGTACTAAATTAATTTTATGACCTGGCGCAACTTCAGGAAAGAATTGGTGTATAGTATGTGCAGGTAAATCATTTTTATAAGCTGCTGATATTATATTACATTCTAATAAAATTGCGTTCACTTTTATCATATTAACAGGTAGATCACTTTCATGAAATGTGATCCCTTCTAATATTCGTTTTTCAAATCCCAATAGTAACCAAATGAATCTTCTCTTGAGAAATCAATTGTAACTGTACTTCTTAGTTCACATTTCAACGTATTTTTATTTGGTTTTAGAAAAATGAAATCATGTTTCTTTTTTTTCCCTCTCAATATTATTTGATTCAAGTTTTTCTTCGGAAATGTGATTAGGATCATTCAATTCTTTTCTCAATACATGTTCAATATCCTCAATTTCATACGACCCCACTGGTATTTGAAACAGTGTAAAATCTTTATCTGCTTGTTTTTTATAATAGAATTTATTATTAGTTCCATCAATGTCTGGTATTGAATGAAATGTGTCGAAATTGATTAGACCCATCACATATTAACAATTATTATCTAATTCAATTGGTGGAAAATAGTCTGCAGAAATTATGGACTCTTTTCCTGTGAGTGTGAATGATATTGATTCCATGTTGTAACTGGTATGATAAATATTCATGCTTGATATTTTATAAGATATTCTAAGCATAAATGACCACAATTGTATGCATTGAAGTTTTGAAAACGATCGTAATTATAATTTATTTTGATATTAGGTCCAAAATAATTCACTAACTCTCTTGGCGGACGTAAATTTCCAAAACTGTCAAAATAATTAACGATATTATTTTTTTTAACATAAGCTCCCCAATGAGTACCAGAACCATCATAAGAATTTAAATTTATTACAGCAGACTCGTTTTTTAATGGACTCTTGGGTGAATTGTTCCGCATGTAAACTCCGCGGAAATTTTTTATATCATACTTGCTCACATATTTTTTTATATCAATATTTGTCAAAGGCTTCTTTGGTAATTTTATTTTTTGGAGTTTATTTTTCTTTCTTTTGTTCTTTTTCATGCCACCACCTGTTTCATATGGTTTTAAGTAAAGACCTTTACCTAGGGCTTTGTTGACACCATATGAAGCAGCACCACTTGCAGCGCCAGCAAGTAATGCGTTTCCAATTAATGGAAGAAGTGCCAGTGGTAAAAAGCCACCAAGCTTTCGAAGTGTTTTCAGTACCCGCCGTTTCTTCGATTTCTGAGCTTTTTTTTTTCTTATTCATTCCCATTCCAAGTTTCTGTTTTGCCTTCATGGCGTTAGTTACTGTCCAAGCAGCTACTTTTTCACTAAATTTTGCGTCGTTAGATTCAACTCTGTTCCAAACTTTTTCTTGTAAAATTTTATCAGCGTTGTGACGATCATTCAAATTATTACTAACTGAATAAGCTATATCGTGTTCACGACATGCAACATCTGATGGATTAATACCCCTGTCTCCCCTATTTAATCTTTTTTCCAATTTAGTTCCTGGTCCACAAAATTGATAGCCTGGAATATGTAACTCTATAGGTAGGGAGTTAATTGCCTTATTCACCAATCCTTTTCCGTAAAACTTTTTTCGATGTATAAGCATTGGTGCATTTTACTTAACTGAATATTTATATATAGGAGAGTGTTTTTATATGAAAACCAGTAGTTACCATGAAATTTATAAAGCAAAAACATCGTTTTCAAATAAACAATTTTGATAATAAAGAAAGTAGAAAAATTATAAAAAAACATAGCGACTTACTACCTAATAGCATAAGATGTATTATCGTTGGACCTAGTAATTGTGGTAAAACAAATATTTTACTTAGTTTACTCACACATCCAAATGGATTAAAATTCAAGAATATATATTTATACTCTAAATCATCGAATCAACCTAAGTATAATTTTCTACAAAAATGTATTTCAAGAGTTAAGGGTATAGAGTATCATTCGTTTAGTGAAAATGTTGATGTTATAAAACCTACTGAAGCTAAAAAGTTTTCCATCATTATTTTTGACGACATTATATGTGATAAACAAGACTGTATGCGTAATTTTTTCAGTATGGGTAGACATAGTGATATTGATTGTTTTTATCTTTCACAATCTTATGCAAAAATACCCAAACATTTAATCAGGGACAATGCTAATTTTATTATAATATTCAAGCAAGACGAAACGAATTTACGGCATATTTATGACGATCATGTGAATACGGATATGTCATTCAATAAGTTCAAGGGATTTTGTATAAGATGTGGGGAAACTAAATATGGATTTGCAGTTATAGACAAGGACAGTGAAGAGAAAGGACGTTATCGTGAAGAATTGGATAATTTTCTTGAGCTCCGTTCTATTTACAATGACAAAAATGAATAATAACAAAAATCTTGAGAAAATAGTTAATGTTAGTAAAGTATTGAGGAAAAAATTAAATGCATTAAAACATAGCAAAATGCATGAAAATATTTTATTGGAAGAAACATTTAAACCCATCACAAATCCACTTGAAACGCTTGTTGAAAATACAAAAGTAGAAGAAAAGAAAAACGAGACTAATATAAAAAAAAGTATAGGTGAAGAGAATGTATTACTTCCAAAGGAGAGAAGGTCGGATGTGACGAAGGTTTTGGATTATAATGTTGAAACTCCAAGTACCAGTTTTAATGTGAAAGATGAAGATATTTATGAAGATTTTCCCATAATATCACCTACATCACAGGCTCAAGAATCATTGAATACCCCCCGAGGAAAACTTGAAATGGAAGATTTAAAATTGGAATTTGGTGATATAGGACATGTATATCTCTTGAAAATTATAAATAAAGATAAAGAATTAGATAATGTGTATGGATTAAAGTATAATAAAGAGGATGGAATATTTGGATTGGGTAGAAAGGAAGTTCATATAGATAAGAATGATATTATTATTGACGATAAGGAATACAAAGGAACTGGAGGCCTTTATGAATTGATATTCATGAAGAAATCTGAGAATCTCACAGAAGAAGACAAAATTGAGTATATAAATATATTAGAACAAACAAATGCACACAAAAATTCAACAAATAATTTACTTAAAACTTCAAGTACTCCAAAATATTTCAATATAATCAAACCATATTTTACCAAGAAAGAAGATCCATTGGGTTCAAAAAGAAGAAGAAAACCACCTGCCAAATACTTACCAACAAGTTCTGGTCTATTACCATTAAATATGCAGTATTCTAATGGAAAACGGGAGTATATCTACTGGGATAATCCAAATGAATTAGTTGATAGATTGCAATTACTAATAGCCTCTAAAAACAGTGTGCATGCAGGTCATGATAATGAAATCATTTCAATTATTGAAGAATTGAAAGAAGCAAATATAATAAAATAGTTTTCACATAATGTTCGTTCATTTTAAGTCTGTCTTTACAATAATAAAGACGTTTATTTTTGATAGAAACTACTTTCATCATGTCAGTGGATAAATTTGGACGTTATTCTATGAAAAAACGAAAGAACATTGCCACATTTTCTTCTGATGAGTATGGAAGTTTTGATTCAAATGGGAAACAAATTTTGAATATTGGAAGAGCAATGACTGATGGTGATGTAGGTACAAAAGGTTATATAGATAGAAGAATTATTGATATAGAAAAATTTCTAAATTTGAACACTATTATTTTGCAACAAACAAATAATGAATATATATTTTATGCCAAATTAGAAAATATAGGCAATTTACCAGCACCGCTTCATGAGGATCAAGCTGCTAATAAGTTATATGTTGATAGAATAGTGCAAGCTATTAAAAAAGAATTTGAAAATGAAATATTCATTATAAAAGCTTTAATTAATGAAGAAATTGACAAAGCATTCAAATTGAAAGCTTTGAATGATTTCAAAAGAGAAATTGATAAATTGAAAAACGAAAATAAACTACCAGAAAAAAATAAAGTTTAAATCACAAAAAAATGACAAAGAGAGAAATTATTGAAGAACTACACAAACAAGCTCGAAGACATTATAATAGACGCAGAGTAATAACAAAAGGCTTGAATGATTTAGGGCAAGCTGATCTTGTCGAAATGATACCATACGCAAACAAAAATAAAGGATACAAATACATGTTAACTGTAATTGATGTATTTTCTGAGTATGCTTGGGCTAAACCTGTAAAATCCAAATCAGGTGAAGGAATTGCTAAAGTATTCCAAGATATTATTAAACAGAAGAGAAAACCTAAGAATTTGCAAACAGATAATGGAAAAGAATTTTATAATAAATATTTCAAAGAAGTATTGCAAAAATATAATATAAATCACTATTCTACATTTAGCAACTTGAAAGCAAGCGTAGTTGAAAGGTTTAATATAACACTGAAAAATAAAATGTGGAAGGAGTTCAGTTTTCGTGGATTTTACAAGTGGATTGATATTTTGCCAAATTTACTTGAATCCTATAATAATACAAAACACAGTACAATAAAAATGTGTCTAGCTGATGTTAATAGTAAAAATGAGAAAAACTTACTTAATACTGTATATAGTAACATAAAAATTACTGGTCGTGCAAAGCTGAAGTTAGGTGATTTTGTTAGAATATCAAAGTTGAAAAATGTATTCGAAAAAGGCTATACTCCAAACTGGTCAACTGAAATATTTACAGTTTCAAAAATAAACCTAACAAACCCAGTAACATATAAACTGAAGGATTATTTGGATCATCCTGTTGCAGGTGGATTTTATGAAGATGAGCTACAGAAAACTAAACACCCAAATATATATTAAGTAGAAAGAGTTTCAAAGAGAAAAGGAACACAGGTTTTTGTAAAATGGTTAGGATATGACAGCTCACATAATTCGTGGATAAATAAAAATGAAGTTTTATAATTTTTATGAAGTTTTTCCTACTAGCTTAATTGAACGAGCTCACTGACAAACAGCTCAAGCTGATAAATAACGATATACATACGTCACCAGCATTACTTGTTTATGATGAACAAGTGACTGGAGTCTTGAAAAACACTTTGAAATGTATGAAATCATCATTTTAAACAAATGTGTGAGCATGTCAAGATATAATAAGCATTGCTCAGCTGCAAACAAAGAGTCTATGAAATACTTAAGCGATAATTTGAAATATAGAATTGAAATGTATATTGAAAAAATTAAATTGTTGAAACAAAACATTAATATATATAGTAATGTAGTTTATATAACAAAAAATATCGAAAAAATTATTCTTCAAGTACAATGCTATGTAAATGAGAGAATGAACTCAATAATAAATAATATTATTCTTTTTGAGCTTTCTTATTATATCCAAATCCTTATTCATCCTAAAAAAAAATGTAAATGGTAGGAAAATAAAATAATATACAATTTGAAAAAATCACTGCATTTAAATATAAAGTGGCCTTACAATATATTTTAATTTAAAAAAATTAAATTATGTATTACAATATTTTTGTATGAAATTTTTCAAATATAACTACAATATCAATTATTTCAATGATACTATTATACTTAATTACATTTTTCTATTCAAATACAATTGTAACAGTTGTTATATATTTTTTTGTATTAAATGATGCCCCCAAGGCAACGTGTCAATTCTATTTTCTCCTACACATCGTTTTTTGCATTTTTTCAAAATCGTTTTTTGCATTTTTCCTGAAACTCATTCATTATAAAATATATATAGTTTCTTATTAAGTACTAGAAACTTATTAACATTTGTTAGTTTACATAAATTGGGTTGAAAATCTGGAATAATAGTTGCTTCGGTTATAACATTATTAGGCTTAGCGTAATATTTTGTTGTTGGAATGGTATTCTGGTTTCTTTTTCCATACAAAGATTAAATAGCATTTATGTCATCCACAGATAAACCATAAGGTCTACCATTACCATTTTTAAACACATTATTATCGTATGCTGGAAACATAATACTATCTGGGATGTTTGAATGTTCAATTCCAAGGGAGTGTCCAATTTCGTGTACAAGTACATCAAAAAGGCTAATCCCACCATTTGGTGGTTCTACTAGCTCGTAAGACCAATTTTCTGTTGAATCTAAATAAACTTCTGATTGCATATTTGTATTGGGGTATTCTGCGTGTCCCAACATGTTGCCTGGTCCATCGAATATACTATTACAAAAATTGTGAGTGAAATAGCTATAGTGATGGGGTGATGTTCCAAATGATATAAAATAGTAGCATCATGAGGATTATTAACTTCTATAAAATGAAGATTTGTGTGATTAGACCAGACTTCAAATGCAATTTTGATTGAATCCAGCACAAGGTTCTGTTCTTGAATATTACCATAAAATTTCCAATAAATTGTATTATCAGCCCATTTTATTGGATGAGTTCAGAAATATACATCTTCAACACCACATATATATTTTAGTACAAAATTAATCACTTCTTTATTTATTTCACTAGTATTTTGTAAATTATATCTTTGTTGGAATGTTTTCAATCCTTCTATGAATATCGTGCTATTTTTATCTAGTTTGAATAATTCAGTAGTTGTTAAATTTAAGTAACCATAATGATTCAAATAATTCACAACTAATTGAAAGTGATTAACACTAGAATAAACACTAATACTCAACAATAAAATTAGATAAAAAAACAACATGTTTTAGCTTATATGTTTATTAGCATACTTCTTGAATAAGAATGGTTATATATAACAAAAAATGCTTATTTATATATAATAACACTATTTGCACAATTATATATATATTTTTCTAAGATTAACATTTTTTACTTTAACTTCCCCAGAACAAATCAAATGAATTAAAAAGCACAGGTTTCACAATTTTCAATACATGGTGGTGGACCATCCATTTGTAGGTGTTGATTAGGTAAATTCCAATGTTCCACACATGGTAGTCTCTTTATTACATTAGGGTTCATTTTGTAAGAAACTGGAAGTTTTCCCCAAATATTTAATAAATCATTACCACTAAATAAATTTAATATATCAATAAATGAGTTATCACTCAATTTTTTACAAATATATGCATCACAAGCTAAGTCACCAATTATTTTGAGTATTTCGCTATCGGTTGAATTTTCTTTTATAACTTAATCATATAATTCACTTTTTCTTTTTGACGATGCGCACATGTCCTCATAAACTTGTAATAAATAATTTGCTAATATTTTTAAACTGATCATGAGAAATTTTTTTTACTTCCAATATTTACGAAAGCAAAATAAACACTGATGATGTATTAAAAAAAATACAATCTTCCATATTATATTACTTGAATTAGAATAACTTTCAAAAAAAATTAAAAACAATAACTTATTAATAAAACATAAAACAAGTTAGTACTTGCCATATACAATTACTTGAGTTGAAAAGAACAAATAAATAATTAATAAACCTTAGAACAAGTTTTAAAAATGAAAAAATAAAAATATATTCTTTTTTTCAAAAATTATATTCATTATATATCTACTGATTCATACAATTCATCATCTAAATAGTCTTTAATTTTATATACATTACTTATTGCACAGTTATTGCAGTGATTAAAACAAGTTCTTCGTGAAAGAATATTCTTAAGAGCTCTACATTCCTCTAAAGATATAACATTGTATTTATTATTGAATGACTCAAGGTATACTTTTTTCATATCACCTTTAACATATATTACTTTTGCACTATTTATTATAGGTATAATTGTTTCCGAAAGTTTGGTATATGGTATGCATGCATCATCCCAACGAAATCCATGATAATTTTTATATAACCAAACAGCTTGTCTTCTATATTTTGATTCCAGTTGGTTCCAGGAAGATGGTGGCTCAAATAATAGATGACACAGCTTATTCCCATCTCTTGACATGATAGCAATTTCTTTTGCTACCATTATATAATTTTCCGCATTCAATCCCTGTATATCAACAATTAACTCCATTCCTAGTTGTTTCAATGACTATTTTATACTAATGTTCTAATTGCACTTGTGAGTGGGTTATATTCTATAATTTTATCGTGAATGATCAAACAATATGCACTTGTATTTTCAGGAAAATTCTCACTAGATTCAAATTCTAATCTAACATCCACAGCACTATTTTTTATTGAATCATTTTGATTAGAACAGTTTATGATTATAATTGGAGCAATTGATTTGAATTCTGATTCACTAAGAGCTGGACCAATATATGTTTCGTAGTAATTATAATAAGCCTGAGGAAATTTCGCATACATATCGTACAGTAAAGCATGATGATTATTTTTAAAATCAAGATTTAGGTTATCATATGGATAACAAACTGAGTTTAAATATAGTTTCATATTTGTTAAATTACAAATATCAAAGTTACTGCTGTTTCTATCTTTTTGATTTTTACGATTAGTTTGGAAACCAATAATAACAAATCTGGGTTTTTCCATTTGAGTAGAGGATTTCATCGACCATGTTTGTTTTTTTGACAATTGAAGAGCAGGATATTCATATAGATCCCAAGAACGGAAAGCACAAGATATAAAACGATTTGAATTAACTATTTTTAATAATTTTAACCTATACTCATCGTTAACATGAATATGAGGAACTCTCCAATGTATTTTATTCAATTGAAATTTCAAATTAGCTGTAGATGTATAAGCATTAGCATCAGTTCTTGCTCTTATAAGTGCTAGCTCTTGCCTAACATCCACCATAATTTTTGTATTATCTTCACAGAACCCAAGTAGCATTTTTAAAGGAAGACAAACATTAAAATTCCCATTAGCATCTAAAATGTTCATTTCTTGCCCCCATTCAGCGTTTTCCAGATTTTAGCTTTCAACATTAGTTAAGGAGCCATATGCCTTTGAAGTAGATGTAATTCCAACATTTTTTGTTTTATCTACCTCAACACTATTCACCAAGTATTTAATTTCATCAAATAGAAATGCAATACCATTATTTGTTATTTTTGTATCATTAGGAGATACAGCATTTTCTTCTGTTGATAATTTACCTTCAATATATAAGAAGCTTTGGTTTGGTAATGTGTATATGTCTTGCTGTTGAATTTGAATTCGAATCTCATCACAATTGTTAAATGCTGATGCAACCAACGGTTGATGGCTATGCATTTCAATTCGACTTATTGCATTATCAAAAGATATTCCTGACGTTACATCCAATATATCACTCATTCTGTTCTTTTCTCTTCTATTTTTTTTTTTAAAAGAAACCCAAGTAATTTGAGGAAATTCTTATTTTTTCTTGTCAACTCCTTGATGACTTTCGACGAAGTAATTTTACCACAATTGGATTTTGTTCTTTTATAATCAATTCCCATTTTTTAATATAGGCTTTTTTCAAGTGAAGTCTAACTGTTATTGTTTCATCTTGGAAATTTACAAATCTACCTTCTTGGTCAACAATATGAATAGTAATGTTGCTTATCAATTTTGTGTTCACTTCTAAATATATAGGACTTGGAGGTACTAAATTAATTTTATGACCTAGCGCAACTTCAGAAAAAAATTGGTGTAAAGTATGTGCAGGTAAATCATTTTTATAAGCTCCTGATATTATATTACATTCTAATAAAATTGCGTTCACTTTTATCATATTAACAGGTAAATCACTTTCATGAAATGTGTTCCGTTCTAATATTCGTTTTTCAAATCCCAATAGTGAACCAAATGAATCTTCTTTTGTGAAATCAATTGTAACAGTACTTCTAAGCTCACATTTCAACGTATTATTATTTGGTTTTAGAAAAATGAAATCATGTTTCTTTTTTTTCCCTTCTCTTTCAATATTATTTGATTCAAATTTTTCTACGGAAATGTAATTAGGATCATTCAATTCTTTTCTCAATACCTGTTCAATATCCTCAATTTCGTACGACCCCACTGGTATTTGAAACAGTGTAAAATCTTTATCTGCTTGTTTTTTATAATACAATTTATTATTAGTTCCATCAATGTTTGGTATCGAATGAAATGTGTCGAAATTGATTAGACCTATCACATATCTACAATTATTATCTAATTCAATTGGTGGAAAATAGTCTGCAGAAATTATGGACTCTTTTCCTGTAAGTGTGCATGATATTGATCCCATGTTAAAACTGGTATGATAAATATTCATGCTTGATATTTTATAAGATATTCTAAGCATAAATGACCACAATTGTATGCATTGAAGTTTTGAAAACGATTGTAATTATAATTTATTCTAATATTAGGTCCAAAATAATTCACTAACTCTCTTGGCGGACGTAAATTTCCAAAACTGTCAAAATAATTTACGATATTATTTTTTTTGACATATGCTCCCCAATGAGTACCAGAACCATCATAAGAATCTAAATTTATTACAGCAGACTCGTTTTTTAATGGACTCTTGGGTAAATTGTTCCGCATGTAAACTCCGCGGACATTTTTTATATCATACTTGCTCACATATTTTTTTATATCAATATTTGTCAAAGGCTTCTTTGGTAATTTTATTTTTTGGAGTTTTTTTTCTTTCTTTTGTTCTTTTTCATTCCACCACCTGTTTTATATGGTTTTAAGTGAAGACCTTCACCTAGGGCTTTGTTGACACCATATGAAGCAGCACCACTTGCAGCGCCAGCAAGTAATGCTTTTCCAATTAATGGAAGAAGTGCCAGTGGTGAAAAGCCACCAAGCTTTCGAGGTGTTCTCAGTACCCGCCGTTTCTTCGATTTCTGAGCTTTTTTTTTCTTATTCATTCCCATTCCAAGTTTCTGTTTCGCCTTCATGGCGTTAGTTACTGTCCAAGCAGCTACTTTTTCACTAAATTTTGCGTCGTTAGATTAAACTCTGTTCCAAGCTTTTTCTTGTAAAATTTTATCAGCGTTGTGACGATCATTCAAATTATTACTAACTGAATAAGCTATATCGTGTTCACGACATGCAACATCTAATGGATTAATACCCCTGTCTCCCCTATTTAATCTTTTTTCCAATTTAGTTCCTGGTCAACAAAATTGATAGCCTGGAATATGTAACTCTATAGGTAGGGAGTTAATTGCCTTATTCACCAATCCTTTTCCGTAAAACTTTTTTCGATGTATAAGCATTGGTGCATTTTACTTTACTGAATATTTATATATAGGAGAGGGTTTTTATATGAAAACCAGTAGTTCCCATGAAATTTATAAAGCAAAAACATCGTTTTCAAATGAACAATTTTGATAATAAAGAAAGTAGAAAAATTATAAAAAAACATAGCGACTTACTACCTGATAGCATAAGATGTATTATCGTTGGACCAAGTAATTGTGGTAAAACAAATATTTTACTTAGTTTACTCACACATCCAAATGGATTAAAATTCAAGAATATATATTTATACTCTAAATCATCGAATCAACCTAAGTATAATTTTCTACAAAAGTGTATTTCAAGAGTTGAGGGTATGGGGTATCATTCGTTCAGTGAAAATGTTGATGTTATAAAACCTACTGAAGCTAAAATGTCTTCCATCATTATTTTTGACGACATTATAAGTGATAAACAAGACTGTACGCGTAATTTTTTTAGTATGGGTGGACATAGTGATATTGATCGTTTTTATCTTTCACAATCTCATGCAAAAATACCCAAACATTTAATCAGGGACAATGCTAATTTTATTATAATATTCAAGCAAGACGAAACGAATTTACGGCATATTTATGACGATCATGTGAATACGGATATGTCATTCAATAAGTTCAAGGAATTTTGTATTAGATGTTGGGAAACTAAATATGGATTTGCAGTTACAGACAAGGACAGTGAAGAGAAAGGACGTTATCGTAAAGAATTGGATAATTTTCTTGAGCTCCGTTCTAATTACAATGACAAAAATGAATAATAACAAAAATCTTGAGGAAATAGTTAATGTTAGTAGAGTATTGAGGAAAAAATTAAATGCATTAAAACACAGCAAAATGGATGAAAATATTTTATTGGGAGAAACATTTAAACCCATCACAAATCCACTTAAAACGCTTGTTGAAAATACAAAAGTACAAGAAAAGAAAAACGAAACTAATATAAAAAAAGTATAGGTAAAGAAAATGTATTACTTCCAAAGGAGAGAAGGTCGGATGTGAGGGAGGTTTTGGATTTTAATGTTGAAACTCCAAGTACCAGTTTTAATGTGAAAGATGAAGATATTTATGAAGATTTTCCCATAATATCACCTACAGCACAGGCTCAAGAATCATTGAATACCCCCCAAGGAAAACTTGAAATGGAAGATTTAAAATTGAAATTTGGTGATATAGGACATGTATATCTCTTGAAAATTATAAATAAAGATAAAGAATTAGATAATGTGTATGGATTAAAGTATAATAAAAAGGATGGAATATTTAGATTGGGTAGAAAGGAAGTTCATATAGATAAGAATGATATTATTATTGACGATAAGGAGTACAAAGGAACTGAAGGCCTTCATGAATTGATATTTATGAAGAAACCTGAGAATCTCACAGAAGAAGACAAAATTGAGTATATAAATATATTAGAACAAACAAATGCACACAAAAATTCAACAAATAATTTATTCAAAACTTCAAGTACTCCAAAATATTTCAATATAATCAAACCATATTTTACCAAGAAAGAAGAACCATCGAGTTCAAGAAGAAGAAGAAAACCACCTGCCAAATACTTACCCACAGGTTCTGGTCTATTACCATTAAATATGCAGTATTCTAATGGAAAACGGGAGTAAATCTACTGGGATAATCCAAATGAATTAATTGATAGATTGCAATTACTAATAGCCTCCAAAGACAGTGGGCATTCAGGTCATGATAATGAAATCATTTCAATTATTGAACAATTGAAAGAAGCAAATATAATAAAATAGTTTTCACATAATGTTCGTTCATTTCAAGTCTTTCTTTACAATAATAAGGACGTTTATTTTTAATAGAAACTACTTTCATCATGTCAGTGGATAAATTTGGTCGTTATTCTATGAAAAAACGAAAGAACATTGCCACATTTTCTTTTGATGAGTATGGAAGTTTTGATTTAAATGGGAAACAAATTCCGAATATTGGCAGAGCAATGACTGATGGTGATGTAGTTACATAAGGTTATATAGATAGAAGAATTATTGATATAGAAAAATTTCTAAATTTGAACACTATTTTTTTGCAACAATCAAATAATGAATATATATTTAATGCCAAATTAAAAAATATAGGCAATTTACCAGCACCGCTTCATAAGGATCAAGCTGCTAATAAGTTATATTTCGATAGTATAGTGCAAGCTATTAAAAAAGAATTGGGAGATGAAATATTGATTATAAAAGCTTTAATTAATGAAGAAATTGACAAAGCATTCAAATTGAAAGCTTTCAATGATTTTAAAAAAGAAATTGATAAATTAAAAAACGAAAATAAACTAACAGAAGAAAATAAAATTTAAATCACAAAAAAATGACAAAGAGAGAAATTATTGAAGAACTACACAAACAAGCTCGAAGACATTATAATAGACGCAGAGTAATAACAAAAGGCTTAAATGATTTAGGGCAAGCTGATCTTGTCGAAATGATACCATACGCAAACAAAAATAAAGGATACAAATACATGTTAACTGTAATTGATGTATTTTCTGAGTATGCTTGGGCTAAACCTGTAAAATTCAAGTCAGGTGAAGAAATTGCTGAAGTATTCCAAGATATTATTAAACAGAAGACAAAACCTAAGAATTTGCAAACAGATAATGGAAAAGAATTTTATAATGAATATTTCAAAGAAGTATTGCAAAAATATAATATAAATCACTATTCTACATTTAGCAACTTGAAAGCAAGCGTAGTTGAAAGGTTTAATAGAACACTGAAAAATAAAATGTGGAAGGAGTTCAGTTTTCGTGGATTTTACAAGTGGATTGATATTTTACCAAATTTACTTAAATCCTACAATAATACAAAACACAGTACAAAAAAAATGTGTCCAGCTGATGTTAATAGTAAAAATGAGAAATACTTACTTAATACTGTATATAGTAACATAAAAATTGCTGGTCGTGCAAAGCTGAAGTTAGGTGATTTTGTTAGAATATCAAAGTTGAATAATGTATTCGAAAAAGGCTATACTCCAAACTGGTCAACTGAAATATTTACAGTTTCAAAAATAAACCTAACAAACCCAGTAACATATAAACTGAAGGATTATTTGGATCAACCTGTTGCAGGTGGATTTTATGAAGATGAGCTACAGAAAACTAAACACCCAAATATATATCTAGTAGAAAGAGTTTTAAAGAGAAAAGGAACACAGGTTTTTGTAAGATGGTTAGGGTTTGACAGCTCACATAATTCGTGGATAAATAAAAATGAAGTTTTATAATTTTTATGAAGTTTTTCCTACTAGCTTAATTGAACGAGCTCACTGACAAACAGCTCAAGCTGATAAATAACGATAAACATACGTCACCAGCATTACTTGTTTATGATAAACAAGTGACTGGAGTCTTGAAAAACACTTTGAAATGTATGAAATCATCATTTTAAACAAATGTGTGAGCATGTCAAGATATAATAAGCATTGCTCAGCTGCAAACAAAGAGTCTATAAAATACTTGAACGATAATTTGAAATATAGAATTGAAATGTATATTGAAAAAATTAAATTGTTGAAACAAAACATTAATATATATACAGTAATGTAGTTTATATAACAAAAAATATCGAAAAAATTAGTCTTTAAGTACAATGCTATGTAAATGAGAAAATGAACTCAATAATAAATAATATTATCATATTTGAGCTTTCTTATAATATCCACATCCTCATTCATCCTGAAAAAAAATGTAAATGGTAGGAAAATAAAACAATATACAAATTGAAAAAATCACTGCATTTAAATATGAAGTGGCCTTACAATATATTTTAATTAAAAAAAATTAAATTATGTATTACAATATTTTTGTATAGAATTTTTTAAATATAACTACAATATCAATTATTTCAATGATACTATTATACTTAATTACATTCTTCTATTCAAATACAATTGTAACAGTTGTTATATATTTTTTTGTATTAAATGATGCCCCCAAGGCAACGTGTCAATTCTATTTTCTCCTACACATCGTTTTTTGCATTTTTTCAAAATCGTTTTTTGCATTTTTCCTGAAACTCATTCATTATAAAATATATATAGTTTCTTATTAAGTACTAGAAACTTATTAACATTTGTTAGTTTACATAAATTGGGTTGAAAATCTGGAATAATAGTTGCTTCGGTTATAAAATTATTAGGCTTAGCGTAATATTTTGTTGTTGGAATGGTATTCTGGTTTCTTTTTCCATACAAAGATTAAATAGCATTTATGTCATCCACAGATAAACCATAAGGTTTACCATTACCATTTTTAAACACATTATTATCGTATGCTGGAAACATAATACTATCTGGGATGTTTGAATGTTCAATTCCAAGGGAGTGTCCAATTTCGTGTACAAGTACATCAAAAAGGCTAATCTCACCATTTGGTGGTTCTACTAGCTCGTAAGACCAATTTTCTGTTGAATCTAAATGAACTTCTGATTGCATATTTGTATTGGGGTATTCTGCGTGTCCCAACATGTTGCCTGGTCCATCGAATATACTATTACAAAAATTGTGAGTGCAATAGCTATAGTGATGGGGTGATGTTCCAAATGATATAAAATAGTAGCATCATGAGGATTATTACCTTCTATAAAATGAAGATTTGTGTGATTAGACCAGACTTCAAATGCAATTTTGATTGAATCCAGCACAAGGTTCTGTTCTTGAATATTACCATAAAATTTCCAATAAATTGTATTATCAGCCCATTTTATTGGATGAGTTCAGAAATATACATCTTCAACACCACATATATATTTTAGTACAAAATTAATCACTTCTTTATTTATTTCACTAGTATTTTGAAAATTATATCTTTGTTGGAATGTTTTCAATCCTTCTATGAATATCGTGCTATTTTTATCTAGTTTGAATAATTCAGTAGTTGTTAAATTTAAGTAACCATAATGATTTAAATAATTCACAACTAATTGAAAGTGGTTAACACTAGAATAAACACTAATACTCAACAATAAAATTAGATAAAAAAACAACATGTTTTAGCTTATATGTTTATTAGCATACTTCTTGAATAAGAATGGTTATATATAACAAAAAATGCTTATTTATATATAATAACACTTTTTGCACAATTATATATATTTTTTTTCAAGATTAACATTTTTTACTTTAACTTTCCCAGAACAAATTGAATGAATTAAAAAGCACAGGTTTCACAATTTTCAAAACATGGTGGTGGACCATCCATTTGTAGGTGTTGATTAGGTAAATTCCAATGTTCCACACATGGTAGTCTCTTTATTACATTAGGGTTCATTTTGTAAGAAACTGGAAGTTTTCCCCAAATATTTAATAAATCATTACCACTAAATGAATTTAATATATCAATAAATGAGTTATCACTCAATTTTTTACAAATATATGCATCACAAGCTAAGTCACCAATTATTTTGAGTATTTCGCTATCGGTTGAATTTTCTTTTATAACTTAATCATATAATTCACTTTTTCTTTTTGACGATGCGCACATGTCCTCATAAACTTGTAATAAATAATTTGCTAATATTTTTAAACTGATCATGAGAAATTTTTTTTACTTCCAATCTTTACGAAAGCAAAATAAACACTGATGATGTATTAAAAAAAATACAATCTTCCATATTATATTACTTGAATTAGAATAACTTTCAAAAAAAATTAAAAACAATAACTTATTAATAAAACATAAAACAAGTTACTACTTGCCATATACAATTACTTGAGTTGAAAAGAACAAATAAATAATTAATAAACCTTAGAACAAGTTTTAAAAATAAAAAAAAAAATATATATTCTTTTTTTCAAAAATTATATTCATTATATATCTACTGATTCATACAATTCATCATCTAAATAGTCTTTAATTTTATATACATTACTTATTGCACAGTTATTGCAGTGATTAAAACAAGTTCTTCGTGAAAGAATATTCTTAAGAGCTCTACATTCCTCTAAAGATATAACATTGTATTTATTATTGAATGACTCAAGGTATACTTTTTTCATATCACCTTTAACATATATTACTTTTGCACTATTTATTATAGGTATAATTGTTTCCGAAAGTTTGGTATATGGTATGCATGCATCATCCCAACGAAATCCATGATAATTTTTATATAACCAAACAGCTTGTCTTCTATATTTTGATTCCAGTTGGTTCCAGGAAGATGGTGGCTCAAATAATAGATGACACAGCTTATTCCCATCTCTTGACATGATAGCAATTTCTTTTGCTACCATTATATAATTTTCCGCATTCAATCCCTGTATATCAACAATTAACTCCATTCCTAGTTGTTTCAATGACTATTTTATACTAATGTTCTAATTGCACTTGTGAGTGGGTTATATTCTATAATTTTATCGTGAATGATCAAACAATATGCACTTGTATTTTCAGGAAAATTCTCACTAGATTCAAATTCTAATCTAACATCCACAGCACTATTTTTTATTGAATCATTTTGATTAGAACAATTTATGATTATAATTGGAGCAATTGATTTGAATTCTGATTCACTAAGAGCTGGACCAATATATGTTTCGTAGTAATTATAATAAGCCTGAGGAAATATCGCATACATATCGTACAGTAAAGCATGATGATTATTTTTAAAATCAAGATTCAGGTTATCATATGGATAACAAACTGAGTTTAAATATAGTTTCATATTTGTTAAATTACAAATATCAAAGTCACTGCTGTTTCTATCTTTTTGATTTTTACGATTAGTTTGGAAACCAATAATAACAAATCTGGGTTTTTCCATTTGAGTAGAGGATTTCATCGACCATGTTTGTTTTTTTGACAATTGAAGAGCAGGATATTCATATAGATCCCAAGAACGGAAAGCACAAGATATAAAACGATTTGAATTAACTATTTTTAATAATTTTAACCTATACTCATCGTTAACATGAATATGAGGAACTCTCCAATGTATTTTATTCAATTGAAATTTCAAATTAGCTGTAGATGTATAAGCATTAGCATCAGTTCTTGCTCTTATAAGTGCTAGCTCTTGCCTAACATCCACCATAATTTTTGTATTATCTTCACAGAACCCAAGTAGCATTTTTAAAGGAAGACAAACATTAAAATTCCCATTAGCATCTAAAATGTTCATTTCTTGCCCCCATTCAGCGTTTTCCAGATTTTAGCTTTCAACATTAGTTAAGGAGCCATATGCCTTTGAAGTAGATGTAATTCCAACATTTTTTGTTTTATCTACCTCAACACTATTCACCAAGTATTTAATTTCATCAAATAGAAATGCAATACCATTATTTGTTATTTTTGTATCATTAGGAGATACAGCATTTTCTTCTGTTGATAATTTACCTTCAATATATAAGAAGCTTTGGTTTGGTAATGTGTATATGTCTTGCTGTTGAATTTGAATTCGAATCTCATCACAATTGTTAAATGCTGATGCAACCAACGGTTGATGGCTGTGCATTTCAATTCGACTTATTGCATTATCAAAAGATATTCCTGACGTTAAATCCAATATATCACTCATTCTGTTCTTTTCTCCTCTATTTTTTTTTTTAAATGAAACCCAAGTAATTTGAGGAAGTTCTTATTTTTTCTTGTCAACTACTTGATGACTTTCGACGAACTAATTTTACCACAATTGGATTTTGTTCTTTTATAATCAATTCCCATTTTTTAATTTAGGCTTTTTTCAAGTGAAGTCTAACTGTTATTGTTTCATCTTGGAAATTTACAAATCTTCCTTCTTGGTCAACGATATGAATAGTAATGTTGCTTATCAATTTTGTGTTCACTTCTAAATATATAGGACTTGGAGGTACTAAATTAATTTTATGACCTAGCGCAACTTCAGGGAAAAATTGGTGTAAAGTATGTGCAGGTAAATCATTTTTATAAGCTCCTGATATTATATTACATTCTAATAAAATTGCGTTCACTTTTATCATATTAACAGGTAAATCACTTTCATGAAATGTGTTCCGTTCTAATATTCGTTTTTCAAATCCCAATAGTGAACCAAATGAATCTTATTTTGTGAAATCAATTGTAACAGTACTTCTTAGCTCACATTTCAACGTATTATTATTTGGTTTTAGAAAAATGAAATCATGTTTCTTTTTTTTCCCTTCTCTTTCAATATTATTTGATTCAAATTTTCCTACGGAAATGTAATTAGGATCATTCAATTCTTTTCTCAATACCTGTTCAATATCCTCAATTTCATACGACCCCACTGGTATTTGAAACAGTGTAAAATCTTTATCTGCTTGTTTTTTATAATACAATTTATTATTGTATTATAAAACAACAATTTTATTGTTATCAAACGTACACATCCAGCATTTATATATATATATATATATATATATATATATATATATATATATATATATATATATATATATATATATATATATATATATATATATATATATATATATATATATATATATATATAAATCACTCTATCAATTTGACGTCCTTACAAAGATGTTCATTTTGGCGTCTACTGAAAGGAACGCGTATAGTTGAGATTTCATCGAAGTATATTACATAATTTCTCATGGGCTCTTCAGATTTCACACAGAAATTCCATTTCACGCAATATTCACAGAGTTCCCATTTCCTATACAATATGACCTCCTTTCATCATAACATCAATGTGGCGTCAATAATATACGTTACATATTGCGTTTATAGTGGCGTCCTATCTATATATATTCTTTCACTTCATGTTTGAAGTGGCGTCCTCCTTGTTGCCAGATTTAGTTTTTATAGTCCGATAAGCACCTCTCTTGCGTAGAATGTTCCATCGATGACACATGTGAAGCGATATATTCAAAGGTTTGCGTAGAATAACATTATTCAATTTTTGAAATGGGTTGATACTTAAGACATCATTATAGAGTAGTAATATGTCATTGGTTGATAGAAAACTCATAGTAAATTGAAAGATTTTGCGAAAAAATATGGATCTTTGATTGATAATTGCTATTTTCGAGTTCTGAAGTAAAATGTATTTGCCATGTCCGTGAACTGTTAGTAGATCCCATGAATGGAAGTATGTGAAGGATAATTTATCAGGAAGGACTAACGGATGTCATATAAATTGTGATAATAATTGCTCTATGGAAATGTGACAAAATTTTGGTCTAAACTTGCATTTTGCTCAAAATTTTTCTATAAATATGTGATGAGGAGCAGTGTGAATATAAATCCTAATTCTGAGAGCTGAAAACCTCCCCTCATTAGGTCATCATATTGTAAAAAAAAGTACAGAGTATTTTTGCAATATCCTAAGAGCCGTGAGGCACACAAAAAAATCTTATAACTTCTTGGAAGAGTATTGAACTCTTCACAATCTTGGTTCAGATACTTTTCACTGTGAAATTATCATGTCTACGTCCTCTCTTGATCAACACAAATGCCGGATCAAGACTCATTGAAGCTCATAGGTCGTAATTCAATGGGATCCATGAGCTGGTGACTCAAATGCTTGTGAAATCCTCAAAGTTGAGGCCTCCTTAAGCCAAGGTCCGTGAACCCGTGCCTATCGAGCTTTATGCATAATCTGGCTCTGGTAAAGAATACTTCCTACTCACCTTATCAGATACCCTATACTACTTGGTACATGTCTTAGAGTTCTTCCCTTGGATTCAGCTCTAGCGGATAAAATATTTGTCCACAATTATTATCATATTACCGACTTTCCTCTCAACATTCAAAATATTTAAACTAGTGTTGCTACCTCAATTCAAGTATGCGTTATCAGTTCAATCAATAATCGTCAATTTGAATTATTGAAATGCTGGGAAATCTTCCCTACAGAAACTTTTGGATGGGAATGGAATTTGGATAGCAACAGTAATGGAGTTTCAGGCAACTAAATGAAACATCATCTGTGTACTGAGTTATTATTTGTTGCTTCCATAAGATGCCTCATCTTAGTACATCAATAATAAATACCAGTCTATCGAGTAGTCTTCATACATATCCTTATGAATACCTGCGAGAAATCTCACTTCACCATTATGAATCGATCCTGTTAGATGGAAGATACAAAATAGGAATTATATGGAAGATACAAAAAAGGAATTACTGTATCAAGGCCATGAACGTGATTTTTTTGGTCGAATTTGTGGTTCTCGGCCGAAGCGCCAGCTGAGACCAGAAGAGAGTATCAAAATATTTCGTTTTTTTAGGCGATCATCACGAAAGAATTTGAAATCACTAAATTTTATTCATTCGTTTCTGAAACATTGCAAATGCTTATCTTAGTTGCTATTGAAATTGTCTTATTTTATTGTCTGAAAATGCGTATCTACTTCTCCAATTGCAAGATCTATAGAGATTGACGGAAGGATATGATACAAATTTCAGCGAAAATTATTTCTAAGACTTCATCAAACTGCCCATAGAGGTAGGTGTAAAGTGTCAATCAAGTAGTTTTCATAGATCAGTCCCAAAAAAGTAATATTGGACAGATCAGTCCCAAAATAGTTATTCAAGTATTAAGGTCAGTAAGTACGGTTTACCGATTGAGAATAATTGTTTGGAGGCCGAGCCTTGGCGGGGTTTGCAAATATTGAGCGAAATCGGTCCTGTAATTATTGACAGTGATGCTTAAAAAATTTTTAGCACGATTGGAAGACCTACCCCAAATATGAATCCTAATATTCTCTTTCAAATTGAGTAACCACTCATAGCGCACTCGCTGTCAGCTGTCAAGTTTGACATTTTATTGTGAATATTCAATCATAAATAACGATAAATAAATCAATACTTTCTGTGGAAGTCCACCATTTTTCACTTATCGCTTTTGCTCATGGGCGGTAAATCAGCATAACCATAGTAATCACAGTTTGCCGGTAGAATCAACATACCACCTTGAATGGAGAGCCAGTAAACATATGAATACGCCCAATCGCGCAAATAATAAATTTAGATAGATGTGTACAAGTAAGTAAAACTCCATGGTAACAAAAAGGGCCATAGAAATACTTTTTCCGTTATAATCGCCTACAAAATTGATTTATAGCACATCGCACATAAACTTCTGAAGCAAAACGGTAACTGATGATAAATACAACAATTATGTGGGCATAAAATTAATCTACGACCAAAATTGTCCAAATATTTGACTCCTATTCTTCAAAGTTGCTGGGAGCATGTCGTATATCAGTATTTATTCTTCATATCTTATATATCAATCTTAAGGCAAAAAGTTCAAGCGTTGAGAATGGATTTTGTTGAATTATGTAAAACTACATTCTGTGATTAGTTTTTCCACAATGCAAATTGGTAAACGTATAATTTTGAAAGTCGGGAGTCTTCCATATCGTCTATCCCTAAGAATTTCCGTCGCTGTTCGTGTTGCAATATGGTGCACAAAGTCAGATTCTACTTATAATATGAAATAATGAACATTCAATAAGTATCGAAGTAATCCAAGTGAATCTCTTTTAACTCACTTGTACAAAGTATGAATGAGTAGTATTGTTGAACTGCCAGTATCACATTTCGAGATTTTGATGGAAATTCTCGTTTTGAGCATCCCTAAATGCATTTTGACTATTTTCGGCTTGACTTCGGTACGTACGTATGAATGTATGTATCTATATAGTTGAATTTTTTATTTGAGACTGATCCAAAGTCTAGTTTTGCAGCCTCTATTATGGTTGCAATCGTCTGTACCGCAAATGCACTGTACTTGGATTTTTTTTTGAATTCTCCTGAGGCATCTTAATGTTTATTTTCTATTTTGATATTAATTGGCTGTGCTGGAATTGCACAGTCTATTCGAGTTTCTTGTATTAACTCAAAACAATCAGGCGTGGAGTATAGAAATTTCGTATCAAACACTTCTATAAAACCTAATTGTACACCTTGCATTATGACTGCAGTCGGATTAAACAGGAGTGCAGTTTTCTAAGCACGTTTTCGAGTTTTCATATAAATCCAGAACAATCAGCCGTAGAATCTTAAAATTCTGTATCTAAAGAAATTGTAGCATTCGAATAATAACTTAATATGTTCATAATAATCTATTAGCTGGAAGTAAGCTTTATCGGACAATCTTTCTCAAGCTTTCGCATAAATTCGAGACTTGGGCCGTAGAATGATAAAATTTGGTATTTGAGACTGCTAAAGCGTTCCATGGCCAGTTGCACCGCTGTCACTTAAATTTCAGGTGCCACCTAAATCAACAATATCGTATCAAAATTTGAAAATTGAATGTGACATGAACATTGCTGTCCTTAATTCGATTCGACATTTTTTGTATAAGTGAAGTTTAAAATTTGACTTAGAGCGGTACAACTGACCATTAATGAACTGTATCATCTGAATGATTGAATTATCATATCAAATTTTGGTTAAAGTCGATTTTGCCTAGAGTCAATATTAGTATCAACTGTTAATTATTGAGTCAAAAGATGTACAAGTAAGACATGTGGTGTTCACATTGGATTTTTTTCATGTTTTCGAGCAAAACGGTGTTATATCTTTCATCAAAGAATAAATATGGAATGCAAAATTGTTCAAAATGCTACCAGCCTAATTTTGTCACCACATAATATTATCCTTGTCTATTCTTCTCCTTTCCCTTCCGAACGGAGCAGGGAGTAGCACCATGGTTTTTTCCTAAGGCATTTGACCTTCACTATCAATTGGTACTATAGTTTCAATCATAAGATCTAACAGAGAAGTTGATCCTAACAAAAATGAACAATAGTAACCTTTTTCCGACACTTGAAGCAGAATTCTAGATTTATAAAGTCTGTCACCTCATTGACCACAATATTCTCGATTGATTCATATTATATGATTTGACCATTAGTTCGATCAGGGAACTTGAGGTGCGGCCGGCTCCCCGACTTTGAGAAATGTTTTCACACAGTTGCGACAACAGAGTCAATGTTTATCTATCCACAAACTGAATAAGAGAAGCGATGATATGATAACACGCACAAATTGAAATATGAGATAGAATGGATATATGTTATATGGAATCAGTTTGAGCATATCATTTCCAAACTACAGTTATTGTTGAATACATTCAATATATAGCCCTTTGCAAAAAACGGGCAATCGAATAGTTAAAGCTCTCATTTGAGAAAAATTCAACTTGTACCTTGAACGAAATTGTGGCTTTTCACAGTAACTCAAATTATCTTCTGGTGTACTCTGTTACCGACAGATACAAGAAAAATAAAGCAACATTTTAGTTTCTTACACAAAATTGTTCCGGTTTTATGTTGCCAGTGAATTCTAAATTGAACAAAAAGAAAAACTCAAATGATGTTTTCGCCAAGTCCCAACTTATATGTATGTTGTATACCAACTCTTTACATTTTTCAGCCATGATGGATGTGATATCCTGTAATAGATCATATTATTAGGAGCAAAAATTAGTTTTCATTCCCTTGTATATCACAAGCTTATATTAATCTTATAATGTATTACAAGAGATATGTAATAATGATAATTCATCCATCCATTCTAACTTTCTTTCGATCACACTGAGAGTGCAACTTTGTGACCATCAGGGACTTCGAAAACATGAATAATTTGAGATTCATCAATTTGGTCCTAGTACCAGCAATGATGAACTTGCAACAAAAATGTTCCACTTGCTTTGTACAAACGATATTATTTGTTTTCCTACAACAATTATAAGACCACATCACGGATGAAATAGCGAGTTTTCACATTCTATAGTGATCCTATAGTTGAGGAGCCGACCGCACCTTATGTTCCCTAATCGAACTTACGATCAAATTTTATATGAATCAATCAAAAATATAGTGGTCAATTGGGTGACAGACTTTTCAAATCTTGAATCTTGTCCTAAGCGTCAGAAAAAGGCTACTTCCGGTCAATTTTTGTCAGAGTCAACTTCTCTGATAGAACTTATAATTAAAACTGGTACTTGTTAGTAGCGAAGGCAATCGATTGATACTAGTTTCAGATTAACCACGAACTTATTGACCGGATATGGCTTTTTTTCGATCCTTAGGACTAGATCCTGGATTTATAAAGGTGACATCCTAATGACTACTATATCTTCGATCAATTCATATACAATTCGGCCCTAAATCTGACTAGGAACGTTAAGGTGCGGTCGACTCTTGAACTATTAGAAAGAGGTACATGAATTTGCTCACTTACTCCTCATACTTGAGTCAGTACTCAACTATTTTTTCCTAATATTTCAAATTGACTGCTCAAATTGTAAGTTGATAAAGAATTACTTCTAAGCAAGAATAATTTCTGACATCAAGTAACTGTACTATAATACTTCAGTCTGCAATAAAATATTGGTTGAAATATTATGTTATGACATACATAAGAAATGCAATTCCAAATTCAAGCCATACTCTCAACAAATTCCATGTCAGAAGCGCAAGTATCTGTTTCATTATCGATCGATGTTCTGCGACAGTGTTGTCAAGTTTCTGGACGCCAGTATGATGGCGAAATATATGAAGCGGGGATATACACGTATATTTTTGACGCCACTAAAATTTGGAGCGGAATTTTTCGGAACTAAAAATATACGAAAATTTTCATTTCCCTATCATTTTGGCGTCAAAATGAAATTTTGAATTTAGCCTCTAGAGGTCGGGAACAAGCCAGGAAAAAATTTTGAAGCAATTCTAAAGTGGCGTCCGATATACGGACTCCAATTTACAATGGACGCCAGATTAAATGCAAACGCGCAATATTAGGACGCCAAAATGATATGAGGATTTATATATATATATATATATATATATATATATATATATATATATATATATATATATATATATATATATATATATATATATATATATATATATATATATATATACAATTATATCTCTGTTATAATATTTTTATTCGTTGATCTATGTACACATGTACTCGCAAAACTTATTAATTAGTGTAATGACACCCCTCCATTTTTTTTTTTCTTGCAACCTTTAGCAACTCATCTACAGATGGCAGCATCAGCGCGCTCCTTTTCATTTTCAACCATTTCTTAAGACGTTGTTCAAAAAAGAACTCAAGACGTTCTTATCATTTCTTAAGACGCTGTCCAAGAAAACTCAAGACGTTCTTATCATTTCTTAAGACGTTCTTGTCATTTCTTAAGACGTTAGCCAAGAAAAGTCAGGACGTTCTTATCAGTTCTTAAGACGTTCCTATCACGGATGACCTTGAGATTGGTCCAAAACTTGCTTCTTTTACCTACTATCTGCGTTTTTTCTGAGTTTCGTAAAGAAATTTTTGACTCTGTAAATCTGCTCAGAAGCAAGATTTTGCTCCAAAAGTGCGTTATACGGCAGAATCTAGAACAAATACATCATATTTCGTGTTTTTAGAGCGTTATTTGCAGTTTTACAAACTTTGGAATAAGTCGAAATCACGCTTTTCCGCGTAGATTTTCACAATCAAAAAGTTGATATTTCTATTCAGGACCTCATAATATGTATGGGTCTATCAACAAGAACATCATATTCGGAGTTTTCAGAGCACCATCTGCAGTTATATGAAGTTTGAAATAAGTAAAAATTACAACATTCTAAGCTGTTTCAAAGTATCGCAAAACACATAAATCTATACAATACAACATAATACGCATGAATCCGTCATCAAATGCACGATATTTTGCGTTTCCAGCGAGTTATCAGCGTTTTTTCTGAGTCTCGTTGAGAAATTTTTGACTCTGTAAATCTGCTCAGAAGCAAGATTATGCTTCAGAAGTGCGTTATATGGCAGAATCTAGCACCAAATACATTATATTCCGTGTTTCTAGAGTGCTATTTGCTGTTTTACAAACTTTGAAATGAGTCGAAATCACGCTTTTCCGCGCATATTTTCACGATCAAAAAGTTCATATTCCTATCCAGGACCTCATAATATGTATGAATCTATCGACAGAAACATCATATATTGTGTTTTTAGAGCGCTATATGCAGTTATATGAAGTTTGAAATAAGTCAAGATTACCACATTCTGAGCAGTTCCAAGGTATCGCAAATCACATAAATCTATCCAATACAACATAATACGCATGAATCCGTCTTCAAATACACAATATTTTGCGTTTCCAGCGAGTTATCAGCGTTTTTTCTGGGTTTCGTTGAGCAATTCTTGACTCTGTAAATCTGCTTAGAAGCAAGATTTTGCTTTAAAAGTGCGTTATACGGCAGAATCTAGCACCAAATACATCATATTTCGTGTTTTTAGAGCGCTATTTGCAGTTCTACAAACTTTGGAATAAGTCGAAATCACGCTTTTCCGTGCAGATTTTCACAATCAAAAAGTTCATATTCCTATTCAGAACTTCATAATATGTATGAATCTATCGGGAAAAACATCATATTTTGTGTTTTCAGAGCGCTATCTGCAGTTATATGAAGTTCGAAATAAGTCAAAATTACCACATTCTGAGCAGTTTCAAAGTATCGCAAATCACATAAATACATCCAATACAACATATATTGCATGAATCCGTCCTCCAATACACAAAATTTTGCGTTTCCAGCGAGTTATCAGCGTTTTTTCTGAGTTTCGTTGAGAAATTTTTGACTCTGAAAATCTGCTCAGAAGCAAGATTTTGCTTCAAAAATGCATTATACGGCAGAATCTAGCAACAGATACATCATATGTCGTGTTTTTATAGCGCCATTTGCAGTTTCACAAACTTTGGGAAATGTCGAAATCACGCTTTCCCGCGCAGATATTTACAATCAAAAAGTTCATATTCCTATTCAGAACCTCATAATATGTATGAATCTATCGGAAAAAACATCATATTTCGTGTTTTCAGAGCGCTATCTGCAGTTATATGAAGTTTGAAATAAGTCAAAATTACCACATTCTGAGCAGTTTCAAAGTATTGCAAATCACATAGATCTATCCAATACTACATAATACGCATGAATCCGTCCTCAGATGCACAAAATTTCGCGTTTTCAGCGAGTTATCAGCGTTTTTTTCAGAGTCTTGTTGAGGAATTTTTGACTCTGTAAATCTGCTCTGAAGCAAAATTTTGCTCCAAAAGTTCGTTATATGGCGGAATCTAGCACCAAATACATCATATTTGGTGTTTTTAGAGTGCTATTTGCAGTTTTACAATCTTTGAAATAAGTCGAAATCACGCTTTTCCGCGCAGATTTTCACAATCAAAAAGTTCATATTCCTATTCAGGACCTCATAATATGTATGAATCTATCGACAAAAACATCATATTCCCTGTTTACAGAGCGCTATCTGCAGTTATATGAAGTTTGAAATAAGTCAAAATTACCTCATGCTGAGCAGTCTCAAAGTATCGCAAATTACATAAATCTATCCAATACAACATAATACACATGAATCCGTCCTCGAATGCACAAAATTTTGCGTTTTCAGCGAGTTATCAGCGTTTTTTCTGAGTTTCGTCAAGAAATTTTTGACTCTGTAAATCTGCTCAGAAGCAAGATTTTGCTTCAAAAGTGCGTTATACGGCAGAATCTAGCACCAAATACATCATATTTTGTGTTTTTAGAGCGCTATTTGCAGTTTTATCAACTTTGGAATAAGTCGAAATCACGCTTTTCCGCGCAGAATTTCACAATTAAAGAGTTCATATTTCTATTCAGGACCTCATATTATGTATCAATCTATAAACAAGAACATCATATATCGTGTTTCCACAGCACTATCTGCAGTTATATGAAGTTTGAAATAAGTCAAAATTACAAGATTCTGAGCTGTTTCAAAGTATCGCAAATCACATAAATCTATCCAATACAACATAAAACGCATGAATCCGTCGTCAAATGCACGATATTCTGCGTTTCCAGCGAGTTATCAGCAATTTTTCTGAGTTTTGTTGAGGAATTTTTGACTCTGTAAATCTGCTCAGAAGCTAAATTTTGCTCCAGAAGTGCGTTATACGGCAGAATCTAGCACTAGATACATCATATTCCGAGTTTCAAGAGCGCTATTTGCAGTTTTACAAACTTTGAAATAGGTCGGAATCACGCTTTCCCGCGCAAATTTTCACAATCAAAAAGTTTATATTCCTATTCAGGACCTCATAATATGTTTGAATCTATCGACAAAAACATCATATTCCGTGTTTTCAAAGCGCTATCTCCAGTTTTATGAAGTTTCCTATAAGTCAAAAATACCACATTCTGAGCAGTTTCAAAGTATCGCAAACCACATGAATCTATCCGATACAATATAATACGCATGAACCCGTCCCCAAATGCACGATATCCTGCGTTTCCAGCGAGTTATCAGCGTTTTTTCTGAGTCTCGTTGAGAAATTTTTGACTCTGTAAATCTGCTCAGAAGCAAAATTTTGCTTTAAAAGTGCGTCATATGACAGAATCTAGCACCAAATACATCATATTTAGTGTTTTTAGAGTGCTATTTGCAGGAACTCAAACTTTGGAATAAGTCGAATTAACGCTTTTCAGCGCAGATTTTCACAATCAAAAAGTTCATATTCCTATTCAGGACCTCATAATATGTATGAATCTATCGACAAAAACATCATATTCCGTGTTTTCAGAGAGCTATCGGCAGTTATATGATTTTGGAATAAGTCAAAATTACCACATTCTGAGCAGTTTCAAAGTATCGCAAATCACATAAATCTATCCAATACAACATAATACGCTTGAATCCGTCCTCAAATGCGCAAAAATTCTGTGTTTACAGGGAGTTATCAGCGTTTTTTCTAGGTCTCGTTGAGAAATTTTTGACTCTGTTAATTCAATCAAAAGCAAGATATTGCTTCAAAAGTGCGTTATACGGCAGAATCTAGCACCAAATACATCATATCTCGTGTTTTTAGAGTGCTATTTGCTGTTCTACAAACTTTGAATTGAGTCGAAATCACGTTTTTCCGCGCAGATTTTCACGATCAAAAAGTTCATATTCCTATTCAGGACCTCATAATATGTATGAATCTATCGACGAAAACATCATATTTTGTGATTTCAGAGCGCTATCTGCAGTTATATGAAGTTTGAAATAAGTCAAAATTACCACATTCTGAGCAGTTTCAAAGTATCGCAAATCACATAAATCCATCCAATACAATCTAATACGCATGGATCCGTCCTCCAATGCACAAAAATTTGCGTTTCCAGTGAGTTATCAGCGATTTTTCTGAGTTTCGTTGAGAAATTTTTTACTCTGAAAATCTGCTCAGAAGCAAGATTTTGCTTCAAGAATGCATTCTACGGCAGAATCAAGCAACAAATACATCATATGTTGTGCTTTTAGAGCGCTATTTGCAGTTTTACAAACTTTGGAATAAGTCGAAATCACGCTTTCCCGCGCAGATTTTCACAATCAAAAAGTTTATATTCCTATTCAGGACCTCATAATATGTATGAATCTATCGACAAAAATATCATATTTCGTATTTTCAGAGCGCTATCTGCAGTTATATGAAGTTTGAGATAAGTCAAAATTACAACATTATGGGCAGTTTCAAAGTATCGCAAATCACATAAATCTATCCAATATAACATCATACGCATGAATCCGTCCTCAAATGCACAAAATTCTGCGTTTACATGGAGTTATCAGCGTTCTTTCTGAGTCTCGTTGAGAAATTTTTGACTCTGTTAATTTACTCAAAAGCAAGATATTGCTTAAAAAGTACGTTATACGGCAGAATCTAGCACCAAACACATCATATTATGTGTTTTTTGTTTGCTATTTGCAGTTTCACAAACTTTGGAATGAGTCAAGATCAAGCTTTTTGGCGCAGATTTCCACAATCAAAAAGTTCATATTCCTATTCAGGACTCCCATGTATGAATCTATCGACAAGAACATCATATTTTGTGTTTTCAGAGCGCTATCTGCAGTTAAATGAAGTTTGAAATAAGTCAAAATACCACATTCTGAGCAGTGTCAAAGTATCGTAAATCACATAAATCTATCCAATACAACATAATACGCATGAATTCGTCCTCAAATACACGATATTTTGCGTTTCCAGCGAGTTATCAGCGTTTTTTACGAGTCTCGTTGAGAAATTTCTGACTCTGTTAATCTGCTTATAAGCAAGATTTTGCTTCAAAAGTGCGGTATATGGCAGAATCTAGCACCAAATACATCATATTTCGTGTTTTTAGAGCGCTATTTGCTGTTTTACAAACTTTGGAATGAGTCGTAATCACGCTTTTCCGCGCAGATTTTTACGATCAAAAAGTTCATATTCCTACTTAGGACCTCATAATATGTATGAATCTATTGACAAAATCATCATATTTCGTGTTTTCAGAGCGCTATTTGCAGTTATATGAAGTTTCAAATAAGTCAAAATTACCACATTCTGAGCAGTTTCAAAGTATCGCAAATCACATAAATCTATCCAATACAACATGATACGCATGAATCCGTCCTCAAATGCACAAAATTCTGCGTTTTCAGCGAGTTATCAGCGTTTTTTCTGATTCTCGTTGAGAAATTTTTGACTCTGTAAATCTGCACAGAAGCAAGATTCTGCTTTAAAAGTGCGTTTTACGGCAGAATCCAGCACCAAATACATCATATTTTGTGCTTTAAGAGCGCTATTTGCAGTTTTACAAACTTTGGAATAGGTCAAAATCTCGCTTTTCCGCGCAGATTTTCAAAATCAAAAAGTTCATATTCCTATTCAGGACCTCATAATATGTATGAATCTATCAACAAAAACATCATATTTTCTGTTTTCAGAGCGCTATCTGCAGTTATATAAAGTTTGAAATAAGTTAAAATTACTACATGCTGAGCAGTCTCAAAGTATCGCAAATCACATGAATCCATCCAATACAACATAATACACATGAATCCGTCCTCCAATGCACAAAATTTTGAGTTTTCAGCGAGTTATCAGCAGTAGGTAAAAGAAGCAAGTTTTGGACCAATCTCAAGGTCATCCGTGATAAGAACGTCTTAAGAACTGATAAGAACGTCTTAAGAAGTGATAAGAACGTCTTGAGTTTTCTTAGCCAACGTCTTGAGAACTGATAAGAGAACGTCTTAAGTTTCGTCTTAAGAACTTGGAGACGTTGGTCAACTTCTTCTTCGAGGTATGCAACGCGTGTCACTATTCTTCACTAGCTATGTGAAGTTTTCCAGATGCATACATACTCTGCCATCTATGAATGAGTAGTTTGAACTGTAAAAGAGATATCTTCCAATTGATAGAAACTTTGAATTGATGAAACAATGAATAAAAACTGGAATTATGTGTGTTTTCGAAGATAGAATGAATACAGGATGTGCATGTGCGATAATGAAAATTTTTTGATAATTTTATATCAGTACTATTTTTGCAAACTATTATCGTATCATTTTATGTTTGAAAGTCATCAAAATGTGTTGTAAGTTGTGAGTGTGTTCAAAGTTAATAAATTTTTTGTCAAAAATACAGCAATACAGAAGTTTTTGATTCTGGAGTTGAACGTGAGTGACAGTGTTTTTCTATTTTAAACAGCTGATTTTTGAAAGTGTTTGATTTTATTGAAATATCTTTCGAGAAACCCGTGCCCTATGTCAGCCTAATCTTTCGAGAAACCCGCGCCCTATGTCTGCCTAATGTATAGTGGTGAAATTGAAGATTTGGGGAACCTTCAGCTGTGGCGGGCTGAAAGAACAATTTATGTATATGTGAGTACATTTTGAAGTGATTAAGAAGTTTTTTTCTTTTTTTTTTCTTTTTATAGAACATTCATTGACAGTATGAACCAATAAAGCTATTTTCAACACTTGATTACTATTTACATTTGAATTAGCACCTTATGTTATTTTTTCTGTTACATTTTATATGTGAATTGTAATATTTATTTTTGACAACTTATTTAGAAGCGTGAAGTTCTATTTATAGGTTGTTTCCTAATTTAGAATTTTTTTGATTGGTTTCCTGTAAGAGTATTGAATAAATATTTTTTTTTTCTATTTTAAGGAAGAAAGTAACAGATTTAGGTGAAAACAGGTAATGTTATAATTTGATTTTTTCTTTATTTAATTAACAAAAGAGAATATGAATATTCTTCTAACTTATTTGGGAGTTTTAAGTGCTATATGGTTTTATAATTGTATGATTCAATTTTGATATAGAGTCTAGGAAAACAAAATTACAACTGAAAGCAGGTAATGTACAGGTGAAGTATTAAATCATATATATTGTGAATATGTAGTGAGTTATTGATTTTTATTGCATTTTTGTGAATTTTAGTATACTATTTTTCTTATACGCTTCCCAATAGGAATAAAACTTGAACAAGTGAAGTTATAAAAAAAAATATATGTTATTAAATTTATTACTTATTATGTTTTGACTTACATACTGGGAGGGTCCATGATTTCTTTTCTACTTTCAAAATGGGCTTCAATTTCTTATATCAACAAAAATAAGAACTTGAATAATCAACTGTTATGTGAAAGACTTGATTTTGTTCCATTTCATTTGTTAAATTCAACTTATTTGCTCAAGTATAACACTAAATACAGAAAATAAAAAGTGATAAGTTATTTTTTACATATTATGTATAAAGCTATTTCTTATATAGTTTAAGAGTTACAATAGTTACAAGTTGTAGATGAACACCAAGTATATAGTTGTGTTGAACAAAAATAACAATAATTTTTATCAAGATCACATAGAAAGTCATACATTTCATTAGCAAGTTTGACATTATGTTCTTGTTTTAGAATAGTATAATAATAATGATTTGACACTGAAGCAGAAGGACTTAAAAAATTATCTACCAAATGTGAGGTCAGTTCAGTATCATCGAAAAAATTTAGTGAGCAATTACTACACACTCGCACCGTATTCCAATGATGTGGATTGGTTGGTACATACCATAATCGATGAATATTAAGCATGTGGTTTCCATTGAAACAATGCGACAATATTTGATCGTTACTCAAAAGTAGTATTTCATCTACATTTATATTTTCATAGTTAATGGTGTGGCTCATATTTGGATCATCTTCAGATGAAGAAAAAGTTGAATCATTCCATTCTTCTTCAGTTTCTAAATTCACAGAAAGGTTCACGGTTTCACGTATTTCACCAAGATTCTTAAACACATATGTAAAATTAGGAGCCATAATGTAACCTTAAACTTATTATTCTATAATTATAGCTAAGAGAAACAAATACTTAAATTATAGTTTTTTTTTTGTTTAATGAAAGGAAGTATTAATTAGTTCCTTTGTTTGTTCGTCTGTTAATTCTCCAAATTTGGCAGGAAAAAATGATTTCAAACCTTCGGTTGTTACCAAAAGCTTTATTTCATAGCGAGTATTGATGATTTGGGTATTCAAAATTTTGAACTTTTTTGTTTCTTCTGAACTGTTTAGGTGTATTGTCGGTTTGATATAATCTGCAGATCCAAGTTCATTAAAAAAAGATAGGTCAGCCATTTTTTTTCTGTTCTATATAGAGTATTTTTATGTTAATTGAAACAAGGTTTGTCTAAGAAAAAATTTACTAAAAACTTACGCTTTAAAAATGTAAACTTCTAGAAGTTTTGATTTTGTAACTTGAAGTAATCCACTTGACACTCCACTGTTAACTGAGTCATACATTATTACAATTCATATATTTCTATTGAATTTCACATGTATTTATGATAAAAGTACGATAATAATTTCCTGCTTATTAGAAAGATGTTTTTTTGATTAAAAATGAAATGTAAGATAATAATTTCCTACTCAAAAAGTTATTAATATAACAAGGAAATACTTCCTTTTACTTTAACGAATTTTATTTGATTGAAAATATGTACCAGATACTTATTTCCTTTGTTAAGAAGATATGACTGGAATGACAGGAAACTATTGGATAACGACTTCCCTCTCAATATCAGGAACAGGAAATATTTGATTGATAATTTGTTGCGTTTATAAAATTTTGCATGTGCTTATGATAAATGATGGATAATAATTTCCTGTTCATTTGAGGATGTTTTTTTGTTCAAAAATTAAATGAAAGATAGTAATTTCCTTTCGAAATAAAATATGATATAACAAATATAAATATTGAGAATATGTACGAGATACTTATTTCCTTCAGTACGAGCATATGGTTGGAATGATAGAAACTATTAGATAATGACTTCCTTCCTAATGACGAGAGTGGATAATTTTTGTTTGATAATTTGTTGGGCTTCATATATAAATAAATGAATATTTTGAAGTAGCCTACTTTTGATTTGGTGATTAGATAGTTGCAATGAATTTATGAATAACAATAGTTTTGACAATAATTTGGTATACAAAATAGTTACATTGTTTCTTATTAATAATTTCAGTTTTGACAAACTAAAAAATGGTTGTATGGGAACGTGTTCATTCAAGTTCTTAAAATAGGGTCTTTTGTAGTAGAATTAATAATAATGATTATATATTAGATCCCAAAACTTTTTTAGGTAGAGTGTTTATTACTGTTAATAAGTAAAGTAAGCGAGTTTATGCATTTTTATCGTGCTTCAGTGAAGCTTAACTGTGAATTAGCTTGTCTGTATAAATTACTAAAAAATGGTGTGACAATTGAAGTTGATATATTCCATCATTCTAAAATGAAACCAGTAACGTTATCTGATGATTTTACCGAGTTGGTTTTGGAAGTTGTTGAAAAACCTATATTATCACAAATGGAAGAGTTTCAAGAACGCGATAGTGGAAAAGCTCTCAGTAAAATTTTATATTTAAAAGTAAGTTAGTTGTTTTTTTTTATTTACTTTTTATTTACATATTTTTTTTTGTTTCAAGGTTAATATAAATAAATTTGATCCATTAAATAGTGGAGGTTCATCATATATGGAACTTCCAAACGATAAAAAAATAAAAAAGCTGTTATAAATGTAAAAATAATGACCAATATTGCTTTGTTTGGTCCATATTATCAGCATTATATCCTACGGAACAACATTCAGATCGTGTTTCTCAGTATCCTCAAAATCTTGTTGATATTTTCAATTCAAGTTATATAAATTTCCCTACACCGTTGTGTGATATTATTAAATTCGAAAAACAAAATAATTTATCAATAAACGTATATGGATTAGGACAAATTGCAACAAATGAGAGAACTAATATTGTGGGTCCGCTTCATTATACAAAAAGAAACTAAATACACATATTAATTTACTTTATTGGAAAGAGAATGAGAAGTCACATTACGCATGGATGAAGTCACTCTCTCGTTTATTATCATCTAAATTGAATGAAAGTAATAGAAGACGCTTTATATGCGATAGATGTTCACAATATTCTGGAACTGAAATTTCACTAACTAAACATGAAGAGTATTGTCAATTAGTTGAAGCAGTTAAAATTGAGTTACCCACTGAAACATCTATGTGGGTTAATTTTAAAAATTTTCTAAGAAAAGAACGACACCCATTTGTCATTAACGCTGATTTCGAATGTTTAACAGCACCAATTGATACATGTCAAACAAATAGTAGTACATCGTACACTATGAAATATCAATATCATGTACCATGTGCCGTATCATATAAGGTTGTTTGTTCGTATGATGAATCTTTATCTTTTTTTGAATCATTTCGTGGACCTGAAGCTGCTAAATGGTTTGTGCATAGATTGAAAAGCGTTGTCAAAATGATTGAAATTTTTCATAAGAACACCATATCAATTATAATGACACATGAAGACTGGCAGGATTTTGATAATGCTACAGATTGTCATATTTGTGGAGAAAAGATTAAAATAGCAGATAAAAATGTTAAAGATCATTGTCATTTCACAGGTACTTCAATTGAGTTTAATACTTTATTTCAACTTTATAAAAGAATATTGAGTTATTTTTTAGGAAAATATAGAGGCGCAGCACATGAAGATTGTAATTTGAAGTACAAAAACTCCAAATTCATACCCGTATTTTTTCATAACTTCAGTGGTTACGACTCTCATCTTTTTATGAAAGAATTTGGTTCAGAAGATGAACATATTTATGTTATTCCAACTACGTTTCTTAGATTCATACAAGTAAGTTCTTAAAGGGTAAAAATATGAATGAATCCAAATTAATTTTTTATGTTCTTGAATACTCCACTGGAAAATCTGGTTAATAATTTAGAAAAAGAAAAATTATATATAATTGATAAAAATTATCCTAATAAAGATAAACGAAATTTGATAATTAAAAAGGGGATATTTCCTTATGATTATTTTAATTCATGGGAAAAAATGGAAGAAAAAAATTTCCCTGCTGAACAAGCTTTTTTTTCAAAGTTGAAAAATGAGCATGTAAGTGACGCAGATTACGCCCACGCAAAAAAAATTTGGTCTACATTCAATATAAATACATTAGGAGACTATTTAGAACTGTATCTCCAAACAGATGTTCTCTTGCTAGCTGAAGTTTTTGAAAACTTTCGAGATGTTTGTATTAACGCTTATAATCTTGATCCAGCTCATTATTCCACATCACCAGGTGAAATTTCTCAAGTTAAAAACATATATAAATTTATTTTAAATATTTTTGTTGCTGTAGGTTACGCATGGGAGAGCATGTTAGAAATGACAAAGGTAAATCTACAGTTATTAACTGATGTTGATATGATTTTAATGTTTGAGAAAGCCATTCGAGGTGGTATATGTCAGTGTGTGACTCGTTATGCAAAAGCTAATAATAAGTATATGAAAGACTATAATTCATCTGAAAAAGATTCATATTTGATGTACTTTGACGCTTGTAATTTGTATGGGTGGGCAATGACTCAATATCAACCCTATGACGACTTCAAATTCTTAAACAATGAAGAAACTTCAGGACTTGATATAATAAATATACCTAATGATAGCTTAGAGAGTTATGTATTGGAAGTTGACTTAGAAAATCCAATTGCTTCACATGTCACCCATAGAGACTTTCCATTTTGTTCTGAACATCAAATTCCAGAAAATTCAAAAACACCGAAATTAATGACAACTTTACATAATAAATCCAAATATGTATCATATTACAAAAACTCACAACAAGCATTGCTTCTAGGAATGAAGTTAACTTAAATTCATAGAGTTATATCCTTCGAACAAGATTTATGGTTGAAGAAATCTATAGATTTGAACACAAATTTCAGGAAAAATGCAAAAAGATTTTGAAAGAGATCAGTATAAACTTATTAATAATGCAATATTTGGAAAGTCTATAGAAAATATTAGAAACTGGAGGGATATAAAACTTGTTACAAGTTGGAATGGGCAAGCTCAAGCACGAAAATTGATTGCGGAACCAAATTGTAAAAAAGTTATACCATTTACTGAAAATTTGGCTTCAATAGAGTTGAGCAAAATGAAAATATGTTTCAATAAACCTATATATGTAGGAATCGTTATTCTTGATGTTAGCAAATGTTTTATCAACATATAACTTATTAGCAGCTTGATCCTTATGGAGCGGTGCTGGTAAATTGCCTATATGTTTTAAATTGGCGTTGAATATATATTCATCATTTGTTTGTTGCAAAATAATAGTGTTCAAATTTAGAAATTTTTCTATATCAATAATTCTTTCATCTATTTAACCTTTTGTAACTACATCACCATTAGTCATTGCTCTTCCAATATCCGAAATTTGTTTCCCATTCAAATCAAAACTTCCATATTAATCAAAAGAAAATGTAGCAATGTTCTTTCGTTTTTTCATAGAATAACGACCAAATTCATCCACTGACATGATAAAAGTAGTTTCTATTAAAAATAAACGTCTTTATTATTGTAAAGACAAACTTAAAATGAACAAACATTATGTGAAAACTATTTTATTATATTTGCTTCTTTCAATTCTTCAATAATTGAAATGATTTCATTATTATGACCTGAATGCCCACTGTTTTTAGAGGCTATTAGTAATTGCAATCTATCAACTAATTCATTTGGACTATCCCAGTAGATGTACTCCCGTTTTCCATTAGAATACTGCATATTTAATGGTAATAGACCAGAACCTGTTGGTTAGTATTTGGCAGGTGGTTTTCTCCTTCATTTTGAACCCAATGGTTCTTCTTTCTTAGTAAAGTATGGTTTAATTATACTGAAATATTTTGGAGTACTTGAAGTTTTAAGTTAATTATTTGTTCAATTTTTGTGTGCATTTGTTTGTTCTAATATATTTATATACTCAATTTTGTCTTTTTCTGTGAAATTCTCAGGTTTCTTCATAAATATCATTTCATAAAGACCTTCAGTTCCCTTGTATTCCTTATCGTCAATAATAATATCATTCTTATCTATATGAACTTCCTTTCTACCCAATCTAAATATTCCATCCTTCTTATTATACTCTAATCCATACACAATATCTAATTCTTCATCTTTTTTTATAATTTTCAAGAGATATTCTTGTCCTATATCACCAAATTTCAATTTTAAATCTTCCATTTCAAGTTTTCCTTGGGGAGTATTTAATGATTCTTGAGCCTGTGATGTAGGTGATATTATGGGTAAATCTTCATAAATATCTTCATCTTTTACATCAAAACTGGTACTTGGAGTTTCTACATAGAAATCCAAAACCTTCCTCACATCCGACCTTCTCTCCTTTGCAAGTAATACATTTTCTTCACCTATACTTTTTTTTTATATTAGTTTCTTTTTTCTTTCCTTGTACTTTTGTATTTTCAACAAGCGTTTTAAGTGGATTTGTGATGGGTTTAAATGTTTCTTCCAATAAAATATTTCCATCCATTTTGCTGTTTTAATGCATTTAATTTTTTCCTCAATACTTTACTAACATTAACTATTTCCTCAAGATTTTTGTTATTATTCATTTTTGTCATTGTAAATAGAACGGAGCTCAAGAAAATTATCCAATTCTTTACGATAACGTCCTTTCTCTTCACTGTCCTTGTCTATAGCTGCAGATCCATATTTAGTTTCCCAACATCTTATACAAAATTCCTTGAACTTATTGAATGGCATATCCGTATTCAAATGATCGTCATAAATATGACGTAAATTCGTTTCGTCTTGCTTGAATATTATAATAAAATTAGCATTGTCCCTGATTAAATGTTTGGGTATTTTTGCATAAGATTGTGGAAGATAAAAACAATCAATATCACTATGTCTACCCATACTGAAAAAATTACGCATATAGTCTTGTTTATCACATATAACGTCGTCAAGAATTATGATGGAAAACATTTTAGCCTCAGTGGGTTTTATAACATTAACATTTTCACTGAACGAATGATACCCCATACCCTTAACTCTTGAAATACACTGTTGTAGCAAATTATACTTAGGTTGATTCGATGATTTAGAGTATAAATATATTTTCTCGAATTTTATTCCATTTGGATGTGTGAGTAAACTAAGTAAAATATTTGTTTTACCACAATTACTTGGTCCAACGATAATACATCTTATGCTATTAGGTAGTAAGTCGCTATGTTTTTTTATAATTTTTCCACTTTCTCTATTATCAAAATTGTTTATTTGAAAACGATGTTTTTGCTTTATCAATTTCATGGTGACTACTGGTTTTCATATAAAAACACTCTCCTATATATGAATATTCAGTTAAGTAAAATGTACCAATGCTTATACATCGAAAAAAGTTTTACGGAAAAGGATTGGTGAATAAGGCAATCAACTCCCTACCTATAGAGTTACATATTCCAGGTTATCAATTATGTGGACCAGGAACTGAATTGGAAAAAAGATTAAATAGGGGAGACAGGGGTATTAATCCATTAGATGTTGCATGTCGTGAACCCGAAATGGCTTATTCAGTTAGTACTAATTTGAATGATCGTCACAACGCTAATAAAATTTTACAAGAAAAAGCTTGGAACAGAGTTAAATCTAACGACGCAAAATTTAGTGAAAAAGTGGCTGCTTGAACAGTAACTAACGCCATGAAGGCAAAACAGAAACTTGGAATGGGAATGAATAAGAAAGAAAAAGCTCAGAAATCGAAGAAATGGCGGGTACTGAAAACACTTCGAAAGCTTGGTGGCTTTTTACCACTGGCACTTCTTCCATTAATTGGAAAAGCATTACTTGCTGGCGCTGCAAGTGGTGCTGCTTCATATGGTGTCAACAAAGCTCTAAGTAAAGGTCTTTACTTAAAACCATATAAAACAGATGGTGGCATGAAAAAGAACAAAAGAAAGAAAAACAAAATCCGAGAAATAGAATTACCAAAAAAGCCTTTAACAAATATTGATATAAAAAAATATGTGACCAAGTATAATATAAGAAATTTCCGTGAAGTTTACATGCGGAACAATTTACCCAAGAGTCCATTAAAAAACGAGTCTGCTGTAATAAATTTAGATTCTCATGATGGTTCTGGTACTCATTGGGTAGTCATGTTGGAAAAAATAATATCGTAAATTATTTTGACAGTTTTGGAAATTTACCTCCGCCAAGAGAGTTAGTGAATTATTTTGGACCTAATATTAAGATAAATTATAATTACAATCGTTTTCAAAACTTCAATGCATACAATTGTTGTCATTTATGCTTAGAGTATCTTATAAAATATCAAGCATGAATATTTATCATACCAGTTACAACCTGGAATCAATATCATTCACACTTACAGGAAAAGAGTCCATAATTTCTGCAGACTATTTTCCACCAATTGAATTAGATAATAATTGTAAATATGTGATGGGTCTAATCAATTTCGACACATTTCATTCAATACCAAACATTGATGGAACTAATAATAAATTCTATTATAAAAAACAAGCAGATAAAGATTTTACACTGTTTCAAATACCTATTTTGTAAGAAGTGTAAACTTCAAAACAAATAAATTATCTATCTATCTATCTATCTATCAAATACCAGTGGGGTCGTATGAAATTGAGGATATTGAACAGGTATTGAGAAAGGAATTGAATGATCCTAATTACATTTCCGAAGAAAAACTTGAATCAAATAATATTGAAAGGGAAAAAAAAGAAACATGATTTAATTTTTCTAAAACCAAATAAAAATACGTTGAAATGTGAACTAAGAAGTACAGTTACAATTGATTTCTCAAGAGAAGATTCATTTGGTTACTATTGGGATTTGAAAAACGAATATTAGAACGGAACACATTTCATGAAAGTGATTTACCTGTTAATATAATAAAAGTGAACACAATTTTATTAGAATGTAATATAATATCAGGAGATTTTAAAAATGATTTACCTGCACATACTATACACTAATTCTTTCCTGAAGTTGCGCCAGGTCATAAAATTAATTTAGTTCCTCCAAGTCCTATATATTCAGAAGTGAACACAAAATTGATGAGCAACATTACTATTCATATTGTTGACCAAGATGGAAAATTTGTAAATTTCCAAGGTGAAACAATAACAGTGAGACTTCACTTGAAAAAAGCCAAAATAAAAAATGGGAATTGATTATAAAAGAACAAAATCCAATTGTGGTAAAATTAGTTCGTCGAAAGTCATCAAGGAATTAACAAGAAAAAATAAGAATATCCTCAAATTACTTGGGTTTCATTTAAAAAAAAAGATAGAAGGGAAAAAAACAGAGTGAGTGATATATTGGATGTAACGTCAGGAATATATTTTGATAATGCAATAAGTCGAATTGAAATGCACAGCCATCAACCGTTGGTTGCATCAGCATTTAACAATTGTGATGAGACTCGAATTCAAATTCAACAGCAAGACATATACACATTACCAAACCAAAGCTTCTTATATATTGAAGGTAAATTATCAACAGAAGAAAATGCCGTACCTCCTAATGATACAAAAATAACAAATAATGATATTGCATTTCTATTTGATGAAATTGAATACTTGGTAAATAGTGCTGAGGTAGATAAAACTAAAAATTTTGGAATTACATCTACTTTAAAGGCATATGGCTCCCTAACTGATGTTGAAAGTAAAAATCTGGAAAACGCTGGATGGGGGCAAGACATTAACATTTTAGCTGCTAATGGGAATTTTAATGTTTGTCTTCCTTTAAAAATGCTACTTGGGTTCTGTGAAGATAATACGGAAATTATGGTGAATGTTAGGCAAAAGCTAGCACTTATAAGAGCAAGAACTGATGCTAATGCCTATACATCTACAGCTAATTTGAAATTTCAATTGAATGAAATACATTGGAGAGTTCCTCATATCCATGTTAACGATGGGTATAGGTTAAAATTATTGAAAATAGTTAATTCAAATCGCTTTATATCTTGTGCTTTCCGTTCTTGGGATTTATATGAATATCCTGCTCTTCAATTGTCAAAAAAACAAACAGGTCGATTAAATCCTCCACTCAAATGGAGAAAGCCAGATTTGTTATTATTGGTTTCCAAACTAATCGTAAAAATCAAAAAGATAAAAACAGCAGTAACTTTGATATTTGTAATTTAACAAATATAAAACTATATTTAAACTCAGTTTGTTATCCATATGATAACCTAAATCTTAATTTTAAAAATAATCATTATGCCTTACTGTACGATATGTATGCGAAATTTCCTCAAGCTTATTATAATCACTACGAAACATATATTGGACCAGCTCTTAGTAAATCAGAATTCAAATCAATTGCTCCAATTATAATCATAAACTGTTCTAATCAAAATGATTCAATAAAAAATACTGCTGTAGATGTTAGATTAGAATTTGAATCTAGTGAGAATTTTCCTGAAAACACAAGTGCATGATGTTTGATCATTCACGATGAAATTATAGAATATAACCCACTCACAAGTGCGATTAGGACTTTAGTATAAAATAGCCATTGAAACAACTAGGAATGGAGTTAATTGTTGCTATACAGGGATTTAATGCGGAAAATTATATAATGGTGGCAAAAGAAATTGCTATCATGTCAAGAGATGGGAATGAGCTGTGTCATTTATTATTTGAGCCACCATTGCCCTGGAACCAACTGGAATCAAAATATAGAAGACAAGCTGTCTGGTTATATAAAAATTATCATGGATTTCGTTAGGATGATGGATGCATACCATATACCAAACTTTCGGAAACAATTATACCTATATTAAATAGTGCAAAAGTGATATATGTTAGAGGTGATGTGAAAAAAGTATACCTTGAGTCATTCAATAATAAATACAATGTTATATCTTTAGAGGAATGTAGAGCTCTTAAGAATATTCTTTCACGAAAAACTGGTTTTAATCACTGCAATAACTGTGCAATAAGTAATGTATATAAAATTAAAGACTATTTAGACGATGAATTGTATGAATCAATAGATATATAATAAATATAAATTTTTAAAAAAAGAATATGAATTGTTTTTCTTATTTTTGAAGCTTGTCGAAAGGTTTATTGATTATTAATTTGTTTTTTCATTTCAAGTAATTGTATAAAGCAATTTCCTACTTGTTTTATGTTTTATCAGTATGTTATCGCTTTTAATTTCTTTTGAAAGTTATTTTAATTCAAGTAATATAATATAAAAGATTGTATTTTTTTTAATACATCATCAGCGTTCACTTTTCCTTCGTGGAGATTGGAAGTAAAAAAATTTCTCATGATGAGTTTAAAAATATTGGCAAATTATTTATTACATGTTTATAAGGACATGTGCGCATCGTCAAAAAGAAAAAGTGAATTGTATGAACAAATTGTAAAAGAAAATTCAACCGATAGCGAAATACTTAAAATAATTGGTGACTTAGCTTGTGATGCATATATTTGTAAGAAACGGAGTGATAACTCATTTATTGATATATTAAATTTATTTAGTGGTAACGATTTATTAAATATTTGGGGAAAACTTCCAGTTTCCTACAAAATTAACCCGTATGTAATAAAGAGACTACCATGTGTGGAACATTGGAATTCAAGCTAAAGCATGTTGTTTTTTTATCTAATTTTATTGTTGAGTATTAGTGTTTATTCTAGTGCTAACCACTTTCAATTAGTTGTGAATTATTTGAATCATTATGGTTACTTAAATTTAACAACTACTGAACTATTCAAACTAGATGAAAATAGCACGATATTCATAGAAGGATTGAAAACATTCCAACAAAGATATAATTAACAAAATACGAGTGAAATAAATAAAGGAGTGATTAATTTTGTACAAAAATATAGATGGGGGGTTGAAGATGTATATTTCCGGACTCATCCAATAAAATGGGTTGAAAATACAATTTATTAGAAATTTTATGGTAATATTCAAGAACAGAACCTTGTGCTGGATTTGATCAATATTGCATTTGAAGTTTGGTCTAATCACACAAATCTTCATTTTATAGAAGTTATTAATCCTTATGATGCTACTATTTCAATATCATTTGGAACATCACCCCATCACTATAGCTATTTCACTCACAATTTTTGTGATAGTATATTCGATGGACCAGGCAACATGCTGGCACACGCAGAATACCCCAATACGATTATGCAATCCGAAGTTCATTGAGATTCAACAGAAAATTGGTCTTACAAGCTAGTAGAACCACCAAATGGTGGGATAAGCCTTTTTGATGTACTTGTACACGTAATTGGACACTCTCTTGGAATTGAACATTCAAACATCTCAGATAGTATTATGTTTCCAGCATACGATAATAATGTGTTCAAAAATTGTAATGGTAAACCTAATAGTTTATCTGTGGATGACATAAATGCTATTCAATCTTTGTATGGAAAAAGAAACCATAATACCATTCCAACAACAAAATATTACACTAAGCCTAATAATGTTATAACCGAAGCAACTTTTATTTCAAATTCTCAACCCAATTTATGTAAACTAACAAATGTTTATAAGTTTTTAGTACTTAATGAGAAACTATATATATTTTATAATGAATGGGTTTGGATTAAAAATCTTAACGAAAAAAATTTTAATGGAACACCATATTTATTGACAGATTGGTTGAACTTCATACCTAAATTCTTCAAAAAGTTGAATGCCATTTATCAAAGACCAAATGGGAACGTTGTAATGATAATAGATGACGTGACATATAATATAAAATTTCCATCTCTTCAATTGGAAGCTCCCTGTATTAGTCGCATTACTAATATTAATGAAGCTGTTTTAACAAACAACGGACAGACTTATATATTTTATAGAAATAATTCGTATATAAAAATAAATGAATGTGAATTTAATACTGAAGAATATGGGACTTTAGATTCAATTTTTCCTGAAGTTCCAAATAATATTGAATCAGTTTTTGAGTATACAAATGGACGTATATATTTTTTCATAAACAATTACTACTATGAATTCGATGAATTTACAAAATCACTTGAGAAAGCCGAGAAATTTGAGTTTTCTCTTTTTAATATCAGTTGTCCAAATATTAGTTTATATGAACAATTGAGAATATTGTTATCGAAACTAATAAATAATGTTCAAATCAAGTTCATTATACTTTTATTAATGTTAATTCTTAGCTTTTATTAAAATCTGTAAGTTTTGTAGAATAAAAATTAGAAAAATAAATAATTAACAAAATTTTCTATAAAACGGTTTATTTATTTTTTTTCCTTATCAAATAAATACACTCAATTACATTAACATTATAAACAACTATTATTGTTAATAGGAAGAATTACAAAAATAATATAGTTTAATCATTCAATTTATCTCTAATACTTCATTAATATTTTCCCCATTAAAATACTGGACAGTATCATTAACTACATCTGGATAGGTTGATAATATTTGATTTATTACTAAACTATGCATATTATTCAAATTATTAACTATATTATAAATATTAGAGAAAATTTCTTCTTCACATGTTAATGACTGTTTTACAATATTAGAATAGTAGTTGAAAAAGTTTAAAGATTCCAAGTACTTCATTGTAGAGTTCAAAAAATCTGAAATTGAAAATAAATTGTGAAGAATTGTATTGCTCAGACAGATTTGTTTATTCTGTGACTCAATAATAATAATTTTTTTATTTTCTATAATATCAAATAAAATTTTATTATTGAAAAATGAATACGATTCTATTGTCGAATTACCATTTATATAATCCATAATGATATTATAAGTCATAAGGAGCTCATACCACTCACATACTTTGAAATCTATAAACTTTCCAATTCTTTTGTTATTCAATCTAACAATTATTTCAAAATTTTGTGCTGGCTTAATACCAACACATACACAAACATTCTAATCTAAAAACTGTCTATGTTCTATAATTGATTCATTATTATTATTACTAATCACAGGGAATGGTGGTGGTAAATTATTAAACATTGGATCCAGTGTTACTTCTTTCACAAGCTCAGCAGTTTCTTGGTCAACATTTATAACATTTCTACTTGATTCCGCTGTAATTCCATTTTCAAGTTTACCAGTTTCTTGTTCAACATTTATAACATTTTTACTTAGATTAATTCTTCTTTTCTCCTTGATTTTCCATCTTGGGAAATTTGTTTACAAGAAGCTTTCTTATTAGCTGGATATTTTTTACCGTTATTGTTCGTTTTCACTTGCTATAAGTAATTCAACAATTAAAGAATATTACAAAATGAAATACAAAAAATCTTACCATTTTCTCTTCCTTATTTTTTTTTTTCACACACATATGAATATAAATCTTTTCACTCAAGAAAATGTGTATTAACACTGAATGAAACAATAAAATTCCTGTCTTTTTATATATTTTTCTTATCATTCTATACAAATCCTGCGCAGTAAAACGTTCACACATGAAAATTATTATTGAAAAAATTATCCAATACCTTTTTGAAGTGATGTTCTTATTGAATATCATTTTTCTTTGAAGTGATTATTTCTGTAATCATTTAATTTATACTCCAACATTGGTGTTAAAATGATGGAATATTGTTTAATTTTATATTGAAAACGGAAACGATCTCTTGCATATTGCTCCCATATTCCTTGACGACTTAATTTGTATGCATATTTCCACGCTATCATGTGATGTACTATTACTTTATCATTGAACGTTACAGATTTCATATCAATTAAAAAATGTATAACAAATAAGCTTGTGGCAATTGAAAAAGAAAGCATAAAATTCTAACAGCTATTTATAACACAAAATAATACGACTTTATCACTATGTAAGTCCAAATTTCCGTTCTACTTATAAGTCTTCCGTTCAATTTTGATTTACAATAACCTGGAAGCTAGTCACAAAAGATAAATCTTTCTGCAGAGCGTGTAACAACGAATGTAAACTTATCAATTTTATTGTTATCAAACGTACACATTCTGCATTCATATATATATATATATATATATATATATATATATATATATATATATATATATATATATATATATATATATATATATATATATATATATATATATATATATATATATATATATATATAAATCCTCATATCATTTTGGCGTCCTAATATTGCGCGTTTGCATTTAATCTGGCGTCCATTGTAAATTGGAGTCCGTATATCGGACGCCACTTTAGAATTGCTTCGAAATTTTTTTCTGGCTTGCTCCCGACCTCTAGAGGCTAAATTCAAAATTTCATTTTGACGCCAAAATGATAGGAAAATGGAAATTTTTGTATATTTTTAGTTCCGAAAAATTCCGCTCCAATTTTTAGTGGCGTCAAAAATATACGTGTATATTCCCACTTCATATATTTCACCATCATACTGGCGTCCAGAAACTTGACAACAATGTCGCAGAACTTCGATCGATAATGAAACAGATGCTTGCGCTTCTGACATGGAATTTGTTGGGAGTATGGCTTGAATTTGTTGGAATTGCATTTCTTATGTACATATGTCATAACATTTTATTTCTACCAATATTTTATTGCAGACTGAAGTATTATAGTACAGTTACTTGATGTCAGAAATTATTCTTGCTTAGAAGTAATTCTTTATCAACTTAAAATTTGAGCCGTCAATTTGAAATATTAGGAAACAAAGTTGAGTACTGACTCAAGTATGAGGAGTAAGTGAGCAAATTCATGTACCTCTTTCTAATAGTTCAAAAGACGACCGCACCTTAACGTTCCTAGTCAGATTTAGGGCTGAATTGTATATGAATTGATCGAAGATATAGTGGTCATTAGGATGTCACCTTTATAAATCCAGGATCTAGTCCTAAGGATCGAAAAAAGGCCATATCCGGTCAATAAGTTTGTGGTTAATCTGAAACTAGTATCAATCGATTGCAGAGGTCAAGTACTTTAGGACAAAACCAGGATACTACCTCTGCTCTATTCAAAACAGAGGAAAAAGCACAACAATCATAAGGGAAGTTCTAAACGACAGGGCAGAGGGTGATACCTTGGTTTTTTCTCGGAGTATCCGACCCTCGCTACTAACAAGTACCAGTTTTATTTATAAGTTCTATCAGAGAAGTTGACTCTGACGAAAATTGACTGGAAGTAGCCTTTTTCTGACGCTTAGGACAAGACTCCAGATTCAAATAGTCTGTCATCCAATTGACCACTATATTTTTGATTGGTTCATATAAAATTTGACCTTAAGTTTGATTAGGGAACATAAGGTGCGGTCGGCTCCTGAACTATAGGATCACTATAGAATGTGAGAGCTCGCTATTTCATCCGTGATGTGGTCTTATAATTGTTGTAGAAAAACAAATTATATCGTTTGTACAAAGCAAGTGGAACATTTTTGTTGCAAGTTCATCATTGCTGTTACTAGGACCAAATTGATGAATCTCAAATTATTCATGTTTTTGAAGTCCCTGATGGTCACAAAGTTGCACTCTCTCGAAAGAAAGTTAGAATGGATGGATGAATTATCATTATTACATATCTTCTGTATAAGATTAATATAAGCTTGTGATATACAAGGGAATGAAAACTGATTTTTGCTCCTAATAATATGATCTATTACAGGATATCACATCCATAATGGCTGAAAAATGTAAAGAGTTGGTATACAACATACATATAAGTTGGGACTTGGCGAAAACATCATTTGAGTTTTTCTTTTTGTTCAATTTGGAATTCACTGGCAACATAAAACCGGAACAATTTTGTGTAAGAAACGAAAATGTTGCTTTATTTTTCTTGAATCTGTCGGTAACAGAGTACACCAGAAGATAATTGGAGTTACTGTGAAAAGCCACAATTTGATTCAAGGTACAAGTTGAGTTTTTTTCAGATGAGAGCTTTAACTATTCGAGTGCCCGGTTTTTGCAAAGGGCTATATATTGAATGTATTCAACAATAACTGTAGTTTGGAAATGATGTGCTCAAACTGATTCCATATAACATACATCCATTCTATCTCATATTTCAATTTGTGCGATTTATCATATCATCGCTTCTCTTATTCAGTTTGTGGATAGATGAACATTGACTCTGTTGTCGCAACTGTGTGAAAACATTTCTTGAAGTCGGGGAGTCGGCCACACCTCAAGTTCCCTGATCGAACTTATGGTCAAATTGTATAATATGAATCAATCGAGAATATTGTGGTCAATGAGGTGACAGACTTTAAAAATCTAGAATTCTGCTTCAAGTGTCGGAAAAAGGTTACTATTGTTCATTTTTGTTAGGATCAACTTCCCTGTTAGATCTTATGATTGAAACTAGTACCAAATGATAGTGAAGGCCAAATGCCTCAGGAAAAAACCACGGTGCTACCCCCTGCTCCGTTCGGAAGGGAAAGGAGGAGAATAGACAAGGATAATATTATGTGGTGGCAAAATTAGGCTGGTAGCATTTTGAACAATTTTGCATTCCATATTTAATCTTTGATGAAAGATATAACACCGTTTTGCTCGAGAACATGAAAAAAATCTAATGTGAACACCACAGGTCTTACTTGTACATCTTTTGACTAAATAATTAACAGTTGATACTAATATTGACTCCAGGCAAAATCGACTCCAACCAAAGTTTGAGTTGATAATTCAATCATTCAGATGCTACAGTTCATTAATGGTCAGTTGAACCGCTCTAACTCAAATTTTAAACTTCACTTATACAAAAAATGTCGAATCGAAATAAGGACAGCAATGTTCATGTCACATTCAATTTTCAAATTTTGATACGATATTGTTGAGTTAGGTGACACCTAAAATTTAAGTGACAGCGGTGCAACTGGCCATGGAACGCTTTAGCAGTCTCAAATACCAAATTTCATCATTCTACGGCCTAAGTTTCGAATTTATGCGAAAACTTGAGAAAGATTGTCAGATAAAACTTACTTCCAGCTAATAGATTGTTATGAAAATATTAAATTATTGTTCGAATGCTACAATTTCTTCAGATACAAAATCTCAAGATTCTACGGCTGATTGTTCTGGATTTATATGAAAATTCGAAAACGTGCTTAGTAAACTGCACTCCTGTTTCATCCGACTGCAGTCATAATGCAAGGTGTACAATTAGGTTTCATAGAAGTGTTTGATACGAAATTCAAATACTCCACGCCTGATGGTTTTGAATTAATACAAAAAACTCGAATAGACTGTGCAGTTTCAGCACAGCCAATTAATATTAAAATAGAAAATATCCATGAAAATGCCTCAGGAAAATTCTAAAGAAATTTCAAGTACAGTGCATTTGCGGTACAGACGATTGCAACCATAATAGGGGCTGCAAAACTAGACTTTGGACCAGTCTCAAAAACAAAATTCAACTATATAGATACATACATTCATACGTACGTACCGAAGTCAAGCCGAAAATAGTCAAAATGCATTTAGGGATGCTACAAACAAGAGTTTCCATCAAAATCTCGAAATGTGATTCTGGCGGTTCAACAATACTACTTATTTATACTTTGTACAAGTGAGTTAAAAGAGATTCACTTGGATTACTTCGGTACTTATTGAATGTTTATTATTTCATATTGTAAGTAGTATCTGACTTTGTGCATCATATTGCAACACGAACAGCGAAGGAAATTCTCAGGGATATACGATATGGAAGACTCCCGACTTTCAAAATTATACGTTTACCAATTTGCATTGTGGAAAAACTAATCGGAGAATATAGTTGTACATAGTTCAACAAAATCCATTCTCAACGCTTGAACTTTTGGCCTTTAGATTGATATATAAGATATGAAGAATGAATACTGATATACGACATGCTCCCAGCAACTTTGAAGAATAGGAGTCAAATATTTGGACAATTTTGGTCGTAGAATAATTTTATGCCCACATAATTGTTGTATTTATCATCAGTTACTGTTTTGCTTCAGAAGTTTATGTGCGATGTGCTATAAATCAATTTTGTAAGTGATTATAACGGAAAAGGTATTTCTATGACCCTTTTTGTTACCATGGAGCTTCACTTACTTGTACACATCTATCTAAATTCACTATTTGCACGATTGGGCGTATTCATATGTTTACCGGCTCTCCATTCATGGTGGTATGTTGATTTTACCAGAAAACTGTGATTACTATGGTTATGCTGACTTACCGCCCATGAGTAAAAGCGGTAAGTGAAAAATTGTGGACTTCCACAGAAAGTATAAATTTATTTATCGTTATTTATGATTGAATATTCACAATAAAATGTCAAACTTGATAGCTGACAGCGAATGCGCTATGAGTGGTTACTCAATTTGGAAGAGAATATTAGGGGTAGGTCTTCCAATCATGCAAAAAAAATTTTAAGCATCACTATCAATAATTACAGGACCGATTTTGCTCAATATTTGCAAACCTCGCCAAGGCTCGACCTCCAAACAATTATTCTCAATCGGTAAACCGTACTTACTGACCTTAATACTTGAATAACTATTTTGGGACTGATCTGTCCAATATTACTTTTTTGGGACTGATCTATGAAAACTACTTGATTAACACTTCACACCCACCTCTATGGGCAGTTTGATGAAGTCTTAGAAACAATTTTCGCCGAAATATGTATCATATCCTTCCGTCAATCTCTATAGATCTTGCAATTAGAGAAGTATATACGCATTTTCAGACAATAAAAATAAGACAATTCCAATGGCAACTAAGATAAACATTTGCAATGTTAGATGATCGCCTGAAAAAACGAAATATTCTGATACTCTCTTCTGGCGTTTCGGCCGTGAACCACAAATTCGACCAAAAAAGATCACCTCCATGGTCTTGATACACTAATTCCTTTTTTGTATCTTCCATATAATTCCTATTTTGTATCTTCCATCTAACAGGATCGATTCATAATGATGAAGTGAGTTTTCTCTCAGGTATTCATAAGGATATGTATGAAGACTACTCGATAGACTGGTATTTATCATTGAAGTACTAAGATAAAGCATCTTATGAAAGCAACAAATAATAACTCAGTACACAGATAAAGTTTCATTTAGTTGCCTGAAACTCCATTACGGTTGCTATCCAAATTTCATTCCCAACCAAAAGTTTCTGTAGGGAAGATTTTCCAGCATTTCAATAATTTAAATTGACGATTATTGATTGAACTGATAACGCATACTTGAATTAGGGTAGCAACACTAGTTTAAATATTTTGAATGTTGAGAGGAAAGTCGGAAATATGATAATAGTTGTAGACAAATATTTTATCCGCTAGAGCTGAATCCAAGGGAAGAACTCTAAGATATGTACCAAGTAGTATAGGGTATTTGATAAGGTGAGTAGGAAGTATTCCTTACCAGAGCAAGATTATGCATAAAGCCCGATAGGCACGGGTTCACGGACCTTGGCTTAAGGAGGCCTTAACTCTGAGGATTTCACAAGCATTCGAGTCACCAGCTCGTGGATCTCATTGAATTACGACCTATGAGCTTCAATGAGTCTAGATCCGGCATTTGTGTTGATTGAGAGAGGACATAGATATGATAATTTCACAGTGAAAAGTATCTGAACTAAGATTGTGAAGAATTCAATACTCTTCCAAGAAGTTATGAGATTTTTTTGTGTGCCTTACGGCTCTTAGGATATTGCAAAAACACTCTGTACTTTTTTTCACAATATGATGACCTAATGAGGGGGGATTTCCAGCTCCCAGAATTGAGATTTATATTCACACTGACCCTCATCACACATTTATAGAAAAATCTTGAGCAAAATGCAAGTTTAGACCAAAATTTTGTCACATTTCCATAAAGCAATTATTATCACAATTTATATGACATCCGTAAATCCTTCCTGATAAATTATCCTTCACATACTTCCATTCATGGAATCTACCAACAGTTCACGGACATGGCAAATACATTTTACTTCAGAACTCGAAAATAGCAATTATCAATCAAAAATCCATATTTTTTCGCAAAATCTTCCAATTTACTATGAGTTCTCTATCAAACTACTCTATGAAGATGTCTTAAGTATCAATCCATTTCAAAACTTAAATAATGTAACTCTACGCAAACCTTTGAATATATCGCTTCACATGTGTCATCGATAGAACATTCTACGCAAGAGAGGTGCTTATCGGACTGTAAAAACTAAATCTGGCAACAAGGGGGACGCCACTTCAAACATGAAGTGAAAGCATATATATAGATAGGACGCCACTATAAACGCAATATGTAACGTATATTATTGACGCCACATTGATGTTATGATGAAAGGAGGTCATATTGTATAGGAAATGGGAACTCTGTGAATATTGCGTGAAATGGAATTTCTGAGTGATATCTGAAGAGCCCATGAGAAATTATGTAATATACTCCGATCAGATCTCAACTATACGCGGTCCTTTCAGTAGACGCCAAAATGAACATCTTTGTAAGGACGTCAAATTGATAGGGTGATTTATATATATATATATATATATATATATATATATATATATATATATATATATATATATATATATATATATATATATATATATATAAATCACCCTATCAATTTGACGTCCTTACAAAGATGTTCATTTTTGCGTCTACTGAAAGGAACGCGTATAGCTGAGATCTGATCGAAGTATATTACATAATTTCTCATGGAATCTTCAGATTTCACAGAAATTCCATTTCACGCAATATTCACAGAGTTCCCATTTCCTATACAATATGACCTCCTTTCATCATAACATCAATGTGGCGTCAATAATATACGTTACTTATTGCGTTTATAGTGGCGTCCTATCTATATATATGCTTTCACTTCATGTTTGAAGTGGCGTCCCCCTTGTTGCAAGATTTAGTTTTTACAGTCCGATAAGCACCTCTCTCGCGTAGAATGTTCTATCGATGACACATGTGAAGCGATATATTCAAAGGTTTGCGTAGAATTACATTATTCAAGTTTTGAAATAAGTTGATACTCAAGACATCTTCATAGAGTAGTAATATGTCATAGATTGATAGAGAACTCATGGTAAATTGAAAGATTTTGCGAAAAAATATAGATTTTTGATTGATAATTGCTATTTTCGAGTTCTGAAGTAAAATGTATTTGCCATGTCCGTGAACTGTTGATAGATTCCATGAATGGGAGTATGTGAAGGATAATTTATCAGGAAGGACTCAAGGATGTCATATAAATTGTGATAATAATTGCTCTATGGAAGTGTCACAAAATTTTGGTCTAAGTTTGCATTTTGCTCAAGATTTTTCTATAAATGTGTGATGAGGGTCAGTGTGAATATAAATCTCAATTCTGGGAGCTGGAAATCTCCCCTCATTAGGTCATCATATTGTTAAAAAAAAGTACAGAGTATTTTTGCAATATCCTAAGAGCCGTAAGGCACACAAAAAAATCTCATAACTTCTTGGAAGAGTATTGAATTATTCACAATCTTAGTTCAGATACTTTTCACTGTGAAATTATCATGTCATCAACACAAATGCCGGATCAAGACTCATTGAAGCTCATAGGTCGTAATTCAACGAGATCCATGAGCTGGTGACTCAAATGTTTGTGAAATCCTCAAAGTTAAGGCCTCCTTAAGCCAAGGTCCGTGAACCCGTGCCTATCGGGCTTCATGCATAATCTGGCTCTGGTAAGGAATACTTCCTACTCGCCTTATCAGATACCCTATACTACTTGGTACATGTCTTAGAGTTCTTCCCTTGGATTCAGCTCTAGCGGATGAAATATTTGTCTACAATTATTATCATATTACCGACTTTCCTCTCAACATTCAAAATATTTAAACTAGTGTTGCTACCCTAAATCTTCCCTACAGGAACTTTTGGTTGGGAATGAAATTTGGATAGCAACAGTAATGGAGTTCCAGGCAACTAAATGAAACTTTATCTGTGTTCTGAGTTATTATTTGTTGCTTTCATAAGATGCCTCATCTAAGTACTTCAATAATAAATACCAGTCTATCGAGTAGTCCTCATACATATCCTTATGAATACCTGAGAGAAAACTCACTTCACCATTATGAATCAATCCTGTTAGATGGAAGATACAAAATAGGAACTATATGGAAGATACAAAAAAGGAATTAGTGTATCAAGACCATGGAGGTGATCTTTTTAGATCGAATTTGTGGTTCACGGCCAAAACGCCAGCTGAGACCAGAAGAGAGTATCAGAATATTCCGTTTTTTTAGGCGATCATCACGAAAGAATTTAAAATCACTAAATTTTATCGATTCGTTTCTAAAACATTGTAAATGTTTATCTTAGTTGCTATTGAAATTGTCTTATTTTATTGTCTGAAAATGCGTATCTACTTCTCTAATTGCAAGATCTATAGAGATTGACGGAAGGATATGATACATATTTCGGCGAAAATTGTTTCTAAGACTTCATCAAACTGCCCATAGAGGTGGGTGTGGAGTGTTAATCAAGTAGTTTTCATAGATCAGTCCCAAAAAAGTAATATTGGACAGATCAGTCCCAAAATAGTTATTCAAGTATTAAGGTCAGTAAGTACGGTTTACCGATTGAGAATAATTGTTTGGAGGCCGAGCCTTGGCGAGGTTTGCAAATATTGAGCGAAATCGGTCCTGTGATTATTCACAGTGATGCTTAAAAATTTTTTTGCACGATTGGAAGACCTACCCCAAATATGAATCCTAATATTCTCTTTCAAATTGAGTAACCACTCATAGCGCACTCGCTGTCAGCTGTCAAGTTTGACATTTTATTGTGAATATTCAATCATGAATAACGATAAATAAATTTATACTTTCTGTGGAAGTTCACAATTTTTCACTTACCGCTTTTGCTCATGGGCGGTAAGTCAGCATAACCATAGTAATCACAGTTTGCCGGTAAAATCAACATACCTTCTTGAATGGAGAGCCGGTAAACATATGAATAAGCCCAATCGTGCAAATAGTGAATTTAGATAGATGTGTACAAGTAAGTAAAACTCCATGGTAACAAAAAGGGCCATAGAAATACCTTTTCCGTTATAATCGCCTAAAAAATTGATTTATAGCACATCGCACATGAACTTCTGGAGCAAAACTGTAACTGATGATAAATACAACAATAATGTGGGCATAGAATTAATCTACGACCAAAATTGTAGTATTTGACTCTTATTCTTCTAAGTTGCTGGGAGCATGTCGTATTCATTCTTCATATCTTATATATCAATCTAAAGGCAAAAAGCTCAAGCGTTGAGAATGGATTTTGTTGAACTATGTACAACTACATTTTCTGATTAGTTTTTCCATGCAAATTGGTAAACGTATAATTTTGAAAGTCGGGAGTCTTCCATATCGTATATCCCTAAGAATTTCCTTTGCTGTTCGTGTTGCAATATGGTGCATAAAGTCAGATACTACTTATAATAAGGAATAATGAACATTCAATAAGTATCGAAGTAATCCAAGTGAATCTCTTTTAACTCACTTGTACAAAGTATAAATAAGTAGTATTGTTGAACCGCCAGAATCACATTCCGAGATTTTGATGGAAATTCTCGTTTTGAGCATCCCCAAATTCATTTTGACTATTTTCGGCTTGACTTCGGTACGTACGTATGAATGTATGTATCTATATATTGAATTTTGTATTTGGGACTGGTCCAAAGTCTAGTTTTGCAGCCCCTATTATGGTTGCAATCGTCTGTACCGCAAATGCACTGTACTTGGAACTTTTTTTGAATTTTCCTGAGGCATCTTAATGGTTATTTTCTATTTTAATATTAATTGGCTGTGCTGAAATTGCACAGTCCATTCGAGTTTCTTGTATTAATCCAAAACAATCAGGCGTGGAGTATTGAAATGTATCAAACACTTCTATGAAACCTAATTGTACACATTGCATTATGACTGCAGTCGGATTAAACAGGAGTGCAGTTTACTAAGCACGTTTTCGAATTTTCATATAAATCCAGAACAATCAGCCGTAGAATCTTGAGATTTTGTATCTGAAGAAATTGTAGCATTCGAACAATAATTTAATATTTTCATAACAATCTATTAGCTGGAAGTAAGTTTTATCTGACAATCTTTCTCAAGTTTTCGCATAAATTCGAAACTTAGGCCGTAGAATGATGAAATTTGGTATTTGAGACTGCTAAAGCGTTCCATGGCCAGTTGCACCGCTGTCACTTAAATTTTAGGTGTCACCTAACTCAACAATATCGTATCAAAATTTGAAAATTGAATGTGACATGAACATTGCTGTCCTTATTTCGATTCGACATTTTTTGTATAAGTGAAGTTTAAAATTTGAGTTTTTGCGGTACAACTGACCATTAATGAACTGTAGCATCTGAATGATTGAATTATCATCTCAAATTTTGGTTGGAGTCGATTTTGCCTAGGGTCAATATTAGTATCAACTGTTAAATATTGAATCAAAAGATGTACAAGTGAGACATGTGGTGTTCACAGCAGATTTTTTCATGTTCTCGAGCAAAACGGTGTTATATCTTTTATTAAAGATTAAATATGGAATGCAAAATTGTTCAAAATGCTACCAGCCTAACTTTGTCACCACATAATATTATCCTTGTCTATTCTCCTTCTTTTCCCTCCGAACGGAGCAGGGGGTAGCACCTTGGTTTTTTCCTAAGGCATTTGATATTCACTATCAATTGGTACTAGTTTCAATCATAAGATCTAACAGGGAAGTTGAACCTAACAAAAATGAAAAATAGTAACCTTTTTCCGACACTTGAAGCAGGATTCTAGATTTATAAAGTCTGTCACCTCATTGACCACAATATTCTCGATTGATTCATATTATACAATTTGACCATAAGTTCGATCAGGGAACTTGAGGTGCGGCCGGCTCCCCGACTTCAAGAAATGTTTTCACACAGTTGCGACAACAGAGTCAATGTTCATCTATTCAAAAACTGAATAAGAGAAGCGATGATATGATAACTTGCACAAATTGAAATATGAGATAGAATGGATGTATGTTATATGGAATCAGTTTGAGCATATCATTTCCAAACTACAGTTATTGTTAAATACATTCAATATATAGCCTTTTGCAAAAACCGGGCACTCGAATAGTTGAAGCTCTCATTTGAAAAAAATTCAACTTGTACCTTGAACCAAATTGTGGCTTTTCACAGTAACTCAAATTATCTTCTAGTGTACTCTGTTACCGACAGATTCAAGAAAAATAGAGCAATATTTTCGTTTCTTACACAAAATTGTTCCGGTTTTATGTTGCCAGTGAATTCTAAATTGAACAAAAAGAAAAACTCAAAAATGTTTTCGCCAAGTCCCAACTTATATGTATGTTGTATACCAACTCTTAACATTTTTCAGCCATGATGGATGTGATATCCTATAATAGATTATATTATTAAGAGCAAAAACTAGTTTTCATTCCCTTGTATATCACAAGCTTATATTAATCTTATGATGTATTACAGGAGATATGTAATAATGATAATTCATCCATCCATTCTAACTTTCTTTCGATCACACTTGTGACTTTGTGACCATCAGGGACTTCAAAAACATGAATAATTTGAGATTCATCAATTTGGTCCTAGTAACAGCAATGATGAACTTGCAACAAAAATGTTCCACTTGCTTTGTACAAACGATATGATTTGTTTTTCTACAACAATTATAAGACCACATCACGGATGAAATAGCGAGTTCTCACATTCTATAGTGATCCTATAGTTGAGGAGCCGATCGCACCTTATGTTCCCTAAACGAACTCACGGTCAAATTTCATATGAATCAATAAAAAATATAGTGATCAATTGGGTGACAGACTTTTTAAATCTGGAATCTTGTCCTAAACGTCAGAAAAAGGCTACTTCCGGTCAATTTTTGTCAGAGTCAACTTCTCTGATAGAACTTATAATTAAAACTGGTACTTGTTAGTAGCGAAGGTCGAATACTCCGAGAAAAAACCAAGGTATCACCCTCTACCCTGTCGCTTAGAACTTCCCTTATTATTGTTGTGCTTTTTCCTCTGTTTTAAATAGAACAGAGGTAGTATCCTGGTTTTGTTCTAAAGTACTTGACCTCTGCAATCGATTGATACTAGTCTCAGATTAACCACATACTTATTAACCGAATATGGCCTGGATTTATAAAGGTGACATCCTAATGACTACTATATCTTCGATCAATTCATATACAATTTGGCCCTAAATCTGACTAGGAACGTTAAGGTGCGGTCAGCTCTTGAACTATTAGAAAGAGGTACATGAATTTGCTCACTTACTCCTCATACTTGAGTCAGTACTCAACTGTTTTTTCCTAATATTTCAAATTGACTGCTCAAATTTTAAGTTGCTAAAGAATTACTTCTAAGCAAGAATAATTTCTGACATCAAGTAAATGTACTATAATACTTCAGTCTGCAATAAAATATTGATAGAAATATTATGTCATGACATACATAAGAAATGCAATTCAAAATTCAAACCATACTCCCAACAAATTCCATGTCAGAAGCGCAAGCATCTGTTTCATTATCGATCGATGTTCTGCGACAGTGTTGTCAAGTTTCTGTACGCCAGTATGATGGCAAAATATATGAAGTGGGAATATACACGTATATTTTTGACGCCACTAAAAATTGGAGCGGAATTTTTCGGAACTAAAAATATACGAAAATTTTCATTTCCCTATCATTTTGGCGTCAAAATGAAATTTTGAATTTAGCCTGTAGAGGTCGGGAACAAGCCAGGAAAGAATTATACGGACTCCAATTTACAATGGACGCCAGATTAAATGCAAACGCGCAATATTAGGACGCCAAAATGATATGAGGATTTATATGAGGATTCATATATATATATATATATATATATATATATATATATATATATATATATATATATATATATATATATATATATATATATATATATATATATATATATATATATATATATATATATATATATATATATATATATATATATATATATATATATATATATATATATATATATATACAATCATATCTCTGTTATAATATTTTTATTCGTTGATCTAAGTACACATGTACTCGCAAACTTATAAACAAAATTCATATGCAAACGATACTTATTAGTGGGTAATGACACAAAAAAATTCTCTAACACACCACAAAAATCTTCCAGACGCCCCTCCATTTTTTTCTTGCAACCTTTAGCTACTCATTTACAGATGGCAGCATCAGCGCGCTTCTTTTCATCTTCAACCATTTCTTAAGACGTCGTTCAAAAAAGAACTCAAGACGTTCTCATCATTTCTTAAGACGCTGTCCAAGAAAAACTCAAGACGTTCTTATCATTTCTTAAGACGTTCTTATCATTTCTCAAGACGTTAGCCAAGAAAAGTCAAGACGTTCTTATCAGTTCTTAAGAGGTTCTTATCACGGATGACCTTGAGATTGCGCCAGTACACACTTCTTTTACCTACTTGTACGTTTTCGATCATCATACTATGGACGAATCGGACACAGAGAATCTTTATTGGGTGTCCAGGATTTTGAATCAGTTGCACCAACTTTTGTCATTGATTGTTCGCGACAAAGTGAGTCACTTAAATCTGCTTCGGTAGACATTCAGATACAAATGGAAGCAAAAAATCCTTTCCCCCACAAACTTCAGCTTTCTGTAAAATATTACACGATCGTCTCATTGAGTACAATCCATTAACAAGTATTGTTAAGACATTTCAAATCGTTATACAAGCCAGTTAACGTTTAAAACTTGCTCTGTAAAGGTGTATTTCAAAATGAAAGACTTTGTTGTCGATATTCAAGTATTTACATCAGACAAAAATCTTATTGCAGAAGAAATTGCCATTTTACCCAGAGATGGATCGAAAATACAGCATATGTTACTCCATCCGCCTTTCACATGGAAGCAATTAACAAGAAGTTTTGCAATGCGTTAACGAACAAAATGGTTGGAATATTATTTTCACGGATTATCTTGGTCTGATGGTCATATCCCATACAATTCGGCTGGAAGCATTATTAAGAAAATATTACCTCCAGGATGTACTGTCTACATAAAAAGTAACGAGAAAACGAGATACTTGGAAAGGGTTCTGGCTGACGATCGTACATCTGTCATTGATCTTTTAGAAGAGGATAGTAACAACATTCACAAATCTCCATTGTTACGCATCAAGAACTCCTATACAGCAATGGACACTTGTTTTCATCACAGACCGTCGAGACTTTTAAATGGTACAAGCGATGGAATACCTTCATGTGCTCTGAGAAATGCGTTTACGCTACATTCATGGTTAACGCGACAAAATTTCTGACTCAGAACTTTAGGTGATTTTTTCTTTTCCCCTATACTTTATATTGTATATTCACTACTCTGTATTCATCATGCGTTATTTGTTCACTTCATTTAATTTTAATAGATGTATTAAAATGTTTCAAAATAAAGTCGAAAATATACGTTACATAATGCATTTATAGTGGCGTCTTCTCCATATATATGCTTTTACTCCATGTTTGAGGTGGTGTCCCCCTTGTTGCCAGATTTAGTTTCTAAGGGTCGATAAGCACCTCTCTTGCATAGTACGTTCCATCGATGACACATGTGAAGCGCTATATTCACAGGTTTGCGTGGAATTATATTATTCAAGTTTTGGAATGGGTTGATACTCAATACATCTCCATATAGTAGTAATATGTCATTGATTCACAGAGAACTAATAGTAAATTGAAAGATTTCGCGGGAAAATATGGATTTTTGATTGATAATTGGTATTTTCGAGTTCTGGAGTACAATGTACTTGCCATGTCCGTGAACTGTTAGTAGATATAAATGGAAGTATGTTAAGGATAATTTATCAGGGAGGACTCACGGATGTCATATAAATTGTGATGATGATTGCCCTATTGAAATGTAACAAAATTTTGGCCTAAACTTGCATTTTGCTCAAGATTTTTCTATAAATGTGTAATGGGGGTCAGTGTGAGTATAAATCTTGATTTTGGGAGCTGAGAACCATCGCCTCATTTGGCCACCTTATTGAAAAGAGAAGTACAGACTGTATTTTTGCAATATCTTAAGAGCCGTAAGTCTCACAAAAAAATCTCATAGCTGTTTGGAAGAGTATCAAATTCTTCACAATCTTGGTTAAGATACTTTTCGCGGTAAAATTATTATGTCCATATCAGCACAAATGCCAAATCAAGACTCATTGAAGCTCATAGGTCGTAATTGAATATGATCCATGGGCTAGTGAATCAAATGCTTGTGAAATCCTCAAAGTTGAGGCCTTCTGAAGCCAAGATTCTTGGACAGGTGCCTATTGGGCTTCATGTATAATCTGGCTCTGATAAGGGATACTTCCTACTCACCTTATCAAATACTCTATACTACTATCCTTGGATTCAGCTCTAGCGGATAAAATATTTGTCTACAATTATTATCATATTACTGATTTTCCTCTCAACATTTCAAATATTCAAACTAGTATTGCTACCCTAATTCAAGTATACGATATCAGTTCAATCAATAATCGTCAGCTTAAATTATCAAAATGCTAGGAAATTTTCCATTCAAAAACATTTGGTTAGGAATGAAATTCGGATAGCAACAGTAATGGAGTTTCAGGCAACTAAGTGAAACTTTATCTGTGTACTGAGCTATTATTTGTTGCTTTTACAAGTTCTTATATTTGATATATGTTAGTGGAATTCATAGTAATCTGTTTTGACTTTCCACGATATTCTGGTTTGAGACAAGAGTAATATGCTGCGGCCTTGAATTTTCATATGTAGGCCATTTTATATGAACAAGAATTACTATTTCATTCTCTATTTCTGTATATAAGTATGTACGGAAGAGTTATTATGATATGGGCAGATTATTTGTGCTATACCCATCAGGTAGAAAAGAATTATGTTTCAACTGATCAAAAATAGCACTTCAAAAATGAATACCAGTCTATCGAGTAGTTTTCATACATATCCTCATGAATACCTGAGAAAAAACTCACTTCACCATTATAAATTGGTCCTATTAGTTAGAAGATACAAAATAGGAATTATATGGAAAATACAAAATAGGAATTAGTCCATCAAGATCGTAAAGATGATCTTTTTTGGACGATTTTGTGGTTTACGGCTGGAGCGTCAGCGGAGACCAGAAGAGAATATTAGAATATTACGTTTTTTCAGGCGATCATCACGAAAGAATTCGGAATCACTAAGTTTTATCTATTCATTCCTCAAACATTGCAAATGTAAATTTTAGTTGCCAATGAAATTGTTCTATTTAATTGTCTAAAAGTTCGTATCCATTTCTCTTATTGCAAGAACTATAGAGATTGACGAAAAGATATAATATGTATTTCGACGAGAATTGTTTCTTCAGACTTCATTAAGCTGCCCATAGAGGTAGGTGTAAAGTGTTTATCAAGTAGTTTTCACAGATCAGTCCCAAAAAAGTAATATTTGACAGATCAATCCCAAAAAGTGAATTTAGATAGATGTGTACAAGTAAGTTAAACTTCATGGCCGCAAAAAGGGCCATAGAAATACCTTTTCTATTATAATCGCCTAAAAAATTGATTTTCAGCACATAGCTCATAAACTTCTGAAACAGAATTGTAACTGATGATGAATACAACAATTATGTGCGCATAGAATTGATCTACGAGCAAAAATCATCCAAATACGATTCCCTTCGATTATTCCTATTATTCAAAGTTATTGGGAATATGGCGTATATCAGTATTCACTCTTCATATCTTGTATATCAATCTAGAGGCAAAAATCTTAATCGTTGAGAATGGAACTTGTTGAATTGTGTATAACTACATCCTCTGATTAGTTTCTCCACATAGAAAATTGGTAAACGTATAATTTTGAAAGTCAGGAGTCTTTTAATATCGTATATCTCTAAGAATTTCCTCTGCTTTCTGCGTTACAATATGGTGCACAAAGTCAAATATTTCTTACAATATGAAATAATAAACATTGAATGAGTAAGATTGTGTTGATTTATGGGGGTAATCAAAGTGAGTCTCTTCCAACTTACTTGTACAAAGAATAAATAAGTAGTATTGTTGAACCACCAAAATCACATTTCGAGATTCTGATGAAAATACTCGTTTTGAGCATCTCTAAATTTATTTTGACTATTTTCGGCTTGACGTTGGTACGTACGCATGAATAGTTGTATGTATATATCTGAATTTTGTATTTGAGACTGATCTGAATTCTAGTTTTGCAGTCCCCATTATGGTTGCAATCGTCTGTACCGGGAATGCACTGTACTTGGAACTTCTTCCGAATTTTTCACTTGAATTCAGAATGTTGAAATTCAGTATTTTGAATCCCTGTGGCATCTCAATAGTTATTTTCTATTTTAATACTAATTGGCTGTGCTGGAAGTGCACAGTCTATTTGAGTTTTTTGCATCAATTCAAAACAATCAGCCGTGGAGTATTGAAATTTCGTATCAAACACTTCTATAAAACCTAATTGTACACCTTGCATTAATATTGCAGTCAGATCAACCAGGAGTGCAGTTTACTAAGCACGTTTGCGAAGTTTTTGCATAAATCCAGATCAATCAGCCGTATAATTTTCGAATTTTGTATTTGAAGAAATTGTAGCATTCGAATGATTACTTCATATTTTCATAACAATCTATTGAGCTGGAAGTAGGCTTTTTCTGACAAACTTACATAATTTTTTGCATAAATTCGAGATTTCGGCCTTAGAATGATGAAATTTGGTATTTGAGACTGCTGAAGCGTTTCATGGCCAGTTGCACCGCTGTCTTTTAAATTTAAGGTTTCACCTACTTAACCATATCGTATCAAAATTTGAAAACTGAATGTGACATGGATATTGCTGTCCTCATTTTGATTCGACATTTCTTGTATAAGTGGAGATTAATATTTGGGCTAGAGCGGTGCAACAGACCTTTAATGGATTGTAGCATCTGAATGGTTGGATTATTATCTCAAACTTTGATCGGAATCGATTTTGCCTAGCTCAATATCAGCGTCAACTGTTAATTATTGAGTCAAAAGATGTACAAGTAAGACATGTGGTGTTGATATCGAATTTTCATCCATGTTTTCGAGGAAAACGGTGTCGAATTTCATATCAAAGATTAATTATGGAATGAAAATTGTTCAAAATGCCACAAGCCTAATGTTGCCTCCACCTATATTATCTTTATCTATTCTTCTCCTTCTCCTTTCGAACGGAGCAGGGGGTGACACCTTTGATTTTTACTAAAGTATTCGACCTTCACTATCGATTGGTACTAGATTCAATCATAAGATTCATCAGGAAAGTTGATCCTAACAAAAATGAACAATAGTAGCTTTTTTTGGACACTTGAGGCTGGATCCCAGATTTATGAAGTCTGTCACCTCATTGACCACTATATTTCCGATCGATTCATATACAATTTGGCCGTAAATTCGATCAGGGAACATAAGGTGCGGTCGGCTCTCCGACTACAAGAAACGTTCGAACACAGTTGCGAGAACAGAATCAATGTTCATCTATTTACAAACTGAATAAGGAAAGCGACGATATGATAATCCGCACAGATTGAAATATCAGATACAATGGATGTATGTTATATATATACTTTATCCAATTATAATCAAAACTAGGAGATGACGATATCCCCTTGATCAGCTTCTGGAGAAATCATTTTTGGTCCAGGAGCAGTTAATAACATCTGTGCTTAGAGTTTAATGCACGTAAATCATTTAGTATGAACATTCACATGAAAACAATGATTGCTTGTATTATGCATTATTTTTAATGAATTCTAGGAGGATTAAGATCGTTCTGCATATTTCATGTGATCTGTATTGAATGAATATTTTATCAGTATGTTTTTGTGTTGATATTGTTAGATATTCTATTCCAATCCAAACACTAATTTTTCAATAGTTTCATGCAAATCACTCAAAAATAATGATATTTTTGTAAAAAATTGTCAGTAGAGAAGGATTAATTTATACATATGATGATAAAAATAGTCCATGGAATAGAAATCGGTTAGAGCGTATCATTTCCGAGATACATTTATTCTTAAATGCATTAAATATATAGCCTCCTGCAAAACCCAAGCAATCAAATAGATGAAGCTTTCATTTGAAAAAAAATTCAGTTCGTACCTTGGACTAAATTGTGGTTTATCACAATAACTCAAATTATGAATTGGAGAAACTTCTGGAATGCAGTCAATGGAACTCATTTTTATTTTTCTATTTCCACTAGTTTCGACACCACTTGTGTCATCCTCAGGAGCTATAAATAATGTAACAGGCGATTGATTCGAAAATAATTACAATTTGTTCAAATTTTGAGCTGTATGCAGTCGGTGAGTCATTGGATGATTAATTCAACAGGGCATTAAAATTACCTTTCTCATGATATCATAGAGACATTCTGAATGAAATCAAATAATTGCTACTGCTAAATAAATATCCTCGTCAATTAACAGCTTAATAAATAAATGCAAAAACTCTAAAAACAACGCTGGACAAGTGGAGAGAGAAGACATCACCTACTTCTCATTAATATTCATAGATAACGTTGCTGAAAAATTACCAGAGTTGGTTGAAAATAAATTGAAAATACGGATAGGTTTCAAGCAAACAAAAACTGTAGGGCAATTGTTCAGTAACTTGAAATCCAAAATAAATAAAAGCCACTAATCAAATTCAATATATAAAATACCGTATGAGAATTGCGATGCCACATATACAGGACAAACAAAAAGATATCTATCGACGAGATTGAATGAGCATAGCAGAAATTGTCATGGCAGAATAAATATGACGCCAGCAAAATGTGCAGTAGTGGGACATGCAAAAAAGAGGAATCATAAGTTTAACTTCAACGAAACTAGAATAATGGATTTTGAACAAAACTCAAATAAGAGATTGACACTAGAGATGCTACACTTTAATGCAGATAAAAAGAATATTAATGTAAAAACTGAAACAATGAGTTCGAGTAAAATCTACAATAACTTACTAAAATAAAATAAAACAAAGACTTGAATTAATATAATTCAAATATCATTGCAACACTCTAATTGGTCCCTTGGGGTACTAAGTTTTCCTTATCCATATAAAAAACTGGTTTAGAGGTTAGTACAAAAATGATGTTCTAACGGATTTTGTAAAACGGAAGACATTATTCATTCTATTTTAACTTTGACTACATTTAAAATATTTCATGTTCACAAATGTTAAGTTTTTAACACCATAACTCTAAGTGGAATAGTATCTACATGCACCCTTCATGTGTTATTATTAAATAATGATTTCACTGAATTTTATTTGAAACTAATTTTTTCATGTAAGTAGCTTACAGTTGAACAAATTGTAATTATTTTCAGATTAATCGCCTGTTACATTATTTATATTTTCTAAGGATGACATAAGTGGTGTCAAAACTAGTAGAAATAGAAAAACAAAATAAATCCCATTGACTGCATTCCAGAAGTTTTTACTATTCATCAATTTTCCAGTCAAGAAGTACATAGATTCAACTCAAATTATCTCTTGGTGAACTCTGTTATCGGCAGATCCAAGAATAATACAAGGAAAATGAGGCAACATCTTTGATTCTCACACAGAAATTTTCCGTTTTTATGTTGCCAGTGAGTTCTAAATTGAACAAAAAAAAAACTCAGATCATGTTTTTCCCCAGTCCAAACTTATATGTATATTGTATACTCTCCAAATTTTTCAGCCATGATGGATGTGCTATCCTGTGATACATTATATTAATAGGAACAAAAATCAGTTTTCGTGTGTTTGTATATTACAAGCTTATGTCACACTTATAATGTAGAAGATATGTAATGATGATAATTCTTTCATCCATTCTACTTTTTTTTCGATTACACTAAGAGTGCAACTTTGTGACCATCAGAGACCTCAAAAACATGAATAATTTGAGATCCATCAATTTACTCCCAGTAAAAGCAATGATGAACTTGCAACAGAAATGTTCCACTTGCTCTGTACAAACGATATAATTCGTTTTTCTGCAACAATTATTAGACCACATCACGGATGAAATATCGAATTCTCACATTTTTTTAAAACTTGTGGTGAGTGATCCTGCAGTTGAGAAGCCGACTGCATCTTCTGTTCCCTAATCGGACTTACGATCAAATATTATATGAATTAATCAAAATTAGGGTGGTCAATTAGGTGTCAGACTTTTCAAATCTGGAATCTTGCCCTAAGGCAAAAAACAGGCTACTTCCGGTCAATATTCGTCTGAGTCAACTTCTCTGATAGAACTTATAATTGAAACTGGTACTTATTAGTGGCAAAGGTGGGATATTCCGAGAAAAAACCAAGGTACCCTCCTCTGTTTGTCGTTTTGAACTTATTTTATGATTGTTGTGTTTTCCATCCGTTTTGGATAGAACGGAGGTAGCATCCTGGTTTTGTCCTAAAGTAGATACTTGATTTCGGCAATTGATTGATACTAGTTTCAAGTTCGCCTCGAACTTATTGACCAGTGGCCTTTTTTCGATACTTAGAACAGAGTCCTAGATTCATAAAGTGTGACATCCTGATGACTACTATATCTCCGATCAGTTCATATACAATTTGGCCCTAAATCCGATCAGGAACGATGAAGTGCGGTCGACTCTTGAACTATTAGAAAGAGGTACGTGAATTTGCTCACTAACTATTCATACTTGAGTCAGTACTCAACTGTTTTCTCCTTATATTTGAAATTGACTGCTTAAATTTTAAGTTGATGTAGAATTACTTCCAAGCAAGAATACTTTCTGACATCAAATAACTGTACTATAATACTTCAGTCTGCAATGAAATATTGGTAGAAATATCATGTTATGACATATATGAAAAATGCAATTCCAGATTCAACCCATAGTCCCAACAAATTCCATATTAAAAGCGCAAGCATCTGTTTCATTATCTATCGCTTCACTCAGCTATGAGGTCATGTTTTGCGACAGTGTTGTCGAGTTTCTGGACGCCAGTATGATGGCAGCATATATAAAGTGGGAATATACACGTATATTTCTGACGACACTAAAAATTGGAGCGGAATTTTTCGGAACTGAAAATATACGGAAACTTTCATTTTCCTATCATTTTGGCGTCAAGATGAGATTTTGAATTCAGCCTCTAGAGGTCATGAACAAGCCAGAAAAAAATATCAAAGCGATTCTAAAGTGGCGTCCGATATACGAACCTCGCTTTACAATGGACGCCAGAATCAATGCAAACGCGCAATATAAGGACGCCAAAATGATATGAGAATTTATATACAGGGTGTAACAGAAATAAGTACATTAATTTTAACCAGTAATAGATCTCGTCAAATGTAACAACTTTTCCGAATACATTTTGTCTGTAAGCTCCTTAGATAACGAGTTAAAATTCATTGAAGTTTAGTCAAAAATTTCACTGTGCGCCCATGGATGATTCTGAATGTTTGACATTTGCTAGAACAATGACAGATGTCAATAAGAATAAGCACCTAATTTGCAAATTTGAACAGTCGTCGGGCAGGTTCTGTAAATTGTACATGGGATTACGCCCTAATGACTTATTTATTGAACTGAAGAATTAGGCTGTAGTGTCTTTGTGCTTCAATAATGTTTTTTCACTGCTTACAACTGTTATGAAATTTTCATGACATATTAAATTGAAGAATTCAACTGTAGTGTCCTTGTGCTTCAATAATATTTTTTCACTGCTTATAACTGTTACGAAATTATCATGACATATCACTAAGCTGGAAAACTAAGAGAATTTTGGCAATACATACTTTCGCTTACTGTCTTTAGGTTAGATTTACCATTGATTTACCGTTGAAATCAATTCTCCAAGATAACAGTCTTATTTATACCTCAGTGTCTTCTAAATTAATTTATACTCTAACAGAATATCAAGAAGATTATGAATGATCTTGCTTTTATTATGTATTACTGATGTAACACTCAGAACATCTCACATGACGAAGGTCATTGAACTCACAGCAATCAGCTGGGCACGCTGAATTAACTAACAGTCAGGCTAACAATCAAGAGATGGCGACACCAATAACTAAAACTTTAACAGTGACACTAAAACAGTGTTTCTTTGAACAAAGAATGCTAGCTAAGCATCCCTTAATAGTACCGAGTTGCGCAGCGTGTATCTTTGTGGTCGAATTTAAGGATAAGACAATTAGAAAGGGTGCATTGAACACCTCTTGTTGGACCAAACCAGAGAGTACTTGACCGAACTTTCAAATGAAGTGATCATTGTTTGAGAACTTCTGCTTAAAACAGCAAGACGCAAGACATGCGCGCCGGCTGTGCACAAGCACGCAAGAGAAGTTTCGAATAGTTTTTTCTCCAAAAATGAGACTTGTTCAAAAGATACAAAAGAAGATAAAATTCTGAAGAGAGCGACAAAGGTAAGTGATAAAATAAAATTTATCGAATCAATAAATTAACGAAGAAATTATAGGTCAACTGAATTATAATAAGTGTTCAAAATGACCACCGTTATTATCAATACAACACTGAAGGCGTCGACGGAATGAATCATTTACTCTTTCTAAAATCTGTGCGCTATTGCGAATACTTATACCTGCATTTTCGAGTCGTTCTCGCAAAACTTGTATTGTATCAATAGGATCTGAGTATACCAAGTGCTTCATGTATCCCCACAAAAAAAAGTCACATGGATTCAAATCTGGCGACCTGGCAGGCCACGCAATAGGACCATTTCGTCCTATCCATCGTGCAGGAAATTTTTCATTCAACCAATTTCGTACTACTAGTGCATTGTGACAAGATGCACCATCATGCATGTACCACATGTCTCGACGGATACAATATCTGTACACTCGTTATTTGTGAAGGTAGACATTCTTTTTTTTTAATCAATATAATAGTTATTATTGTACCAATCTTTTATAATTAGAAATAAATAGTATCTGACAACTTATATCTGTCAAAATCGATTGTCTCATTGTTATTGCTACTTGATCAAATTATGCTAGAACCTGAACGGCTCGTCAATTTATGGGGGGGTAAAAAGGCTAAAAAAAAAATGAGATTTCAGGAAAAAGTTATCAAGAAATATTGTTACACTTAATGAGTCCTATAACTGGTTAAATTTAATGTACTTATTTCTGTTACACCCTGTATATATATATATATATATATATATATATATATATATATATATATATATATATATATATATATATATATATATATATGTATGAATTTTTTTATCTGAACACGTTTCTTTCATGTTATTTTGGACGCTATAAATGTAAATCCTCTTTGCTGATGTGCGAAAAGTAACAGCAGGTCTTGCCCAGCTACTATTTCTTGCTAAGCCTCACGATGAATTTCATACATTGGATGACTTAATTACTCAGAAGACCATAGTAATAGGTACAAATGCTTACAGAAGAAATGATTCACCTCAAGCCAGTATTATGAAGAAAAGAAGTTATATATATAAAAATATAATTCAGTACTTCACACCAGTGACTGGTAGAGGAGGTAGTGATTTATTACCAATCTCAAAAAAATCTATTGATTTTAAGTACTGGACTGATCCTAATGAATCAATTGAACGATTACATTTGCTTCATTCTTCTCGCAATTGGTCACACTGGTCTGAATGGAGAGATTGCTGCAATAGAAAAAGAGCTAAGAGAAGAAGGAATAATAGAATGAAGTCGATTTCATTATGTCTCTCGACAAGTTTGGATGTTTTTTAAGACCGCGTTATATCACATCTGATGAAAAAACTCATTTTCCTCTACGAGAATACCCATTCTCTCTAACAAGTAAAGATGCTATAAGTTTCAACAACAGACGTTTAACCAAAGTTGAACTTCCCCTCAATCCAGACGATGCTGCTACAAAAAAGTATGTCGATAGATTAAAAGATAACAGCAGCAACGATCCGCAAGTGCAAAAAGATTTGAAAACTGTACGTGATAGTGTTGCTATTGTGGCTAATAATTTGAATCAAGAAATAGAACGCTTAGATCGAAAACTCGATAATTTTGAGCAACTACAAACAATAAAAAGTAACGAACAGAAAATGAGAATTGATTCTATTTTGAATCCATTGCGTCAAGAATTACAAGTTCTTGGAAAAAAAAAGTTCAACGGAAATAAATCTACTTGAGGAACAAATATCATACTTGATAAATGTACAAGGAAATAAGAAGAAATGAATGATACTAAAAGATATCTGACAAATGAATTAAAAAGATCGGCAAGACGTAATTTCCAACGGCGCCATTTTATAGTACGAGGATTTGATAATCTATTGCAAGCAGATTTAGTTGATATGACATCTTATGCTAATGAATATGGTAACTGCAAGTTTATTCTTACCGTCATAGATACATTTTCTAAATATGCGTGTGCCGTACCCGTAACGAATAAATCAGGTGTGAATGGGACTGCTGCAATGATCAAAATTTCTAACAGTAGTCGGAGTCCGAGAAATTTGCAGACAGATGACGAAAAACAATTCTTCAATCGTGATTTCAAGAACTCAATCTACGGAAACAACCTCAATCATAACTCCACTTATTCCCATTCGAAAGCAAGCATTGCTGAAAGATGGAATCGAACGTTAAAAGAAAAAATCTGGCAAGAATTTAGTTTCAGAGGATCACCTAAGTGGACTGATGTTTTAAACGATCTTGTTGCCACGTATAATAATTCGAAACATCGTACTATGAAAATGAAACCTGCAGATGTAACAGCATCAACACATATTGCAGCGTAAGAAATAAGATCTATGAATATTTTGAAACAATTCAAGCAGTCAGTTTTTCACGTAGGTGATCAAGTACGGATGAGTAAATATAAACATGTATTTGAAAAATCGTACACACCAAGTCCACTACAGAAGTTTTCAAAATTGCTTTGATTTCAAATACTAAGCCTGCAACATATCTATTGGAGGATTATCAAGAAAATCGTATCAAAGGAAGCTTCTATCAAAAAGAATTGCAAAAAACTCAATTCTCTGACAGCTGTCTTGTAGAAAAAGTTATAAAACGTCGTGGCAATAGGTATTTTGTACCTTGGTCAGGCTTCGATGACAAGCACAATCCATGGATTCCAAAAGAAAATTTATTGTAATTAATATTTAATATTTACTTTGTATTTATATCCAATATACGACTATGTATTTCATAAGAGGCAATAGAAAAAACTCTACTTATTAATTTCAGTTTTTAATTTCAATCATATCAGTTTTTTTATAAGCAAATCATATCGTTCTCAGTAGCGTACCTATTCTAACATCATTTCAATCTTAACAGCTTCAATAAACGAACAAACCATATCGTTCTCAGTACCGTACGTATTCTAACAAAGCCAAGTATAAACACCGCTAATAGCAATATCCTTATGCGTCACCGGCGACTTAACTGCCGGTCTTACATATTCCAAACTACGGACCAAAACTCCAAGCTATTCCTACGCCCATGGAACCACATTTCTTCTTCTATTTCTTATCATTTACATCTTTCTTCTACATATTTATATACTACTCACTTGCTGTCTTTGTCAGTTGCACGTAACGGTCTGTCCCGGGAGCCTTATAAACTTCTGGTGTTAGATTCTGCCATATAACCCATAGCAGAATCTCGCTTCTGAGCAGATGTTCAGAATCAAAAATTTCTCAACGAGACTCAGAAAAAAAGCTGATAGCTCGCTATAAACGCAAAATTTTGTGCATTTGAGGACGGATTCATACGTATGACGCTGTCTTGACAGGAATTATGTGATCTGCTATACTTTGAAACTGCTCAGGATCTAGTAATTTTCACTTATTTCAAATTTCATAAAACTGCAGATAGCGCTTTGAAAACACGGAATATGATGTTTTTGCCGATGGATTCATACATATTTTGAGGTCTCCAATGAATAATGGACTTTTTGATTGTGACACTCTGCTCAGAGAGTCGTGATTTCAACTTATTCCAAACTTTGTAAAAGTGCAAATATCGCTCCAAAAACACAAAATATGATGTATTTGATGTAAGATTCCGCCATCTAACGCAATTATGTAGCAAAATCTCACTTTCGAGCAGATTTTCACCATCAAAAATTGCTCAACGAGCCTGAGAAAGAACGCTGATAGCTTGCTGGGAACGCAAAACTTTGTGCATTCAAGGACGGATTCATACGTATAACGCTGTCTTCAATGGAATAATGTGATTTGCAATACCTTTGAACTGTTCAGAATATAGTGATTTTGATTCATTCCAAACTTTATTAAACTGCAGATGGCGGTCTGAAAATACAAAAAATGATGTTCTTGCTGATAGATTTATACATATTATGGGGTCTTGAATGAAATTATTAACTTTTTGATCGTGAAAATCTGCTCTGAAGTCGTGATTTCTACTGATCCCAAACTCTGTAGAACTGCAAATAGCGCTTTGAAAACACAAAATATGATGTATTTGGTGTTAGATTCTGCCATATAATGCATTTCTGTAGCAAAATCTCGCTACTGACCAGATTCTCAGAATCAAAAATTTCTTGACGAGACTCGGAAAAAATGCTGATAGCTCGCTGTAAACGCTTAATTCTGTGCATGTGAGGACGGATTCATGTCTTGAATGTGATTATGTGATATGCAATACTTTGAAACTACTCAGAATGTAGTAATTTTGACTTATTCCCAACTTCATGAAACTGCAGATAGCGCTCTGGAAACACGAAATATGATGTTTTTGCCAATAGATTCATACATATAATAAGGTCTTGATTAGAATTAGGAACTTTCAGTTTGTGGAAATCTGTTTAGAAAGTCGTGATTCCGACTCATTCCAAACTCCGTAAAACTGCGAATTTTGCTCCAAGAACACTAAATAGGATGTATTTTGTGTAAGATGCTGCCATATAACACATTTCTATAGCAAAATCTTGCTTCTGACCAGATGTTCAGGATCAGAAATTTCTCAACGAGACTCAGGAAAGAAGCTGATAACTTACTGGAAACGCAGAATTTCTTGCATTTGAGAACAGATCTATATGTATAACGCTACCTTGAGAGGGATTATATGATCTGCAATACTCGGAAACTGCTCAGAATGTAGAAATTTTCACTCATTTACAACTTCATTAAACTGCAGATAGCGCTCTGGAAACACAAAATATGATGTTTTTGCCGATGGATTCATACATATTATGAGGTTTTGAATAGAATTATGAACTTTTTGATTGTGAAAATCTGCTCGGAAAGTCGTGATTTTGACTTTCTCCAAACTTTGTAAAACTGCAGATAGCGCTTCAAAAAAGACAAAATATGATGTATTCAATGTTAAATTCTGCCATATAGCGCATTTTGTGCATTTGAGGACAAATTTATACGTATAACGCTGTCTTGAATGGTATTATGTGATTTGCGATACTTTGAAGCTGCTCAGAATGTAGTAATTTTTACTTATTTCAGACTTCATAAAACTGCAGATAGCGCTCTGGGAACACAAAATATGATGTTCTTGCCCATAGATTTATACATATTATGAGGTCCTGAACAGAATTATGAACTCTTTGATTGTGAAAATCAGCTCAGAGAGTCGTGATTTCGAATTAATCCAAACTTTGTAAAACTGCAAATAGCGCTTCAAAAACACAAAGAATGATGTATCTAGTATGAGATTCTGCCATATGACGCATTTCTGTAGCAAAATTTCGCTTCTATACAGATTTTCAGAATCAAAAATTCTTCAACGAGACTCAGGAAAAACGCTATTAGCTCGCTGGAAACGCGAAATTCTGTGCATTTGAGGACGGATTCATACGTATCACGCTGTCTTGAATGGAACTATATGATGTGATTGGCAATACTTTGAATCTGCTTAGAATGTAGTAATTTTGACTTATTTCAAATTTCATAAAACTGCAGAGAGCGCTCTGAAAAGACAGAATATGATGATTTAGTCGATTTATTTATACATTCGGGGTCCTGAATAGAATCATGAACTTTTTGATTGTGGAAATCTGCTCTGAATGTCCTGATTGCGACTTATTCCAAACTTTGTGGAACTGCAAAAAGCGCTTTTGAAACACAGAATATGAAGTTTTTGGTGTTGGATTCTGCCATATGACGCATTTCTGTAGCTGAATCACGCTTCTAAGCGGATTTTCAGAATCAAAAATTTCTCAACGAGATAACGCTAATTGCTCTATGGAAACACGAAATTTTCTGCATTTTAGGACGGATTCATACGTACTATGCTGTCTTAAATGAAATTATGTGATTTGCAATAATTTTAAACTGCTGAAAATGTAGTAATTTTGACTTATTTTAAACTTTATTTAACTGCAAATAGCGCTTCAAAAACACAAACTATGACGTATTTGGTGTTGGATTCTGTCATATAACGCATTTCTGTAGCAAAATTCAGCTTCCAAGCAGTTTTCCACTATCAAAAGTTCCTTAACGAGACTCAGAGAAAACGCTGATAGCTCGCTGGTAACGCAAAATTTTGTGCATCTGAGGACAGATTAATATAACGCTATCTTGAATGAAATTATGTGATTTGCAATACTTTGAAACTGCTCAATATGTATTGATTTCAACTTATTGCAAGCTTCATGAAACTGCAGATACCGCTCTGGAAACACGGAATATGATGTTTTGACCTGTAGCAGGATCTAGTTTACATCGAGAAATTCCAAAGATCCAGGAAACTGTTTCATTATTATTGTTGTTGTTCTGGTATTTTTGACGTTGTATATATTTTTTCACTAAATCGTTCTTGGTTATTGTAATTTTCTGTAGCAATAGATATTCTTAAATAAATTTCATTCTTTATCCGCGAGAGAACGTTCAAAGTGGTGACCCGGACGTGATCATGACGGAAGGCGAACGAAATTCACTTGCTTCGTATGCTAGCACAGTGGAAGTTATACAGTGTTTCCGACCGTTTGCCTGGATTTTGAAAGCAAGATCCGGAGATGTGGTTTCGGCAAGTTGATGCAATTTTTTCATCAAGTCGTGTTGCATTGTCGAAGAGAAAATTTTAGGACACGATTTCAAAATTAGATTATGATGTTCTCAAGCAAGTGTCAGATCTTACTCAAACTCCTACTGATCAGCCTTATGAAGATCTACGTTCAAGACTTATTGGTATTTATTTGGAGACCAAAAACGAAAGAATTAGAAAATGATTGAAGGATGAACAGTTAGTTGATCAAAAGCTAGCCCAATCTCTACGAGAAATGCGCATGCTTGCTGGAAGCTCTATATCCAACGATCTTTTGTGTAATCTCTGGTTAAGAGGTTTGCCCAGCCGTATGAAGGATATTCTTGTGGCTATGGATTAAAACGATTTGGATAAGCTTGCTATAGTTGCTGACAGCTTAGTTGAGACTTATGAACCACCGGTTGTCAACCAAATAAGTACACCAGCATCGTAAGCTATCAATTCTTCGTCTTTGGTGAGTGAACCAACAATTTTATTAAATTTAATTCATCACCTTACTGCTGATGTGGCCGCACTTCGAGTGCAAGGTTTCCGTAGCTCTTCTCGAGCTTCATCGCGAACCAGCAGATCTGGCAGCAAACGTAAACTTTGTTTTCATCATCAATGTTTCAAATCGAAAGCTCGCAATTGCAGGAGACCTTGCGATTGGGTGATGGAATCTTCAAACTGAAAGAGGCGACGGCTGAGGTGGATGCTGTTGCTGATATTGTCAACCGCCGTTTATTCATCAGCGAGCGCACCACGGGTGAGCAATTTCTTATTGATACTGGAGCTGCTGTTCCAGTATTTCCTGCATGAGAATCTGTCTGCAAACATCCAACTGATTTTATACTTCATGCTGCCAATGGTAGCAAAATTAAAACTTTTGGCGAGAGAGCTTTCACACTAGATCTTGGCTCAAGACGATCGAATACGTGGAAATTCATACTTGCGGATGTCACTTAGCCTATAGTTGGTGCAGATTTACTCTATCATCTTGGTTTAATTAAAGATATTCAGGGAAGACAGCTCATTGATAAAACAACAAGTCCAAGCACTCATGGACGCCTGACCGCGACTCTTGTTCCGTCTATTCAGGCTATATCAATTTCTCACTGGTGTGCAGACTCATTGAATGAGCTTCCTGCAGTTACTCGATCAACGGCAATCTTGAAAGAGCCGAAGCACTCCGTTTAACATTTTATCGAGACCAGGGGTTATCCAGTCACAGCACGAGCAAGACGTTTGGCACCTGAGAAGTTCTATGCTGTTAGGGAAATATTTTGTCAAATGGTAGCAGAAGGCATTTATAGGCCATCAAAAAGCTAATGGACGTATCCTCTACACGTTGTGTACAAGAAGAACGGCGAGATAAGACCATATGGTGATTATCGAGCTTCAAATTATAAGACTGTTCCAGATCGCTATGGAGTACCCAATATATTAGATTCTCGAAACAATCTTCACGGTGCTAAGATATTCAGCACTCTTGATCCTGATAGAGCTTATTATCAAATACTAATTAATAAAGCTGATATTCCGAAGACAGCAATTATCACACCATTAGGTTCATTTGACTTTACTTGCATGTGTTTTGGGCTTAGAAATGCTTTCAAAGATTCATGGATGCTTATTTCCGGGATTTACCTCATACCTATGTCTTCCTAACAGTCAATGAAAGAAAAATACAAGGAGAGATAATAAAAAGAGCTAAACAGGAAAGAGAGGATGGAAAACAGGTAAAAATTTACACTAATAAACTGATGATAGATAACAGCATGTGGCTGTGGGACAAACAAAGAGAGAAATTAATCCCAAAAAACTGAGCCGCAAGAAAGGAAAGGAAAGAAGAGGTACGACGACCGAGCAAGAAAATGGATATGAGAATTTATTGAATAGAAACATAAAAGTGAAAAATAGAAACAAAAAAGAATCAAAAAAGAGGAACAGGCGCAATGAAATAAAAATCAGTACATGGAATGTCCGTACGATGTTACAACCAGGGAGGATGCAAGAAATAGTATCAGAAATAGCAAGATATAACATTGACATAGCGGCAATACAAGAGACTCGATGGAAAGGAAAAGGAGTGATAGAGAAGAAAGACTTCATATTACAATACTCAGGAGATGAAAAACAAGGGCAATACGGAGTGGCTTTTTTAATAACGGGTAAATTAAAAGAGAAAGTGATAGAGTTTGAAGCAATAAATGAAAGATTAGCCTATGTGAGAATAGAAACAACTCCTTTCAAGTTGTCAATAATAAACGTATACGCACCAACAGAAAACGCAAAGACAGAAATAAAAGAAAAATTCTATGAAAAATTAGAAGAGGAATTAGAAAAAATACCAAAAGAAGACACCCTATTACTATTAGGAGATTTCAACGCTCAAATAGGAAAAGAAGATCATATAAAGCAGCTAGCAGGAAAATATACAATACATGAAAACACAAATGACAACGGTCAAAGACTATGTGATATAGCGGCAAGAAACAACATGATTATAAGTAGTACCAAACATAAACATCCAAAAATACATAAAATAACTTGGGTATCGCCAGACCAAGTAACCCAGACACAAATAGACCACGTACTAATCACAGGAAGAAAACAATCAGATATAACAGATGTAAGATCATACAGAGGAGCATGCGCGGATTCAGACCACTTTATGGTAATAGCAAGTCTTAAACAGAAAGTAAGAAGAAATCAGAAGGACAGAAGCAAGAAAACTAAATGGGACATAGAAAAACTTAGCAATGAAGACACAAGGAAGAAGTACGAAGAAGAAATAGAGAAGCACATCAAAGAAAAATATGAAGAAGAAGACAATGCAGAGAATAAGTGGCATAAGATACAAAACTGTATAAACCAAGCTGCAAAAAAATGGATAGGAGAAGAAAAACAAGAAAATAAAAAAACATGGTTCAACAAAGAGTGCCAAGAAATAGTATTAAAAAAGAAAAATGCAAGACTGAAGTGGATGAAAACAAATAGGATAGAAGACAGAGAAGATTATAAAAAAATGAGGAAGAAATGTTGTAAAATTCTAAGAAAAAACAAGAGAGATTGGATAGACGATAAAATAACAGATATTGAAAAACAAAGTATGAATAGAAACTCAAAACAATTCTATAAAAAAATAAATGAACAAAAAAGAACATACAAACCAAAAGTCTACTGTATAAAAGACGCAAAGGGCAACAAAACAGAAAACGATGAGCAATATAAGAAAACATGGGTAGAATACTTCAAAACCCTGCTAACAGACCCGCAACAAAACGTGGATATTACAACACAAGATGAAATTGCGGACGAAGGAGTATCAGAAGAACCAACAGAAGAAGAAGTCAGAGAAATAATAAGAAGCAGGCGAAATGGGAAGACTCCAGGCAAAGATGGAATAAACACAGAACTAATAAAATATGGAGGAGATGAACTACATGAATATATATATAAACTTATAATGAAGGTGTGGAGAACAGAAAAAATGCCAAAGGATTGGGAAAGAGGACAAATAATCACAATTCACAAAAAAGGAGACCAACAAACATGCGAAAATTATAGAGGTATAACGCTACTGAACACGACATATAAAATAATGTCAACACTAATACAAAAGAGAGTCCAGAAAGAAACAGAAAACATAATAGGACAGCATCAGTGCGGATTCACGCAAGGCAGATCAACAACAGACGCTATACATACAGTTAAACAGATAATAGAAAAAGCACATGAATATAAAGTGAACATAGACTTATTATTCATTGATTTCAAACAAGCGTTTGACTCGATCAAAAGAGAAAAACTTATGAAAGCCCTAGAAGAATTTGGGATAACAGCTAAACTAAGACGATTGATCTTGATGACATTAAGTGGAACAACAACCACAATTAAAACACAAAAAGGAGAAACTCAGGAATTCGAAATAAACAAAGGAGTAAGACAAGGAGATACACTATCAGCAACTCTGTTCAACAAAGCGTTAGAATATGTGATGAGGAACTTGAACAAAGGAACACTCAGAACTAAAGGCGGACAAATAATAGCATACGCAGACGATATAGTATTGGCAACAAAAAATAGGAAAATATTGAAAGAAATGGTCGGAGAAATAGTAACAGAAGGAAACAAAATGGGTCTAAAAATCAATGAGAACAAAACTAAAATAATGAGGATAGGAAAAAAATCAGGAAGTAGAAATATAAAAATAGGTAGCCTGCAGTTTGAGGAGGTTAATAAATTCAAATACTTAGGCATTATGCTTTCAAATAATGGAGACAGGAAAACAGAAATCCAAGAGAAGATATTAACAGCGAACAGAGCCTTTTACGCAAATAAAAAATTACTCAAGGATAAAAACCTAACAAAGAAAACAAAATTAAAAGTTTATAGAACAATAATCAGATCAATAATAATGTACGCGGCAGAAACAATGACAATGACCAAAAAAGATGAAGAAGATTTACGAATAGTAGAAAGAAAAATAGTAAGAACTATTACAGGATTAGTAAAAACGACAGAAAACGAATATAGAATATTAATGAACCATGAAATAGAACAAGAGCTGCAAGGAGAAGATATAGTAAGGAAAATAAAACAACAGAGGACGAAATGGTTAGGACACATATGGAGAAAAAGGGAAGAAGACACCGTAAGGGCAATTTTACAATGGAAACCAGGCGGAAACAGAAGAAGAGGCAGACCCAGGTCGAAATGGCTACAAGAGGTAGAAGCAGACCTGGGTAAAGCAGGAATAAAGAAATGGAAGGAGAAAACAGAAAATAGGAAGACATGGAGAGAAATATGTCAGAATATTTAGAACAAGGCGATGAGGACTGATCCCCCTCAAATAAAGGATCTAGAGAGCTTCAGAAGAAGCGGCGCAACCCCACCTGGGGTGTCCAAGCCACTATATATACTATGTCTTCATTGATGATATAATAGTGGCATCTGCTGATGAAGAAGAGCATCGGAACAATCTACATGAGGTTCTCCGTCGTCTAAATGAAGCGAGTATAACTGTTAATTTAGAGAAATGTAATTTCGCTCATACGTATAACGCTGTCTTGAGTGGAACTATGTGATATGGAATACTTTGAAACTGCTAAGAATGTCGTAATTTTGACTCATTTCAAACTTCATAAACTGCAGATAGTGCTCTAGAAACAAGAAATATGATGTTCTGGTAGATAGATTTATACATATTATGAGGTATTGGATAGAATAATGGACTTCTGATTGTGAGAATCTGCTCAAAAATTCGTGATTTCGACTTATTCCAAACTTTGTGGAACTGCAAATTGCGCTCCAGTAACATAATATATGATGCTTCTAGTGTGAGATTCTGCCATATAACGCATTTCTGTAGCAAAATCTTGCTTTCGAGCAGATTTCCACAATCAAAATTCTCTCAACGAGACTTAGAAAAAACGCGGATAGCTCGCTGGATACGCAGAATCTTGTACATTTGAGAACGGATCCATACGTATATCCCTGACTTGAATTGAATTATGTGACTTGCAATAATTTGAAACTGCTCAAAATGTAGTAATTTTGACTTATTTTAAACTTTATTTAACTGCAAATAGCGCTTCAAAAACACAAACTATGACGTATTTGGTGTTGGATTCTGCCATATAACGCATTTCTGTAGCAAAATCTTGCTTTCGAGCAGATTTCCACAATCAAAATTCTCTCAACATGACTTAGAAAAAACGCGGATAGCTCGCTGGATACGCAGAATCTTGTACATTTGAGAACGGATTCATACGTATATCCCTGACTTGAATTGAATTATGTGATTTGCAATACTTTGAAACTGCTCAGAATGTAGTAATTCTGACTCATTTCAAACTTCATGAAACAGCAGATAACGCTCTGAAAACACTAAGAATGATAATTTCGCCGATAGATTTATACATATTATAAGGTCCCGAATAGAATTATGGACTTTATGTTCGACTGTAACTAACGCCATGAAGGCAAAACAGAAACTTGGAATGGGAATGAATAAGAAAGAAAAAGCTCAGAAATCGAAGAAATGGCGGGTACTGAAAACACTTCGAAAGCTTGGTGGCTTTTTACCACTGGCACTTCTTCCATTAATTGGAAAAGCATTACTTGCTGGCGCTGCAAGTGGTGCTGCTTCATATGGTGTCAACAAAGCTCTAAGTAAAGGTCTTTACTTAAAACCATATAAAACAGATGGTGGCATGAAAAAGAACAAAAGAAAGAAAAACAAAATCCGAGAAATAGAATTACCAAAGAAGCCTTTAACAAATATTGATATAAAAAAATATGTGACCAAGTATAATATAAGAAATTTCCGTGAAGTTTACATGCGGAACAATTTACCCAAGAGTCCATTAAAAAACGAGTCTGCTGTAATAAATTTAGATTCTCATGATGGTTCTGGTACTCATTGGGTAGTCATGTTGGAAAAAATAATATCGTAAATTATTTTGACAGTTTTGGAAATTTACCTCCGCCAAGAGAGTTAGTGAATTATTTTGGACCTAATATTAAGATAAATTATAATTACAATCGTTTTCAAAACTTCAATGCATACAATTGTTGTCATTTATGCTTAGAGTATCTTATAAAATATCAAGCATGAATATTTATCATACCAGTTACAACCTGGAATCAATATCATTCACACTTACAGGAAAAGAGTCCATAATTTCTGCAGACTATTTTCCACCAATTGAATTAGATAATAATTGTAAATATGTGATGGGTCTAATCAATTTCGACACATTTCATTCAATACCAAACATTGATGGAACTAATAATAAATTCTATTATAAAAAACAAGCAGATAAAGATTTTACACTGTTTCAAATACCTATTTTGTAAGAAGTGTAAACTTCAAAACAAATAAATTATCTATCTATCTATCTATCTATCAAATACCAGTGGGGTCGTATGAAATTGAGGATATTGAACAGGTATTGAGAAAGGAATTGAATGATCCTAATTACATTTCCGAAGAAAAACTTGAATCAAATAATATTGAAAGGGAAAAAAAAGAAACATGATTTAATTTTTCTAAAACCAAATAAAAATACGTTGAAATGTGAACTAAGAAGTACAGTTACAATTGATTTCTCAAGAGAAGATTCATTTGGTTACTATTGGGATTTGAAAAACGAATATTAGAACGGAACACATTTCATGAAAGTGATTTACCTGTTAATATAATAAAAGTGAACACAATTTTATTAGAATGTAATATAATATCAGGAGATTTTAGAAATGATTTACCTGCACATACTATACACTAATTCTTTCCTGAAGTTGCGCCAGGTCATAAAATTAATTTAGTTCCTCCAAGTCCTATATATTCAGAAGTGAACACAAAATTGATGAGCAACATTACTATTCATATTGTTGACCAAGATGGAAAATTTGTAAATTTCCAAGGTGAAACAATAACAGTGAGACTTCACTTGAAAAAAGCCAAAATAAAAAATGGGAATTGATTATAAAAGAACAAAATCCAATTGTGGTAAAATTAGTTCGTCGAAAGTCATCAAGGAATTAACAAGAAAAAATAAGAATATCCTCAAATTACTTGGGTTTCATTTAAAAAAAAAAATAGAAGGGAAAAAAACAGAGTGAGTGATATATTGGATGTAACGTCAGGAATATATTTTGATAATGCAATAAGTCGAATTGAAATGCACAGCCATCAACCGTTGGTTGCATCAGCATTTAACAATTGTGATGAGACTCGAATTCAAATTCAACAGCAAGACATATACACATTACCAAACCAAAGCTTCTTATATATTGAAGGTAAATTATCAACAGAAGAAAATGCCGTACCTCCTAATGATACAAAAATAACAAATAATGATATTGCATTTCTATTTGATGAAATTGAATACTTGGTAAATAGTGCTGAGGTAGATAAAACTAAAAATTTTGGAATTACATCTACTTTAAAGGCATATGGCTCCCTAACTGATGTTGAAAGTAAAAATCTGGAAAACGCTGGATGGGGGCAAGACATTAACATTTTAGCTGCTAATGGGAATTTTAATGTTTGTCTTCCTTTAAAAATGCTACTTGGGTTCTGTGAAGATAATACGGAAATTATGGTGAATGTTAGGCAAGAGCTAGCACTTATAAGAGCAAGAACTGATGCTAATGCCTATACATCTACAGCTAATTTGAAATTTCAATTGAATGAAATACATTGGAGAGTTCCTCATATCCATGTTAACGATGGGTATAGGTTAAAATTATTGAAAATAGTTAATTCAAATCGCTTTATATCTTGTGCTTTCCGTTCTTGGGATTTATATGAATATCCTGCTCTTCAATTGTCAAAAAAACAAACAGGTCGATTAAATCCTCCACTCAAATGGAGAAAGCCAGATTTGTTATTATTGGTTTCCAAACTAATCGTAAAAATCAAAAAGATAAAAACAGCAGTAACTTTGATATTTGTAATTTAACAAATATAAAACTATATTTAAACTCAGTTTGTTATCCATATGATAACCTAAATCTTAATTTTAAAAATAATCATTATGCCTTACTGTACGATATGTATGCGAAATTTCCTCAAGCTTATTATAATCACTACGAAACATATATTGGACCAGCTCTTAGTAAATCAGAATTCAAATCAATTGCTCCAATTATAATCATAAACTGTTCTAATCAAAATGATTCAATAAAAAATACTGCTGTAGATGTTAGATTAGAATTTGAATCTAGTGAGAATTTTCCTGAAAACACAAGTGCATGATGTTTGATCATTCACGATGAAATTATAGAATATAACCCACTCACAAGTGCGATTAGGACTTTAGTATAAAATAGCCATTGAAACAACTAGGAATGGAGTTAATTGTTGCTATACAGGGATTTAATGCGGAAAATTATATAATGGTAGCAAAAGAAATTGCTATCATGTCAAGAGATGGGAATGAGCTGTGTCATTTATTATTTGAGCCACCATTGCCCTGGAACCAACTGGAATCAAAATATAGAAGACAAGCTGTCTGGTTATATAAAAATTATCATGGATTTCGTTAGGATGATGGATGCATACCATATACCAAACTTTCGGAAACAATTATACCTATATTAAATAGTGCAAAAGTGATATATGTTAGAGGTGATGTGAAAAAAGTATACCTTGAGTCATTCAATAATAAATACAATGTTATATCTTTAGAGGAATGTAGAGCTCTTAAGAATATTCTTTCACGAAAAACTGGTTTTAATCACTGCAATAACTGTGCAATAAGTAATGTATATAAAATTAAAGACTATTTAGACGATGAATTGTATGAATCAATAGATATATAATAAATATAAATTTTTAAAAAAAGAATATGAATTGTTTTTCTTATTTTTGAAGCTTGTCGAAAGGTTTATTGATTATTAATTTGTTTTTTCATTTCAAGTAATTGTATAAAGCAATTTCCTACTTGTTTTATGTTTTATCAGTATGTTATCGCTTTTAATTTCTTTTGAAAGTTATTTTAATTCAAGTAATATAATATAAAAGATTGTATTTTTTTTAATACATCATCAGCGTTTACTTTTCCTTCGTGGAGATTGGAAGTAAAAAAATTTCTCATGATGAGTTTAAAAATATTGGCAAATTATTTATTACATGTTTATAAGGACATGTGCGCATCGTCAAAAAGAAAAAGTGAATTGTATGAACAAATTGTAAAAGAAAATTCAACCGATAGCGAAATACTTAAAATAATTGGTGACTTAGCTTGTGATGCATATATTTGTAAGAAACGGAGTGATAACTCATTTATTGATATATTAAATTTATTTAGTGGTAACGATTTATTAAATATTTGGGGAAAACTTCCAGTTTCCTACAAAATTAACCCGTATGTAATAAAGAGACTACCATGTGTGGAACATTGGAATTCAAGCTAAAGCATGTTGTTTTTTTATCTAATTTTATTGTTGAGTATTAGTGTTTATTCTAGTGCTAACCACTTTCAATTAGTTGTGAATTATTTGAATCATTATGGTTACTTAAATTTAACAACTACTGAACTATTCAAACTAGATGAAAATAGCACGATATTCATAGAAGGATTGAAAACATTCCAACAAAGATATAATTAACAAAATACGAGTGAAATAAATAAAGGAGTGATTAATTTTGTACAAAAATATAGATGGGGGGTTGAAGATGTATATTTCCGGACTCATCCAATAAAATGGGTTGAAAATACAATTTATTAGAAATTTTATGGTAATATTCAAGAACAGAACCTTGTGCTGGATTTGATCAATATTGCATTTGAAGTTTGGTCTAATCACACAAATCTTCATTTTATAGAAGTTATTAATCCTTATGATGCTACTATTTCAATATCATTTGGAACATCACCCCATCACTATAGCTATTTCACTCACAATTTTTGTGATAGTATATTCGATGGACCAGGCAACATGCTGGCACACGCAGAATACCCCAATACGATTATGCAATCCGAAGTTCATTGAGATTCAACAGAAAATTGGTCTTACAAGCTAGTAGAACCACCAAATGGTGGGATAAGCCTTTTTGATGTACTTGTACACGTAATTGGACACTCTCTTGGAATTGAACATTCAAACATCTCAGATAGTATTATGTTTCCAGCATACGATAATAATGTGTTCAAAAATTGTAATGGTAAACCTAATAGTTTATCTGTGGATGACATAAATGCTATTCAATCTTTGTATGGAAAAAGAAACCATAATACCATTCCAACAACAAAATATTACACTAAGCCTAATAATGTTATAACCGAAGCAACTTTTATTTCAAATTCTCAACCCAATTTATGTAAACTAACAAATGTTTATAAGTTTTTAGTACTTAATGAGAAACTATATATATTTTATAATGAATGGGTTTGGATTAAAAATCTTAACGAAAAAAATTTTAATGGAACACCATATTTATTGACAGATTGGTTGAACTTCATACCTAAATTCTTCAAAAAGTTGAATGCCATTTATCAAAGACCAAATGGGAACGTTGTAATGATAATAGATGACGTGACATATAATATAAAATTTCCATCTCTTCAATTGGAAGCTCCCTGTATTAGTCGCATTACTAATATTAATGAAGCTGTTTTAACAAACAACGGACAGACTTATATATTTTATAGAAATAATTCGTATATAAAAATAAATGAATGTGAATTTAATACTGAAGAATATGGGACTTTAGATTCAATTTTTCCTGAAGTTCCAAATAATATTGAATCAGTTTTTGAGTATACAAATGGACGTATATATTTTTTCATAAACAATTACTACTATGAATTCGATGAATTTACAAAATCACTTGAGAAAGCCGAGAAATTTGAGTTTTCTCTTTTTAATATCAGTTGTCCAAATATTAGTTTATATGAACAATTGAAAATATTGTTATCGAAACTAATAAATAATGTTCAAATCAAGTTCATTATACTTTTATTAATGTTAATTCTTAGCTTTTATTAAAATCTGTAAGTTTTGTAGAATAAAAATTAGAAAAATAAATAATTAACAAAATTTTCTATAAAACGGTTTATTTATTTTTTTTCCTTATCAAATAAATACACTCAATTACATTAACATTATAAACAACTATTATTGTTAATAGGAAGAATTACAAAAATAATATAGTTTAATCATTCAATTTATCTCTAATACTTCATTAATATTTTCCCCATTAAAATACTGGACAGTATCATTAACTACATCTGGATAGGTTGATAATATTTGATTTATTACTAAACTATGCATATTATTCAAATTATTAACTATATTATAAATATTAGAGAAAATTTCTTCTTCACATGTTAATGACTGTTTTACAATATTAGAATAGTAGTTGAAAAAGTTTAAAGATTCCAAGTACTTCATTGTAGAGTTCAAAAAATCTGAAATTGAAAATAAATTGTGAAGAATTGTATTGCTCAGACAGATTTGTTTATTCTGTGACTCAATAATAATAATTTTTTTATTTTCTATAATATCAAATAAAATTTTATTATTGAAAAATGAATACGATTCTATTGTCGAATTACCATTTATATAATCCATAATGATATTATAAGTCATAAGGAGCTCATACCACTCACATACTTTGAAATCTATAAACTTTCCAATTCTTTTGTTATTCAATCTAACAATTATTTCAAAATTTTGTGCTGGCTTAATACCAACACATACACAAACATTCTAATCTAAAAACTGTCTATGTTCTATAATTGATTCATTATTATTATTACTAATCACAGGGAATGGTGGTGGTAAATTATTAAACATTGGATCCAGTGTTACTTCTTTCACAAGCTCAGCAGTTTCTTGGTCAACATTTATAACATTTCTACTTGATTCCGCTGTAATTCCATTTTCAAGTTTACCAGTTTCTTGTTCAACATTTATAACATTTTTACTTAGATTAATTCTTCTTTTCTCCTTGATTTTCCATCTTGGGAAATTTGTTTACAAGAAGCTTTCTTATTAGCTGGATATTTTTTACCGTTATTGTTCGTTTTCACTTGCTATAAGTAATTCAACAATTAAAGAATATTACAAAATGAAATACAAAAAATCTTACCATTTTCTCTTCCTTATTTTTTTTTTTCACACACATATGAATATAAATCTTTTCACTCAAGAAAATGTGTATTAACACTGAATGAAACAATAAAATTCCTGTCTTTTTATATATTTTTCTTATCATTCTATACAAATCCTGCGCAGTAAAACGTTCACACATGAAAATTATTATTGAAAAAATTATCCAATACCTTTTTGAAGTGATGTTCTTATTGAATATCATTTTTCTTTGAAGTGATTATTTCTGTAATCATTTAATTTATACTCCAACATTGGTGTTAAAATGATGGAATATTGTTTAATTTTATATTGAAAACGGAAACGATCTCTTGCATATTGCTCCCATATTCCTTGACGACTTAATTTGTATGCATATTTCCACGCTATCATGTGATGTACTATTACTTTATCATTGAACGTTACAGATTTCATATCAATTAAAAAATGTATAACAAATAAGCTTGTGGCAATTGAAAAAGAAAGCATAAAATTCTAACAGCTATTTATAACACAAAATAATACGACTTTATCACTATGTAAGTCCAAATTTCCGTTCTACTTATAAGTCTTCCGTTCAATTTTGATTTACAATAACCTGGAAGCTAGTCACAAAAGATAAATCTTTCTGCAGAGCGTGTAACAACGAATGTAAACTTATCAATTTTATTGTTATCAAACGTACACATTCTGCATTCATATATATATATATATATATATATATATATATATATATATATATATATATATATATATATATATATATATATATATATATATATATATATATATATATATATAAATCCTCATATCATTTTGGCGTCCTAATATTGCGCGTTTGCATTTAATCTGGCGTCCATTGTAAATTGGAGTCCGTATATCGGACGCCACTTTAGAATTGCTTCGAAATTTTTTTCTGGCTTGCTCCCGACCTCTAGAGGCTAAATTCAAAATTTCATTTTGACGCCAAAATGATAGGAAAATGAAAATTTTTGTATATTTTTAGTTCCGAAAAATTCCGCTCCAATTTTTAGTGGCGTCAAAAATATACGTGTATATTCCCACTTCATATATTTCACCATCATACTGGCGTCCAGAAACTTGACAACAATGTCGCAGAACTTCGATCGATAATGAAACAGATGCTTGCGCTTCTGACATGGAATTTGTTGGGAGTATGGCTTGAATTTGTTGGAATTGCATTTCTTATGTACATATGTCATAACATTTTATTTCTACCAATATTTTATTGCAGACTGAAGTATTATAGTACAGTTACTTGATGTCAGAAATTATTCTTGCTTAGAAGTAATTCTTTATCAACTTAAAATTTGAGCCGTCAATTTGAAATATTAGGAAACAAAGTTGAGTACTGACTCAAGTATGAGGAGTAAGTGAGCAAATTCATGTACCTCTTTCTAATAGTTCAAAAGACGACCGCACCTTAACGTTCCTAGTCAGATTTAGGGCTGAATTGTATATGAATTGATCGAAGATATAGTGGTCATTAGGATGTCACCTTTATAAATCCAGGATCTAGTCCTAAGGATCGAAAAAAGGCCATATCCGGTCAATAAGTTTGTGGTTAATCTGAAACTAGTATCAATCGATTGCAGAGGTCAAGTACTTTAGGACAAAACCAGGATACTACCTCTGCTCTATTCAAAACAGAGGAAAAAGCACAACAATCATAAGGGAAGTTCTAAACGACAGGGCAGAGGGTGATACCTTGGTTTTTTCTCGGAGTATCCGACCCTCGCTACTAACAAGTACCAGTTTTATTTATAAGTTCTATCAGAGAAGTTGACTCTGACGAAAATTGACTGGAAGTAGCCTTTTTCTGACGCTTAGGACAAGACTCCAGATTCAAATAGTCTGTCATCCAATTGACCACTATATTTTTGATTGGTTCATATAAAATTTGACCTTAAGTTTGATTAGGGAACATAAGGTGCGGTCGGCTCCTGAACTATAGGATCACTATAGAATGTGAGAGCTCGCTATTTCATCCGTGATGTGGTCTTATAATTGTTGTAGAAAAACAAATTATATCGTTTGTACAAAGCAAGTGGAACATTTTTGTTGCAAGTTCATCATTGCTGTTACTAGGACCAAATTGATGAATCTCAAATTATTCATGTTTTTGAAGTCCCTGATGGTCACAAAGTTGCACTCTCTCGAAAGAAAGTTAGAATGGATGGATGAATTATCATTATTACATATCTTCTGTATAAGATTAATATAAGCTTGTGATATACAAGGGAATGAAAACTGATTTTTGCTCCTAATAATATGATCTATTACAGGATATCACATCCATAATGGCTGAAAAATGTAAAGAGTTGGTATACAACATACATATAAGTTGGGACTTGGCGAAAACATCATTTGAGTTTTTCTTTTTGTTCAATTTGGAATTCACTGGCAACATAAAACCGGAACAATTTTGTGTAAGAAACGAAAATGTTGCTTTATTTTTCTTGAATCTGTCGGTAACAGAGTACACCAGAAGATAATTGGAGTTACTGTGAAAAGCCACAATTTGATTCAAGGTACAAGTTGAATTTTTTTCAGATGAGAGCTTTAACTATTCGAGTGCCCGGTTTTTGCAAAGGGCTATATATTGAATGTATTCAACAATAACTGTAGTTTTGAAATGATGTGCTCAAACTGATTCCATATAACATACATCCATTCTATCTCATATTTCAATTTGTGCGATTTATTATATCATCGCTTCTCTTATTCAGTTTGTGGATAGATGAACATTGACTCTGTTGTCGCAACTGTGTGAAAACATTTCTTGAAGTCGGGGAGTCGGCCACACCTCAAGTTCCCTGATCGAACTTATGGTCAAATTGTATAATATGAATCAATCGAGAATATTGTGGTCAATGAGGTGACAGACTTTAAAAATCTAGAATTCTGCTTCAAGTGTCGGAAAAAGGTTACTATTGTTCATTTTTGTTAGGATCAACTTCCCTGTTAGATCTTATGATTGAAACTAGTACCAAATGATAGTGAAGGCCAAATGCCTCAGGAAAAAACCACGGTGCTACCCCCTGCTCCGTTCGGAAGGGAAAGGAGGAGAATAGACAAGGATAATATTATGTGGTGGCAAAATTAGGCTGGTAGCATTTTGAACAATTTTGCATTCCATATTTAATCTTTGATGAAAGATATAACACCGTTTTGCTCGAGAACATGAGAAAAATCTAATGTGAACACCACAGGTCTTACTTGTACATCTTTTGACTAAATAATTAACAGTTGATACTAATATTGACTCCAGGCAAAATCGACTCCAACCAAAGTTTGAGTTGATAATTCAATCATTCAGATGCTACAGTTCATTAATGGTCAGTTGAACCGCTCTAACTCAAATTTTAAACTTCACTTATACAAAAAATGTCGAATCGAAATAAGGACAGCAATGTTCATGTCACATTCAATTTTCAAATTTTGATACGATATTGTTGAGTTAGGTGACACCTAAAATTTAAGTGACAGCGGTGCAACTGGCCATGGAACGCTTTAGCAGTCTCAAATACCAAATTTCATCATTCTACGGCCTAAGTTTCGAATTTATGCGAAAACTTGAGAAAGATTGTCAGATAAAACTTACTTCCAGCTAATAGATTGTTATGAAAATATTAAATTATTGTTCGAATGCTACAATTTCTTCAGATACAAAATCTCAAGATTCTACGGCTGATTGTTCTGGATTTATATGAAAATTCGAAAACGTGCTTAGTAAACTGCACTCCTGTTTCATCCGACTGCAGTCATAATGCAAGGTGTACAATTAGGTTTCATAGAAGTGTTTGATACGAAATTCAAATACTCCACGCCTGATGGTTTTGAATTAATACAAAAAACTCGAATAGACTGTGCAGTTTCAGCACAGCCAATTAATATTAAAATAGAAAATATCCATGAAAATGCCTCAGGAAAATTCTAAAGAAATTTCAAGTACAGTGCATTTGCGGTACAGACGATTGCAACCATAATAGGGGCTGCAAAACTAGACTTTGGACCAGTCTCAAAAACAAAATTCAACTATATAGATACATACATTCATACGTACGTACCGAAGTCAAGCCGAAAATAGTCAAAATGCATTTAGGGATGCTACAAACAAGAGTTTCCATCAAAATCTCGAAATGTGATTCTGGCGGTTCAACAATACTACTTATTTATACTTTGTACAAGTGAGTTAAAAGAGATTCACTTGGATTACTTCGGTACTTATTGAATGTTTATTTTTTCATATTGTAAGTAGTATCTGACTTTGTGCATCATATTGCAACACGAACAGCGAAGGAAATTCTCAGGGATATACGATATGGAAGACTCCCGACTTTCAAAATTATACGTTTACCAATTTGCATTGTGGAAAAACTAATCGGAGAATATAGTTGTACATAGTTCAACAAAATCCATTCTCAACGCTTGAACTTTTGGCCTTTAGATTGATATATAAGATATGAAGAATGAATACTGATATACGAGATGCTCCCAGCAACTTTGAAGAATAGGAGTCAAATATTTGGACAATTTTGGTCGTAGAATAATTTTATGCCCACATAATTGTTGTATTTATCATCAGTTACTGTTTTGCTTCAGAAGTTTATGTGCGATGTGCTATAAATCAATTTTGTAAGTGATTATAACGGAAAAGGTATTTCTATGACCCTTTTTGTTACCATGGAGCTTCACTTACTTGTACACATCTATCTAAATTCACTATTTGCACGATTGGGCGTATTCATATGTTTACCGGCTCTCCATTCATGGTGGTATGTTGATTTTACCAGAAAACTGTGATTACTATGGTTATGCTGACTTACCGCCCATGAGTAAAAGCGGTAAGTGAAAAATTGTGGACTTCCACAGAAAGTATAAAATTATTTATCGTTATTTATGATTGAATATTCACAATAAAATGTCAAACTTGATAGCTGACAGCGAATGCGCTATGAGTGGTTACTCAATTTGGAAGAGAATATTAGGGGTAGGTCTTCCAATCATGCAAAAAAAATTTTAAGCAACACTATCAATAATTACAGGACCGATTTTGCTCAATATTTGCAAACCTCGCCAAGGCTCGACCTCCAAACAATTATTCTCAATCGGTAAACCGTACTTACTGACCTTAATACTTGAATAACTATTTTGGGACTGATCTGTCCAATATTACTTTTTTGGGACTGATCTATGAAAACTACTTGATTAACACTTCACACCCACCTCTATGGGCAGTTTGATGAAGTCTTAGAAACAATTTTCGCCGAAATATGTATCATATCCTTCCGTCAATCTCTATAGATCTTGCAATTAGAGAAGTAGATACGCATTTTCAGACAATAAAAATAAGACAATTCCAATGGCAACTAAGATAAACATTTGCAATGTTAGATGATCGCCTGAAAAAACGAAATATTCTGATACTCTCTTCTGGCGTTTCGGCCGTGAACCACAAATTCGACCAAAAAAGATCACCTCCATGGTCTTGATACACTAATTCCTTTTTTGTATCTTCCATATAATTCCTATTTTGTATCTTCCATCTAACAGGATCGATTCATAATGATGAAGTGAGTTTTCTCTCAGGTATTCATAAGGATATGTATGAAGACTACTCGATAGACTGGTATTTATCATTGAAGTACTAAGATAAAGCATCTTATGAAAGCAACAAATAATAACTCAGTACACAGATAAAGTTTCATTTAGTTGCCTGAAACTCCATTACGGTTGCTATCCAAATTTCATTCCCAACCAAAAGTTTCTGTAGGGAAGATTTTCCAGCATTTCAATAATTTAAATTGACGATTATTGATTGAACTGATAACGCATACTTGAATTAGGGTAGCAACACTAGTTTAAATATTTTGAATGTTGAGAGGAAAGTCGGAAATATGATAATAGTTGTAGACAAATATTTTATCCGCTAGAGCTGAATCCAAGGGAAGAACTCTAAGATATGTACCAAGTAGTATAGGGTATTTGATAAGGTGAGTAGGAAGTATTCCTTACCAGAGCAAGATTATGCATAAAGCCCGATAGGCACGGGTTCACGGACCTTGGCTTAAGGAGGCCTTAACTCTGAGGATTTCACAAGCATTCGAGTCACCAGCTCGTGGATCTCATTGAATTACGACCTATGAGCTTCAATGAGTCTAGATCCGGCATTTGTGTTGATTGAGAGAGGACATAGATATGATAATTTCACAGTGAAAAGTATCTGAACTAAGATTGTGAAGAATTCAATACTCTTCCAAGAAGTTATGAGATTTTTTTGTGTGCCTTACGGCTCTTAGGATATTGCAAAAACACTCTGTACTTTTTTTCACAATATGATGACCTAATGAGGGGGGATTTCCAGCTCCCAGAATTGAGATTTATATTCACACTGACCCTCATCACACATTTATAGAAAAATCTTGAGCAAAATGCAAGTTTAGACCAAAATTTTGTCACATTTCCATAAAGCAATTATTATCACAATTTATATGACATCCGTAAATCCTTCCTGATAAATTATCCTTCACATACTTCCATTCATGGAATCTACCAACAGTTCACGGACATGGCAAATACATTTTACTTCAGAACTCGAAAATAGCAATTATCAATCAAAAATCCATATTTTTTCGCAAAATCTTCCAATTTACTATGAGTTCTCTATCAAACTACTCTATGAAGATGTCTTAAGTATCAATCCATTTCAAAACTTAAATAATGTAACTCTACGCAAACCTTTGAATATATCGCTTCACATGTGTCATCGATAGAACATTCTACGCAAGAGAGGTGCTTATCGGACTGTAAAAACTAAATCTGGCAACAAGGGGGACGCCACTTCAAACATGAAGTGAAAGCATATATATAGATAGGACGCCACTATAAACGCAATATGTAACGTATATTATTGACGCCACATTGATGTTATGATGAAAGGAGGTCATATTGTATAGGAAATGGGAACTCTGTGAATATTGCGTGAAATGGAATTTCTGAGTGATATCTGAAGAGCCCATGAGAAATTATGTAATATACTCCGATCAGATCTCAACTATACGCGGTCCTTTCAGTAGACGCCAAAATGAACATCTTTGTAAGGACGTCAAATTGATAGGGTGATTTATATATATATATATATATATATATATATATATATATATATATATATATATATATATATATATATATATATATATATATATATATATATATATATATATATATATATATATATATATATATATATATATATATATAAATCCTCATATCATTTTGGCGTCCTAATATTGCGCGTTTGCATTTAATCTGGCGTCCATTGTAAATTGGAGTCCGTATATCGGACGCCACTTTAGAATTGCTTCAAAATTTTTTCCTGGCTTGTTCCCGACCTCTAGAGGCTAAATTCAAAATTTCATTTTGACGCCAAAATGATAGGGAAATGTAAATTTCCGTATATTTTTAGTTCCGAAAAATTCCGCTCCAATTTTTAGTGGCGTCAAAAATATACGTGTATATTTCCACTTCATATATTTCGCTATCATACTGGCGTCCAGAAACTTGACAACACTGTCGCAGAACATCGATCGATAATGAAACAGATGCTTGCGCTTCTGACATGGAATTTGTTGGAAGTATGGCTTGAATTTGGAATTGCATTTCTTATGTATGTCATAACATTATATTTCTACCAATATTTTATTGCAGACTGAAGTATTATAGTACAGTTACTTGATGTCAGAAATTATTCTTGCTTAGAAATAATTCTTTATCAACTTAAAATTTGAGCAGTCAATTTTAAATATTAGGAAAAAACAGTTGAGTACTGACTCAAGTATGAGGAGTAAGTGAGCAAATTCATGTACCTCTTTCTAATAGTTCAAAAGCCGACCGCACCGTAACGTTCCTAGTCAGATTTAGGGCCGAATTGTAAATGAATTGATCGAAGATATAGTAGTCATTAGGATGTCACCTTTATAAATCCAGGATCTAGTCCTAAGGATCGAAAAAATGCCATATCCGGTCAATAAGTTCGTGGTTAATCTGAAACTAGTATCCATTGATTGCAGAAGTCAAGTACTTTAGGACAAAACCAGGATACTACCTCTGTTCTATTCAAAACAGAGGAAAAAGCACAACAATCATAAGGGAAGTTCTAAACGACAGGGCAGAGGGTGATACCTTGGTTTTTTCTCGGAGTATCCGACCTTCGCTACTAACAAGTACCAGTTTTAATTATAAGTTCTATCAGAGAAGTTGACTCTGACGAAAATTGACCGGAAGTAGTCTTTTTCTAACGCTTAGGACAAGATTCCAGATTTAAAAAGTCTGTCACTCAATTGACCACTATATTTTTGATTGATTCATGTAAAATTTGACCGTAAGTTCGATTGGGGAACATAAGGTGCGGCCGGCTCCCCAACTATAGGATCACTATAGAATGTGAGAACTCGCTATTTCATCCGTGATGTGGTCTTATAATTGTTGTAGAAAAACAAATTATATCGTTCGTACAAAGCAAGTGGAACATTTTTGTTGCAAGTTCATCATTGCTTTCACTAGGACCAAATTGATGAATTTCAAATTATTCATGTTTTTGAAGTCCCTGATGGTCACAAAGTTGCACTCTCAGTGTGATCGAAAGAAAGTTAGAATGGATGGATGATTTATCATTATTACATATCTCCTGTAATACATTATAAGATTAATATAAGCTTGTGATATATAAGGGAATGAAAACTAATTTTTGCTCCTAATAATATAATCTATTACAGGATATCACATTCATCATGGCTGAAAAATGTGAAGAGTTGGTATACAACATACATATAAGTTGGGACTTGGCGAAAACATTATTTGAGTTTTTCTTTTTGTTCAATTTAGAATTCACTGGCAACATAAGACTGGAACAATTCTGTGTAAGAAACAAAAATGTTGTTTTATTTTTCTTGAATCTGTCGGTAACAGAGTACACCAGAAGATAATTTAAGTTACTGTGAAAAGCCACAATTTGGTTCAAGGTACAAGTTGAATTTTTTTCAAATGAGAGCTTTAACTATTCAAGTGACCGGTTTTTTGCAAAGGGCTATATATTGAATGTATTCAACAATAACTGTAGTTTGGAAATGATATGCTCAAACTGCTCCATATAACATACATCCATTCTATCTCATATTTCAATTTGTGCGAGTTATCATATCATCGCTTCTCTTATTCAGTTTGTGAATAGATGAACATTGACTCTGTTGTCGCATTTGTGTGAAAACATTTCTTGAAGTCGGGGAGCCGGCCGCACCTCAAGTTCCCTGATCGAACTTATGGTCAGATTGTATAATATGAATCAATCGAGAATATTGTGGTCAATGAGGTGACAGACTTTATAAATCTAGAATCCTGCTTCAAGTGTCGGAAAAAGGTTACTATTTGTCATTTTTGTTAGGGTCAACTTCCCAGTTAGATCTTATGATTGAAACTAGTACCAATTGATAGTGAAGGTCAAATGCCTTAAGAAAAAACCAAGGTGCTACCCCCTGCTCCGTTCGGAGGGGAAATGAGAAGAATAGACAAGGATAATATTATGTGGTGGCAAAATTAGGCTGGTAGCATTTTGAGCAATTTTGCATCCCATATTCAATCTTTGATGAAAGATATAACACCGTTTTGCTCGAAAACATGAAAAAAATCTAATGTGAACACCACATGTCTTACTTGTACATCTTTTGACTCAATAATTAACAGTTGATACTAATATTGACTCTAGGCAAAATCGACTCCAACCAAAATTTGTGATGATAATTTGATCATTCAGATGCTACAGTTCATTAATGGTCAGTTGTATAACTCTAACTCAAATTTTAAACTTTACTTATACAAAAAATGTCGAATCGAAATAAGGACAGCAATGTTCATGTCACATTCAATTTTCAAATTTTGATACGATATTGTTGAGTTAGGTGGCACCTAAAATTTAAGTGACAGCGGTGCAACTGGCCATGGAACGCTTAAGCAGTCTCAAATACCAAATTTCATCATTCTACGGCCTAAGTCTCGAATTTATGCGAAAACTTGAGAAAGATTGTCAGATAAAGCTTACTTCCAGCTAATAGATTGTTATGAAAATATTAAGTTATTATTCGAATGCTACAATTTCTCTACATACAAAATTTCAAGATTCTAGGGCTGATTGTTCTGGATTTATATGAAAATTCGAAAACGTGCTTAGTAAACTGCACTCCTGTTCAATCCGACTGCAGTCATAATGCAAGGCGTACAATTAGGTTTTATAGAAGTGTTTGATACGAAATTTCAATACTCCACGCCTGATTGTTTTGAATTAATACAAGAAACTCGAATAAACTGTGCAATTTCAGCACAGCCAATTAGTATTAAAATAGAAAATAACCATTCTCTGCTACTGTATAAATAAGTGAGCTTTGTAGCCCTGGCAACTCGAATGATAACGAAAGCAAACCTTCGTGTTACCTCGTTGCTATGCGTTGCTAGCTACGAAAGTAATACTTTCGGAGCCAGGACAAAAGAGTAAAAGTTTGAAAAAATGCAAATATATCGAAAATTTCATTATTTATTCGAATAAATAAGTAGTTTATAATAATAATATGATTTTATCCAATCTATTTAATTTAATTTTATCTATCTATTGATTTTAAGTAATTATGCAATTTGAACAATTGGAGAAAGTCATGGTAGGAATATTATTCGAATTGTTAACTTCTTCACTTTGTATTGGAAGATTTTTATTATTTTGAATTACGTCAAAATTCATATTTGTCACTGTTTCTTTATTTGAGGAAATATTAATGTGAATTTAATGAAACACCTTTTTAGAAATTTCAATTTCATTACTTTACGAAGAAGACTTCCATCCGCTCTTTAAATCCAAAATATCGGCACCCGAAGCATTACTTTTTCGTTAATTCGAGTCAAGTTTTTATCAGCAAGCCATTTAGAAAACATGCTGTATGTTCGATTGTACTTTTCTTTGGATTTATCCGCAACAAGTGAGGTACATGCATTGTTAGCTGCCTTTTGAATACCATTTTCATTTTCTGTTAGCATTCTAAATCGGTCAAATGCAATGTTTCACTAAATTATCGAAATTCAAAATCTGTGACAGGCGCTGATGACAGATAACATTGTGAATAAACCGTTGCTATGGATAATTTTAGACAGGTAAAACAGTCTCCATAACATTATTTCAAATGTAATAATCATTATTAATTATTAATATCCATATAGAACAGTAGCAGAAAAAATTTAATACATCACACGATGCGAAAGCCCTTTCAGGTGTTTGGAGGTTTTGAACGGCCTCGGCTTCACCTCGGCCATTCAAATACCACCTCACACAAAAAAGTATACTTTCGCATCTTGTAATGTAAATAACTATTATAATGTCTCAGGAAAATTCAAAAAAAGTACCAAGTACAGTGCATTGCAACCATAATAGGGGCTGCAAAACTAGACTTTGGACCAGTCTCAAATACAAAATTCAACTATATAGATACATACATTCATACGTACGTACCGAAGTCAAGCCGAAAATAGTCAAAATGCATTTAGGGATGCTCAAAACGAGAATTTCCATCAAAATCTCGAAATGTGATTCTGGCGGTTCAACAATACTACTCATTTAAACTTTGTACAAGTGAGTTAAAAGAGATTCACTTGGATTACTTCGATACTTATTGAATGTTCATTATTTCATATTATAAGTAGTATCTGACTTTGTGCACCATATTGCAACACGAACAGCGAAGAAAATTCTTAAGGATATACGATATGGAAGACTCCCGACTTTCAAAATTATACGTTCACCAATTTGCATTGTGGAATAACTAATCAGAGAATGTAGTTGTACATAGTTCAACAAAATCCTTTCTCAACGCTTGAACTTTTTGCCTTTAGATTGATATATAAGATATGAAGAATTAATACTGATATACGACATGCTCCCAGCAACTTTGAAGAATAGGAGTCAAATATTTGGACAATTTTGGTCGTAGATTAATTTTATGCCCACATAATTATTGTATTTATCATCAGTTACAGTTTTGCTTCAGAAGTTTATGTGCGATGTGCTATGAATCAATTTTGTAGGCGATTATAACGGAAAAGGTATTTCTATGGCCCTTTTTGTTACCATGGAGTTTTACTTACTTGTACACATCTATCTAAATTCACTATTTGCACGATTGGGCGTATTCATATGTTTACCGGCTCTCCATTCAAGGTGGTATGTTGATTTTACCGGCAAACTGTGATTACTATGGTTATGCTGACTTACCGCCCATGAGCAAAAGCGGTAAGTGAAAAATTGTGGACCTCCACAGAAAGTATTAATTTATTTATCGTTATTTATGATTGAATATTCACAATAAAATGTCAAACTTGACAGCTGACAGCGAGTGAGCTATGAGTGGTAACTCAATTCAAGAAAGAATATTAGGAATCATATTTGGGGTAGGTCTTCCAATCGTGCAAAAAAATTTTTAAGCATCACTGTCAATAATTACAGGACCGATTTCGCTCAATATTTGCAAACCTCGCCAAGGCTCGGCCTCCAAACAATTATTCTCAATCGGTAAACCGTTCTTACTGACCTTAATACTTGAATAACTATTTTAGGACTGATCTGTCCAATATTACTTTTTTGGGACTGATCTATGGAAACTACTTGATTAACACTTCACACCCACCTCTATGGGCAGTTTGATGAAATCTTAGAAACAATTTTCGCCGAAATATGTATCATATCCTTTTGTCAATCTCCATAGATCTTGCAATTAGAGAAGTAGATACGCATTTTCAGACAATAAAATATGACAGTTTCAATGGCAACTAAGATGAACATTTGCAATGTTTCAGAAACGAATGAATAAAATTTAGTGATTTTAAATTCTTTCGTGATGATCGCCTAAAAGAACGAAATATTCTGATATTCTCTTCTGGTCTCAGCTGGCGTTTCGGCCGTGAACCATAAATTCGATCAAAAAAGATCACCTCCATGGTCTTAATACACTAATTGCTTTTTTTTATCTTCCACCTAACAGGATCAATTCATAATGGTGAAGTGAGTTTTCTCTCAGGTATTCACAGGGATATGTACGAAGACTACTCGATAGACTGGTATTTATTATTAAACTACTAAGATGAGGCATCTTATGAAAGCAACAGAAAATAACTCAGTACACAGATAAAGTTTCATATAGTTGCCTGAAACTCCATTACTGTTGCTATCCAAATTCCATTTCCAATCAAAAGTTTCTGTAGGGAAGATTTTCCAGCATTTCAATAATTTAAATTGACGATTATTGATTGAACTGATAGCGCATACTTGAATTAGGGTAGCAACACTAGTTTAAATATTTTGAATGTTGACAGGAAAGTTGGTAATATGATAATAATTGTAGACAAATATTTTATCCGCTAGAGCTGGATCCAACGGAAGAACTCTAAGACATGTGCCAAGTAGTATAGGGTATTTGATAAGTAGAGTAGGAAGTATTCCTTACCAGAGCCAGATTATGCATAAAGCCCGATAGGAACGGGTTCACGGACCTTGGCTTAAGGAGGCCTTAACTTTGAGGATTTCACAAGCATTTGAGTCACCAGCTCATGGATCTCATTGAATTACGACCAATGAGCTTCAATGAGTCTTGATCCGGCATTTGTGTTGATTAAGGGAGGATGTAGACATGATAATTTCGCAGTGAAAAGTATCTGAACTAAGATTGTGAAGAATTCAATACTCTTCCAAGAAGTTATGAGATTTTTTTGTGTGCCTCTTAGGATATCGCGAAAATACTGTGTACTTTTTTTTACAATATGATAACCTAATGAGGGGAGGTTTTCAGCTCCCAGAATCAAGATTTATATTCACACTGACCCTCATCACACATTTATAGAAAAATCTTGAGCAAAATGCAGGTTTAGACCAAAATTTTGTTTCATTTCCATAGAGCAATTAATATCACAATTTATATGACATCCGTGAGTCCTTCCTGATAAATTATCCTTCACATACTTCCATTCATGGAATCTACCAACAGTTCACGGACATGGCAAATACATTTTACTTCAGAACTCGAAAATAGCAATTATCAATCAAAAATCCATATTTTTTCGCAAAATCTTTCAATTTAATATGAGTTCTCTATCAATCAATGACATATTACTACTCTATGAAGATGTCTTGAGCATCAACCCATTTCAAAACTTGAATAATGTAATTCTATGCAAACCTTTGAATATATCGCATCACATGTATCATCGATAGAACATTCTACGCAAGAGAGGTGCTTATCGGACTGTAAAAACTAAATCTGGCAACAAGGGGGACGCCACTTCAAACATGAAGTGAAAGCATATATATAGATAGGACGCCACTATAAACGCAATATGTAACGTATATTATTGACGCCACATTGATGTTATGATGAAAGGAGGTCATATTGTATAGGAAATGGGAACTCTGTGAATATTGCGTGAAATGGAATTTCTGTGTGAAATCTGAAGAGCCCATGAGAAATTATGTAATATACTTCGATCAGATCTCAACTATACGCGTTCCTTTCAGTAGACGCCAAAATGAACATCTTTGTAAGGACGTCAAATTGATAGGATGATTTATATATATATATATATATATATATATATACATATATATATATATATATATATATATATATATATATATATATATATATATATATATATATATATATATATATATATATATATATATATATATATATATATAATCACCCTATCAATTTGACGTCCTTACAAAGATGTTCATTTTTGCGTCTACTGAAAGGAACGCGTATAGCTGAGATCTGATCGAAGTATATTACATAATTTCTCATGGAATCTTCAGATTTCACAGAAATTCCATTTCACGCAATATTCACAGAGTTCCCATTTCCTATACAATATGACCTCCTTTCATCATAACATCAATGTGGCGTCAATAATATACGTTACTTATTGCGTTTATAGTGGCGTCCTATCTATATATATGCTTTCACTTCATGTTTGAAGTGGCGTCCCCCTTGTTGCAAGATTTAGTTTTTACAGTCCGATAAGCACCTCTCTCGCGTAGAATGTTCTATCGATGACACATGTGAAGCGATATATTCAAAGGTTTGCGTAGAATTACATTATTCAAGTTTTGAAATAAGTTGATACTCAAGACATCTTCATAGAGTAGTAATATGTCATAGATTGATAGAGAACTCATGGTAAATTGAAAGATTTTGCGAAAAAATATAGATTTTTGATTGATAATTGCTATTTTCGAGTTCTGAAGTAAAATGTATTTGCCATGTCCGTGAACTGTTGATAGATTCCATGAATGGGAGTATGTGAAGGATAATTTATCAGGAAGGACTCAAGGATGTCATATAAATTGTGATAATAATTGCTCTATGGAAGTGTCACAAAATTTTGGTCTAAGTTTGCATTTTGCTCAAGATTTTTCTATAAATGTGTGATGAGGGTCAGTGTGAATATAAATCTCAATTCTGGGAGCTGGAAATCTCCCCTCATTAGGTCATCATATTGTTAAAAAAAAGTACAGAGTATTTTTGCAATATCCTAAGAGCCGTAAGGCACACAAAAAAATCTCATAACTTCTTGGAAGAGTATTGAATTATTCACAATCTTAGTTCAGATACTTTTCACTGTGAAATTATCATGTCATCAACACAAATGCCGGATCAAGACTCATTGAAGCTCATAGGTCGTAATTCAACGAGATCCATGAGCTGGTGACTCAAATGTTTGTGAAATCCTCAAAGTTAAGGCCTCCTTAAGCCAAGGTCCGTGAACCCGTGCCTATCGGGCTTCATGCATAATCTGGCTCTGGTAAGGAATACTTCCTACTCGCCTTATCAGATACCCTATACTACTTGGTACATGTCTTAGAGTTCTTCCCTTGGATTCAGCTCTAGCGGATGAAATATTTGTCTACAATTATTATCATATTACCGACTTTCCTCTCAACATTCGAAATATTTAAACTAGTGTTGCTACCCTAAATCTTCCCTACAGGAACTTTTGGTTGGGAATGAAATTTGGATAGCAACAGTAATGGAGTTCCAGGCAACTAAATGAAACTTTATCTGTGTTCTGAGTTATTATTTGTTGCTTTCATAAGATGCCTCATCTAAGTACTTCAATAATAAATACCAGTCTATCGAGTAGTCCTCATACATATCCTTATGAATACCTGAGAGAAAACTCACTTCACCATTATGAATCAATCCTGTTAGATGGAAGATACAAAATAGGAACTATATGGAAGATACAAAAAAGGAATTAGTGTATCAAGACCATGGAGGTGATCTTTTCAGATCGAATTTGTGGTTCACGGCCAAAACGCCAGCTGAGACCAGAAGAGAGTATCAGAATATTCCGTTTTTTTAGGCGATCATCACGAAAGAATTTAAAATCACTAAATTTTATCGATTTGTTTCTAAAACATTGTAAATGTTTATCTTAGTTGCTATTGAAATTGTCTTATTTTATTGTCTGAAAATGCGTATCTACTTCTCTAATTGCAAGATCTATAGAGATTGACGGAAGGATATGATACATATTTCGGCGAAAATTGTTTCTAAGACTTCATCAAACTGCCCATAGAGGTGGGTGTGGAGTGTTAATCAAGTAGTTTTCATAGATCAGTCCCAAAAAAGTAATATTGGACAGATCAGTCCCAAAATAGTTATTCAAGTATTAAGGTCAGTAAGTACGGTTTACCGATTGAGAATAATTGTTTGGAGGCCGAGCCTTGGCGAGGTTTGCAAATATTGAGCGAAATCGGTCCTGTGATTATTCACAGTGATGCTTAAAAATTTTTTTGCACGATTGGAAGACCTACCCCAAATATGAATCCTAATATTCTCTTTCAAATTGAGTAACCACTCATAGCGCACTCGCTGTCAGCTGTCAAGTTTGACATTTTATTGTGAATATTCAATCATGAATAACGATAAATAAATTTATACTTTCTGTGGAAGTTCACAATTTTTCACTTACTGCTTTTGCTCATGGGCGGTAAGTCAGCATAACCATAGTAATCACAGTTTGCCGGTAAAATCAACATACCTTCTTGAATGGAGAGCCGGTAAACATATGAATAAGCCCAATCGTGCAAATAGTGAATTTAGATAGATGTGTACAAGTAAGTAAAACTCCATGGTAACAAAAAGGGCCATAGAAATACCTTTTCCGTTATAATCGCCTAAAAAATTGATTTATAGCACATCGCACATGAACTTCTGGAGCAAAACTGTAACTGATGATAAATACAACAATAATGTGGGCATAGAATTAATCTACGACCAAAATTGTAATATTTGACTCTTATTCTTCTAAGTTGCTGGGAGCATGTCGTATTCATTCTTCATATCTTATATATCAATCTAAAGGCAAAAAGCTCAAGCGTTGAGAATGGATTTTGTTGAACTATGTACAACTACATTTTCTGATTAGTTTTTCCATGCAAATTGGTAAACGTATAATTTTGAAAGTCGGGAGTCTTCCATATCGTATATCCCTAAGAATTTCCTTTGCTGTTCGTGTTGCAATATGGTGCATAAAGTCAGATACTACTTATAATATGGAATAATGAACATTCAATAAGTATCGAAGTAATCCAAGTGAATCTCTTTTAACTCACTTGTACAAAGTATAAATAAGTAGTATTGTTGAACCGCCAGAATCACATTCCGAGATTTTGATGGAAATTCTCGTTTTGAGCATCCCCAAATTCATTTTGACTATTTTCGGCTTGACTTCGGTACGTACGTATGAATGTATGTATCTATATATTGAATTTTGTATTTGGGACTGGTCCAAAGTCTAGTTTTGCAGCCCCTATTATGGTTGCAATCGTCTGTACCGCAAATGCACTGTACTTGGAACTTTTTTTGAATTTTCCTGAGGCATCTTAATGGTTATTTTCTATTTTAATATTAATTGGCTGTGCTGAAATTGCACAGTCCATTCGAGTTTCTTGTATTAATCCAAAACAATCAGGCGTGGAGTATTGAAATGTATCAAACACTTCTATGAAACCTAATTGTACACATTGCATTATGACTGCAGTCGGATTAAACAGGAGTGCAGTTTACTAAGCACGTTTTCGAATTTTCATATAAATCCAGAACAATCAGCCGTAGAATCTTGAAATTCTGTATCTAAAGAAATTGTAGCATTCGAATAATAACTTAATATTTTTATAACAATCTATTAGCTGGAAGTGAGCTTTATCTGACAATCTTTCTCAAGTTTTCGCATAAATTCGAGACTTAGGCCGTAGAATGATGAAATTTGGTATTTGAGAATGCTAAAGCGTTCCATGGCCAGTTGCACCGCTGTCACTTAAATTTGAGGTGCCACCTAACTCAAAAATATCGTATCAAAATTTGAAAATTGAATGTGACATGAACATTGCTGTCCTTATTTCGATTCGACATTTTTTGTATAAGTGAAGTTTAAAATTTGAGTTTTTGCGGTACAACTGACCATTAATGAACTGTAGCATCTGAATGATTGAATTATCATCTCAAATTTTGGTTGGAGTCGATTTTGCCTAGGGTCAATATTAGTATCAACTGTTAAATATTGAATCAAAAGATGTACAAGTGAGACATGTGGTGTTCACAGCAGATTTTTTCATGTTCTCGAGCAAAACGGTGTTATATCTTTTATTAAAGATTAAATATGGAATGCAAAATTGTTCAAAATGCTACCAGCCTAACTTTGTCACCACATAATATTATCCTTGTCTATTCTCCTTCTTTTCCCTCCGAACGGAGCAGGGGGTAGCACCTTGGTTTTTTCCTAAGGCATTTGATATTCACTATCAATTGGTACTAGTTTCAATCATAAGATCTAACAGGGAAGTTGAACCTAACAAAAATGAAAAATAGTAACCTTTTTCCGACACTTGAAGCAGGATTCTAGATTTATAAAGTCTGTCACCTCATTGACCACAATATTCTCGATTGATTCATATTATACAATTTGACCATAAGTTCGATCAGGGAACTTGAGGTGCGGCCGGCTCCCCGACTTCAAGAAATGTTTTCACACAGTTGCGACAACAGAGTCAATGTTCATCTATTCAAAAACTGAATAAGAGAAGCGATGATATGATAACTTGCACAAATTGAAATATGAGATAGAATGGATGTATGTTATATGGAATCAGTTTGAGCATATCATTTCCAAACTACAGTTATTGTTAAATACATTCAATATATAGCCTTTTGCAAAAACCGGGCACTCGAATAGTTGAAGCTCTCATTTGAAAAAAATTCAACTTGTACCTTGAACCAAATTGTGGCTTTTCACAGTAACTCAAATTATCTTCTAGTGTACTCTGTTACCGACAGATTCAAGAAAAATAGAGCAATATTTTCGTTTCTTACACAAAATTGTTCCGGTTTTATGTTGCCAGTGAATTCTAAATTGAACAAAAAGAAAAACTCAAAAATGTTTTCGCCAAGTCCCAACTTATATGTATGTTGTATACCAACTCTTAACATTTTTCAGCCATGATGGATGTGATATCCTATAATAGATTATATTATTAAGAGCAAAAACTAGTTTTCATTCCCTTGTATATCACAAGCTTATATTAATCTTATGATGTATTACAGGAGATATGTAATAATGATAATTCATCCATCCATTCTAACTTTCTTTCGATCACACTTGTGACTTTGTGACCATCAGGGACTTCAAAAACATGAATAATTTGAGATTCATCAATTTGGTCCTAGTAACAGCAATGATGAACTTGCAACAAAAATGTTCCACTTGCTTTGTACAAACGATATGATTTGTTTTTCTACAACAATTATAAGACCACATCACGGATGAAATAGCGAGTTCTCACATTCTATAGTGATCCTATAGTTGAGGAGCCGATCGCACCTTATGTTCCCTAAACGAACTCACGGTCAAATTTCATATGAATCAATAAAAAATATAGTGATCAATTGGGTGACAGACTTTTTAAATCTGGAATCTTGTCCTAAACGTCAGAAAAAGGCTACTTCCGGTCAATTTTTGTCAGAGTCAACTTCTCTGATAGAACTTATAATTAAAACTGGTACTTGTTAGTAGCGAAGGTCGAATACTCCGAGAAAAAACCAAGGTATCACCCTCTACCCTGTCGCTTAGAACTTCCCTTATTATTGTTGTGCTTTTTCCTCTGTTTTAAATAGAACAGAGGTAGTATTCTGGTTTTGTTCTAAAGTACTTGACCTCTGCAATCGATTGATACTAGTCTCAGATTAACCACATACTTATTAACCGAATATGGCCTGGATTTATAAAGGTGACATCCTAATGACTACTATATCTTCGATCAATTCATATACAATTTGGCCCTAAATCTGACTAGGAACGTTAAGGTGCGGTCAGCTCTTGAACTATTAGAAAGAGGTACATGAATTTGCTCACTTACTCCTCATACTTGAGTCAGTACTCAACTGTTTTTTCCTAATATTTCAAATTGACTGCTCAAATTTTAAGTTGCTAAAGAATTACTTCTAAGCAAGAATAATTTCTGACATCAAGTAAATGTACTATAATACTTCAGTCTGCAATAAAATATTGATAGAAATATTATGTCATGACATACATAAGAAATGCAATTCAAAATTCAAACCATACTCCCAACAAATTCCATGTCAGAAGCGCAAGCATCTGTTTCATTATCGATCGATGTTCTGCGACAGTGTTGTCAAGTTTCTGTACGCCAGTATGATGGCAAAATATATGAAGTGGGAATATACACGTATATTTTTGACGCCACTAAAAATTGGAGCGGAATTTTTCGGAACTAAAAATATACGAAAATTTTCATTTCCCTATCATTTTGGCGTCAAAATGAAATTTTGAATTTAGCCTGTAGAGGTAAGGAACAAGCCAGGAAAGAATTATACGGACTCCAATTTACAATGGACGCCAGATTAAATGCAAACGCGCAATATTAGGACGCCAAAATGATATGAGGATTTATATGAGGATTCATATATATATATATATATATATATATATATATATATATATATATATATATATATATATATATATATATATATATATATATATATATATATATATATATATATATATATATACAATCATATCTCTGTTATAATATTTTTATTCGTTGATCTAAGTACACATGTACTCGCAAACTTATAAACAAAATTCATATGCAAACGATACTTATTAGTGGGTAATGACACAAAAAAATTCTCTAACACACCACAAAAATCTTCCAGACGCCCCTCCATTTTTTTCTTGCAACCTTTAGCTACTCATTTACAGATGGCAGCATCAGCGCGCTTCTTTTCATCTTCAACCATTTCTTAAGACGTCGTTCAAAAAAGAACTCAAGACGTTCTCATCATTTCTTAAGACGCTGTCCAAGAAAAACTCAAGACGTTCTTATCATTTCTTAAGACGTTCTTATCATTTCTCAAGACGTTAGCCAAGAAAAGTCAAGACGTTCTTATCAGTTCTTAAGAGGTTCTTATCACGGATGACCTTGAGATTGCGCCAGTACACACTTCTTTTACCTACTTGTACGTTTTCGATCATCATACTATGGACGAATCGGACACAGAGAATCTTTATTGGGTGTCCAGGATTTTGAATCAGTTGCACCAACTTTTGTCATTGATTGTTCGCGACAAAGTGAGTCACTTAAATCTGCTTCGGTAGACATTCAGATACAAATGGAAGCAAAAAATCCTTTCCCCCACAAACTTCAGCTTTCTGTAAAATATTACACGATCGTCTCATTGAGTACAATCCATTAACAAGTATTGTTAAGACATTTCAAATCGTTATACAAGCCAGTTAACGTTTAAAACTTGCTCTGTAAAGGTGTATTTCAAAATGAAAGACTTTGTTGTCGATATTCAAGTATTTACATCAGACAAAAATCTTATTGCAGAAGAAATTGCCATTTTACCCAGAGATGGATCGAAAATACAGCATATGTTACTCCATCCGCCTTTCACATGGAAGCAATTAACAAGAAGTTTTGCAATGCGTTAACGAACAAAATGGTTGGAATATTATTTTCACGGATTATCTTGGTCTGATGGTCATATCCCATACAATTCGGCTGGAAGCATTATTAAGAAAATATTACCTCCAGGATGTACTGTCTACATAAAAAGTAACGAGAAAACGAGATACTTGGAAAGGGTTCTGGCTGACGATCGTACATCTGTCATTGATCTTTTAGAAGAGGATAGTAACAACATTCACAAATCTCCATTGTTACGCATCAAGAACTCCTATACAGCAATGGACACTTGTTTTCATCACAGACCGTCGAGACTTTTAAATGGTACAAGCGATGGAATACCTTCATGTGCTCTGAGAAATGCGTTTACGCTACATTCATGGTTAACGCGACAAAATTTCTGACTCAGAACTTTAGGTGATTTTTTCTTTTCCCCTATACTTTATATTGTATATTCACTACTCTGTATTCATCATGCGTTATTTGTTCACTTCATTTAATTTTAATAGATGTATTAAAATGTTTCAAAATAAAGTCGAAAATATACGTTACATAATGCATTTATAGTGGCGTCTTCTCCATATATATGCTTTTACTCCATGTTTGAGGTGATGTCCCCCTTGTTGCCAGATTTAGTTTCTAAGGGTCGATAAGCACCTCTCTTGCATAGTACGTTCCATCGATGACACATGTGAAGCGCTATATTCACAGGTTTGCGTGGAATTATATTATTCAAGTTTTGGAATGGGTTGATACTCAATACATCTCCATATAGTAGTAATATGTCATTGATTCACAGAGAACTAATAGTAAATTGAAAGATTTCGCGGGAAAATATGGATTTTTGATTGATAATTGGTATTTTCGAGTTCTGGAGTACAATGTACTTGCCATGTCCGTGAACTGTTAGTAGATATAAATGGAAGTATGTTAAGGATAATTTATCAGGGAGGACTCACGGATGTCATATAAATTGTGATGATGATTGCCCTATTGAAATGTAACAAAATTTTGGCCTAAACTTGCATTTTGCTCAAGATTTTTCTATAAATGTGTAATGGGGGTCAGTGTGAGTATAAATCTTGATTTTGGGAGCTGAGAACCATCGCCTCATTTGGCCACCTTATTGAAAAGAGAAGTACAGACTGTATTTTTGCAATATCTTAAGAGCCGTAAGTCTCACAAAAAAATCTCATAGCTGTTTGGAAGAGTATCAAATTCTTCACAATCTTGGTTAAGATACTTTTCGCGGTAAAATTATTATGTCCATATCAGCACAAATGCCAAATCAAGACTCATTGAAGCTCATAGGTCGTAATTGAATATGATCCATGGGCTAGTGAATCAAATGCTTGTGAAATCCTCAAAGTTGAGGCCTTCTGAAGCCAAGATTCTTGGACAGGTGCCTATTGGGCTTCATGTATAATCTGGCTCTGATAAGGGATACTTCCTACTCACCTTATCAAATACTCTATACTACTATCCTTGGATTCAGCTCTAGCGGATAAAATATTTGTCTACAATTATTATCATATTACTGATTTTCCTCTCAACATTTCAAATATTCAAACTAGTATTGCTACCCTAATTCAAGTATACGATATCAGTTCAATCAATAATCGTCAGCTTAAATTATCAAAATGCTAGGAAATTTTCCATTCAAAAACATTTGGTTAGGAATGAAATTCGGATAGCAACAGTAATGGAGTTTCAGGCAACTAAGTGAAACTTTATCTGTGTACTGAGCTATTATTTGTTGCTTTTACAAGTTCTTATATTTGATATATGTTAGTGGAATTCATAGTAATCTGTTTTGACTTTCCACGATATTCTGGTTTGAGACAAGAGTAATATGCTGCGGCCTTGAATTTTCATATGTAGGCCATTTTATATGAACAAGAATTACTATTTCATTCTCTATTTCTGTATATAAGTATGTACGGAAGAGTTATTATAATATGGGCAGATTATTTGTGCTATACCCATCAGGTAAAAAAGAATTATGTTTCAACTGATCAAAAATAGCACTTCAAAAATGAATACCAGTCTATCGAGTAGTTTTCATACATATCCTCATGAATACCTGAGAAAAAACTCACTTCACCATTATAAATTGGTCCTATTAGTTAGAAGATACAAAATAGGAATTATATGGAAAATACAAAATAGGAATTAGTCCATCAAGATCGTAAAGATGATCTTTTTTGGACGATTTTGTGGTTTACGGCTGGAGCGTCAGCGGAGACCAGAAGAGAATATTAGAATATTACGTTTTTTCAGGCGATCATCACGAAAGAATTCGGAATCACTAAGTTTTATCTATTCATTCCTCAAACATTGCAAATGTAAATTTTAGTTGCCAATGAAATTGTTCTATTTAATTGTCTAAAAGTTCGTATCCATTTCTCTTATTGCAAGAACTATAGAGATTGACGAAAAGATATAATATGTATTTCGACGAGAATTGTTTCTTCAGACTTCATTAAGCTGCCCATAGAGGTAGGTGTAAAGTGTTTATCAAGTAGTTTTCACAGATCAGTCCCAAAAAAGTAATATTTGACAGATCAATCCCAAAAAGTGAATTTAGATAGATGTGTACAAGTAAGTTAAACTTCATGGCCGCAAAAAGGGCCATAGAAATACCTTTTCTATTATAATCGCCTAAAAAATTGATTTTCAGCACATAGCTCATAAACTTCTGAAACAGAATTGTAACTGATGATGAATACAACAATTATGTGCGCATAGAATTGATCTACGAGCAAAAATCATCCAAATACGATTCCCTTCGATTATTCCTATTATTCAAAGTTATTGGGAATATGGCGTATATCAGTATTCACTCTTCATATCTTGTATATCAATCTAGAGGCAAAAATCTTAATCGTTGAGAATGGAACTTGTTGAATTGTGTATAACTACATCCTCTGATTAGTTTCTCCACATAGAAAATTGGTAAACGTATAATTTTGAAAGTCAGGAGTCTTTTAATATCGTATATCTCTAAGAATTCCCTCTGCTTTCTGCGTTACAATATGGTGCACAAAGTCAAATATTTCTTACAATATGAAATAATAAACATTGAATGAGTAAGATTGTGTTGATTTATGGGGGTAATCAAAGTGAGTCTCTTCCAACTTACTTGTACAAAGAATAAATAAGTAGTATTGTTGAACCACCAAAATCACATTTCGAGATTCTGATGAAAATACTCGTTTTGAGCATCTCTAAATTTATTTTGACTATTTTCGGCTTGACGTTGGTACGTACGCATGAATAGTTGTATGTATATATCTGAATTTTGTATTTGAGACTGATCTGAATTCTAGTTTTGCAGTCCCCATTATGGTTGCAATCGTCTGTACCGGGAATGCACTGTACTTGGAACTTCTTCCGAATTTTTCACTTGAATTCAGAATGTTGAAATTCAGTATTTTGAATCCCTGTGGCATCTCAATAGTTATTTTCTATTTTAATACTAATTGGCTGTGCTGGAAGTGCACAGTCTATTTGAGTTTTTTGCATCAATTCAAAACAATCAGCCGTGGAGTATTGAAATTTCGTATCAAACACTTCTATAAAACCTAATTGTACACCTTGCATTAATATTGCAGTCAGATCAACCAGGAGTGCAGTTTACTAAGCACGTTTGCGAAGTTTTTGCATAAATCCAGATCAATCAGCCGTATAATTTTCGAATTTTGTATTTGAAGAAATTGTAGCATTCGAATGATTACTTCATATTTTCATAACAATCTATTGAGCTGGAAGTAGGCTTTTTCTGACAAACTTACATAATTTTTTGCATAAATTCGAGATTTCGGCCTTAGAATGATGAAATTTGGTATTTGAGACTGCTGAAGCGTTTCATGGCCAGTTGCACCGCTGTCTTTTAAATTTAAGGTTTCACCTACTTAACCATATCGTATCAAAATTTGAAAACTGAATGTGACATGGATATTGCTGTCCTCATTTTGATTCGACATTTCTTGTATAAGTGGAGATTAATATTTGGGCTAGAGCGGTGCAACAGACCTTTAATGGATTGTAGCATCTGAATGGTTGGATTATTATCTCAAACTTTGATCGGAATCGATTTTGCCTAGCTCAATATCAGCGTCAACTGTTAATTATTGAGTCAAAAGATCTACAAGTAAGACATGTGGTGTTGATATCGAATTTTCATCCATGTTTTCGAGGAAAACGGTGTCGAATTTCATATCAAAGATTAATTATGGAATGAAAATTGTTCAAAATGCCACAAGCCTAATGTTGCCTCCACCTATATTATCTTTATCTATTCTTCTCCTTCTCCTTTCGAACGGAGCAGGGGGTGACACCTTTGATTTTTACTAAAGTATTCGACCTTCACTATCGATTGGTACTAGATTCAATCATAAGATTCATCAGGAAAGTTGATCCTAACAAAAATGAACAATAGTAGCTTTTTTTGGACACTTGAGGCTGGATCCCAGATTTATGAAGTCTGTCACCTCATTGACCACTATATTTCCGATCGATTCATATACAATTTGGCCGTAAATTCGATCAGGGAACATAAGGTGCGGTCGGCTCTCCGACTACAAGAAACGTTCGAACACAGTTGCGAGAACAGAATCAATGTTCATCTATTTACAAACTGGATAAGGAAAGCGACGATATGATAATCCGCACAGATTGAAATATCAGATACAATGGATGTATGTTATATATATACTTTATCCAATTATAATCAAAACTAGGAGATGACGATATCCCCTTGATCAGCTTCTGGAGAAATCATTTTTGGTCCAGGAGCAGTTAATAACATCTGTGCTTAGAGTTTAATGCACGTAAATCATTTAGTATGAACATTCACATGAAAACAATGATTGCTTGTATTATGCATTATTTTTAATGAATCCTAGGAGGATTAAGATCGTTCTGCATATTTCATGTGATCTGTATTGAATGAATATTTTATCAGTATGTTTTTGTGTTGATATTGTTAGATATTCTATTCCAATCCAAACACTAATTTTTCAATAGTTTCATGCAAATCACTCAAAAATAATGATATTTTTGTAAAAAATTGTCAGTAGAGAAGGATTAATTTATACATATGATGATAAAAATAGTCCATGGAATAGAAATCGGTTAGAGCGTATCATTTCCGAGATACATTTATTCTTAAATGCATTAAATATATAGCCTCCTGCAAAACCCAAGCAATCAAATAGATGTAGCTTTCATTTGAAAAAAAATTCAGTTCGTACCTTGGACTAAATTGTGGTTTATCACAATAACTCAAATTATGAATTGGAGAAACTTCTGGAATGCAGTCAATGGAACTCATTTTTATTTTTCTATTTCCACTAGTTTCGACACCACTTGTGTCATCCTCAGGAGCTATAAATAATGTAACAGGCGATTGATTCGAAAATAATTACAATTTGTTCAAATTTTGAGCTGTATGCAGTCGGTGAGTCATTGGATGATTAATTCAACAGGGCATTAAAATTACCTTTCTCATGATATCATAGAGACATTCTGAATGAAATCAAATAATTGCTACTGCTAAATAAATATCCTCGTCAATTAACAGCTTAATAAATAAATGCAAAAACTCTAAAAACAACGCTGGACAAGTGGAGAGAGAAGACATCACCTACTTCTCATTAATATTCATAGATAACGTTGCTGAAAAATTACCAGAGTTGGTTGAAAATAAATTGAAAATACGGATAGGTTTCAAGCAAACAAAAACTGTAGGGCAATTGTTCAGTAACTTGAAATCCAAAATAAATAAAAGCCACTAATCAAATTCAATATATAAAATACCGTATGAGAATTGCGATGCCACATATACAGGACAAACAAAAAGATATCTATCGACGAGATTGAATGAGCATAGCAGAAATTGTCATGGCAGAATAAATATGACGCCAGCAAAATGTGCAGTAGTGGGACATGCAAAAATTAATATAATTCAAATATCATTGCAACACTCTAATTGGTCCCTTGGGGTACTAAGTTTTCCTTATCCATATAAAAAACTGGTTTAGAGGTTAGTACAAAAATGATGTTCTAACGGATTTTGTAAAACGGAAGACATTATTCATTCTATTTTAACTTTGACTACATTTAAAATATTTCATGTTCACAAATGTTAAGTTTTTAACACCATAACTCTAAGTGGAATAGTATCTACATGCACCCTTCATGTGTTATTATTAAATAATGATTTCACTGAATTTTATTTGAAACTAATTTTTTCATGTAAGTAGCTTACAGTTGAACAAATTGTAATTATTTTCAGATTAATCGCCTGTTACATTATTTATATTTTCTAAGGATGACATAAGTGGTGTCAAAACTAGTAGAAATAGAAAAACAAAATAAATCCCATTGACTGCATTCCAGAAGTTTTTACTATTCATCAATTTTCCAGTCAAGAAGTACATAGATTCAACTCAAATTATCTCTTGGTGAACTCTGTTATCGGCAGATCCAAGAATAATACAAGGAAAATGAGGCAACATCTTTGATTCTCACACAGAAATTTTCCGTTTTTATGTTGCCAGTGAGTTCTAAATTGAACAAAAAAAAAACTCAGATCATGTTTTTCCCCAGTCCAAACTTATATGTATATTGTATACTCTCCAAATTTTTCAGCCATGATGGATGTGCTATCCTGTGATACATTATATTAATAGGAACAAAAATCAGTTTTCGTGTGTTTGTATATTACAAGCTTATGTCACACTTATAATGTAGAAGATATGTAATGATGATAATTCTTTCATCCATTCTACTTTTTTTTCGATTACACTAAGAGTGCAACTTTGTGACCATCAGAGACCTCAAAAACATGAATAATTTGAGATCCATCAATTTACTCCCAGTAAAAGCAATGATGAACTTGCAACAGAAATGTTCCACTTGCTCTGTACAAACGATATAATTCGTTTTTCTGCAACAATTATTAGACCACATCACGGATGAAATATCGAATTCTCACATTTTTTTAAAACTTGTGGTGAGTGATCCTGCAGTTGAGAAGCCGACTGCATCTTCTGTTCCCTAATCGGACTTACGATCAAATATTATATGAATTAATCAAAATTAGGGTGGTCAATTAGGTGTCAGACTTTTCAAATCTGGAATCTTGCCCTAAGGCAAAAAACAGGCTACTTCCGGTCAATATTCGTCTGAGTCAACTTCTCTGATAGAACTTATAATTGAAACTGGTACTTATTAGTGGCAAAGGTGGGATATTCCGAGAAAAAACCAAGGTACCCTCCTCTGTTTGTCGTTTTGAACTTATTTTATGATTGTTGTGTTTTCCATCCGTTTTGGATAGAACGGAGGTAGCATCCTGGTTTTGTCCTAAAGTAGATACTTGATTTCGGCAATTGATTGATACTAGTTTCAAGTTCGCCTCGAACTTATTGACCAGTGGCCTTTTTTCGATACTTAGAACAGAGTCCTAGATTCATAAAGTGTGACATCCTGATGACTACTATATCTCCGATCAGTTCATATACAATTTGGCCCTAAATCCGATCAGGAACGATGAAGTGCGGTCGACTCTTGAACTATTAGAAAGAGGTACGTGAATTTGCTCACTAACTATTCATACTTGAGTCAGTACTCAACTGTTTTCTCCTTATATTTGAAATTGACTGCTTAAATTTTAAGTTGATGTAGAATTACTTCCAAGCAAGAATACTTTCTGACATCAAATAACTGTACTATAATACTTCAGTCTGCAATGAAATATTGGTAGAAATATCATGTTATGACATATATGAAAAATGCAATTCCAGATTCAACCCATAGTCCCAACAAATTCCATATTAAAAGCGCAAGCATCTGTTTCATTATCTATCGCTTCACTCAGCTATGAGGTCATGTTTTGCGACAGTGTTGTCGAGTTTCTGGACGCCAGTATGATGGCAGCATATATAAAGTGGGAATATACACGTATATTTCTGACGACACTAAAAATTGGAGCGGAATTTTTCGGAACTAAAAATATACGGAAACTTTCATTTTCCTATCATTTTGGCGTCAAGATGAGATTTTGAATTCAGCCTCTAGAGGTCATGAACAAGCCAGAAAAAAATATCAAAGCGATTCTAAAGTGGCGTCCGATATACGAACCTCGCTTTACAATGGACGCCAGAATCAATGCAAACGCGCAATATAAGGACGCCAAAATGATATGAGAATTTATATACAGGGTGTAACAGAAATAAGTACATTAATTTTAACCAGTAATAGATCTCGTCAAATGTAACAACTTTTCCGAATACATTTTGTCTGTAAGCTCCTTAGATAACGAGTTAAAATTCATTGAAGTTTAGTCAAAAATTTCACTGTGCGCCCATGGATGATTCTGAATGTTTGACATTTGCTAGAACAATGACAGATGTCAATAAGAATAAGCACCTAATTTGCAAATTTGAACAGTCGTCGGGCAGGTTCTGTAAATTGTACATGGGATTACGCCCTAATGACTTATTTATTGAACTGAAGAATTAGGCTGTAGTGTCTTTGTGCTTCAATAATGTTTTTTCACTGCTTACAACTGTTATGAAATTTTCATGACATATTAAATTGAAGAATTCAACTGTAGTGTCCTTGTGCTTCAATAATATTTTTTCACTGCTTATAACTGTTACGAAATTATCATGACATATCACTAAGCTGGAAAACTAAGAGAATTTTGGCAATACATACTTTCGCTTACTGTCTTTAGGTTAGATTTACCATTGATTTACCGTTGAAATCAATTCTCCAAGATAACAGTCTTATTTATACCTCAGTGTCTTCTAAATTAATTTATACTCTAACAGAATATCAAGAAGATTATGAATGATCTTGCTTTTATTATGTATTACTGATGTAACACTCAGAACATCTCACATGACGAAGGTCATTGAACTCACAGCAATCAGCTGGGCACGCTGAATTAACTAACAGTCAGGCTAACAATCAAGAGATGGCGACACCAATAACTAAAACTTTAACAGTGACACTAAAACAGTGTTTCTTTGAACAAAGAATGCTAGCTAAGCATCCCTTAATAGTACCGAGTTGCGCAGCGTGTATCTTTGTGGTCGAATTTAAGGATAAGACAATTAGAAAGGGTGCATTAAACACCTCTTGTTGGACCAAACCAGAGAGTACTTGACCGAACTTTCAAATGAAGTGATCATTGTTTGAGAACTTCTGCTTAAAACAGCAAGACGCAAGACATGCGCGCCGGCTGTGCACAAGCACGCAAGAGAAGTTTCGAATAGTTTTTTCTCCAAAAATGAGACTTGTTCAAAAGATACAAAAGAAGATAAAATTCTGAAGAGAGCGACAAAGGTAAGTGATAAAATAAAATTTATCGAATCAATAAATTAACGAAGAAATTATAGGTCAACTGAATTATAATAAGTGTTCAAAATGACCACCGTTATTATCAATACAACACTGAAGGCGTCGACGGAATGAATCATTTACTCTTTCTAAAATCTGTGCGCTATTGCGAATACTTATACCTGCATTTTCGAGTCGTTCTCGCAAAACTTGTATTGTATCAATAGGATCTGAGTATACCAAGTGCTTCATGTATCCCCACAAAAAAAAGTCACATGGATTCAAATCTGGCGACCTGGCAGGCCACGCAATAGGACCATTTCGTCCTATCCATCGTGCAGGAAATTTTTCATTCAACCAATTTCGTACTACTAGTGCATTGTGACAAGATGCACCATCATGCATGTACCACATGTCTCGACGAATACAATATCTGTACACTCGTTATTTGTGAAGGTAGACATTCTTTTTTTTTAATCAATATAATAGTTATTATTGTACCAATCTTTTATAATTAGAAATAAATAGTATCTGACAACTTATATCTGTCAAAATCGATTGTCTCATTGTTATTGCTACTTGATCAAATTATGCTAGAACCTGAACGGCTCGTCAATTTATGGGGGGGTAAAAAGGCTAAAAAAAAAATGAGATTTCAGGAAAAAGTTATCAAGAAATATTGTTACACTTAATGAGTCCTATAACTGGTTAAATTTAATGTACTTATTTCTGTTACACCCTGTATATATATATATATATATATATATATATATATATATATATATATATATATATATATATATATATATATATATATATATATATATGTATGAATTTTTTTATCTGAACACGTTTCTTTCATGTTATTTTGGACGCTATAAATGTAAATCCTCTTTGCTGATGTGAGAAAAGTAACAGCAGGTCTTGCCCAGCTACTATTTCTTGCTAAGCCTCACGATGAATTTCATACATTGGATGACTTAATTACTCAGAAGACCATAGTAATAGGTACAAATGCTTACAGAAGAAATGATTCACCTCAAGCCAGTATTATGAAGAAAAGAAGTTATATATATAAAAATATAATTCAGTACTTCACACCAGTGACTGGTAGAGGAGGTAGTGATTTATTACCAATCTCAAAAAAATCTATTGATTTTAAGTACTGGACTGATCCTAATGAATCAATTGAACGATTACATTTGCTTCATTCTTCTCGCAATTGGTCACACTGGTCTGAATGGAGAGATTGCTGCAATAGAAAAAGAGCTAAGAGAAGAAGGAATAATAGAATGAAGTCGATTTCATTATGTCTCTCGACAAGTTTGGATGTTTTTTAAGACCGCGTTATATCACATCTGATGAAAAAACTCATTTTCCTCTACGAGAATACCCATTCTCTCTAACAAGTAAAGATGCTATAAGTTTCAACAACAGACGTTTAACCAAAGTTGAACTTCCCCTCAATCCAGACGATGCTGCTACAAAAAAGTATGTCGATAGATTAAAAGATAACAGCAGCAACGATCCGCAAGTGCAAAAAGATTTGAAAACTGTACGTGATAGTGTTGCTATTGTGGCTAATAATTTGAATCAAGAAATAGAACGCTTAGATCGAAAACTCGATAATTTTGAGCAACTACAAACAATAAAAAGTAACGAACAGAAAATGAGAATTGATTCTATTTTGAATCCATTGCGTCAAGAATTACAAGTTCTTGGAAAAAAAAAGTTCAACGGAAATAAATCTACTTGAGGAACAAATATCATACTTGATAAATGTACAAGGAAATAAGAAGAAATGAATGATACTAAAAGATATCTGACAAATGAATTAAAAAGATCAACAAGACGTAATTTCCAACGGCGCCATTTTATAGTACGAGGATTTGATAATCTATTGCAAGCAGATTTAGTTGATATGACATCTTATGCTAATGAATATGGTAACTGCAAGTTTATTCTTACCGTCATAGATACATTTTCTAAATATGCGTGTGCCGTACCCGTAACGAATAAATCAGGTGTGAATGGGACTGCTGCAATGATCAAAATTTCTAACAGTAGTCGGAGTCCGAGAAATTTGCAGACAGATGACGAAAAACAATTCTTCAATCGTGATTTCAAGAACTCAATCTACGGAAACAACCTCAATCATAACTCCACTTATTCCCATTCGAAAGCAAGCATTGCTGAAAGATGGAATCGAACGTTAAAAGAAAAAATCTGGCAAGAATTTAGTTTCAGAGGATCACCTAAGTGGACTGATGTTTTAAACGATCTTGTTGCCACGTATAATAATTCGAAACATCGTACTATGAAAATGAAACCTGCAGATGTAACAGCATCAACACATATTGCAGCGTAAGAAATAAGATCTATGAATATTTTGAAACAATTCAAGCAGTCAGTTTTTCACGTAGGTGATCAAGTACGGATGAGTAAATATAAACATGTATTTGAAAAATCGTACACACCAAGTCCACTACAGAAGTTTTCAAAATTGCTTTGATTTCAAATACTAAGCCTGCAACATATCTATTGGAGGATTATCAAGAAAATCGTATCAAAGGAAGCTTCTATCAAAAAGAATTGCAAAAAACTCAATTCTCTGACAGCTGTCTTGTAGAAAAAGTTATAAAACGTCGTGGCAATAGGTATTTTGTACCTTGGTCAGGCTTCGATGACAAGCACAATCCATGGATTCCAAAAGAAAATTTATTGTAATTAATATTTAATATTTACTTTGTATTTATATCCAATATACGACTATGTATTTCATAAGAGGCAATAGAAAAAACTCTACTTATTAATTTCAGTTTTTAATTTCAATCATATCAGTTTTTTTATAAGCAAATCATATCGTTCTCAGTAGCGTACCTATTCTAACATCATTTCAATCTTAACAGCTTCAATAAACGAACAAACCATATCGTTCTCAGTACCGTACGTATTCTAACAAAGCCAAGTATAAACACCGCTAATAGCAATATCCTTATGCGTCACCGGCGACTTAACTGCCGGTCTTACATATTCCAAACTACGGACCAAAACTCCAAGCTATTCCTACGCCCATGGAACCACATTTCTTCTTCTATTTCTTATCATTTACATCTTTCTTCTACATATTTATATACTACTCACTTGCTGTCTTTGTCAGTTGCACGTAACGGTCTGTCCCGGGAGCCTTATAAACTTCTGGTGTTAGATTCTGCCATATAACCCATAGCAGAATCTCGCTTCTGAGCAGATGTTCAGAATCAAAAATTTCTCAACGAGACTCAGAAAAAAAGCTGATAGCTCGCTATAAACGCAAAATTTTGTGCATTTGAGGACGGATTCATACGTATGACGCTGTCTTGACAGGAATTATGTGATCTGCTATACTTTGAAACTGCTCAGGATCTAGTAATTTTCACTTATTTCAAATTTCATAAAACTGCAGATAGCGCTTTGAAAACACGGAATATGATGTTTTTGCCGATGGATTCATACATATTTTGAGGTCTCCAATGAATAATGGACTTTTTGATTGTGACACTCTGCTCAGAGAGTCGTGATTTCAACTTATTCCAAACTTTGTAAAAGTGCAAATATCGCTCCAAAAACACAAAATATGATGTATTTGATGTAAGATTCCGCCATCTAACGCAATTATGTAGCAAAATCTCACTTTCGAGCAGATTTTCACCATCAAAAATTGCTCAACGAGCCTGAGAAAGAACGCTGATAGCTTGCTGGGAACGCAAAACTTTGTGCATTCAAGGACGGATTCATACGTATAACGCTGTCTTCAATGGAATAATGTGATTTGCAATACCTTTGAACTGTTCAGAATATAGTGATTTTGATTCATTCCAAACTTTATTAAACTGCAGATGGCGGTCTGAAAATACAAAAAATGATGTTCTTGCTGATAGATTTATACATATTATGGGGTCTTGAATGAAATTATTAACTTTTTGATCGTGAAAATCTGCTCTGAAGTCGTGATTTCTACTGATCCCAAACTCTGTAGAACTGCAAATAGCGCTTTGAAAACACAAAATATGATGTATTTGGTGTTAGATTCTGCCATATAATGCATTTCTGTAGCAAAATCTCGCTACTGACCAGATTCTCAGAATCAAAAATTTCTTGACGAGACTCGGAAAAAATGCTGATAGCTCGCTGTAAACGCTAAATTCTGTGCATGTGAGGACGGATTCATGTCTTGAATGTGATTATGTGATATGCAATACTTTGAAACTACTCAGAATGTAGTAATTTTGACTTATTCCCAACTTCATGAAACTGCAGATAGCGCTCTGAAAACACGAAATATGATGTTTTTGCCAATAGATTCATACATATAATAAGGTCTTGATTAGAATTAGGAACTTTCAGATTGTGGAAATCTGTTTAGAAAGTCGTGATTCCGACTCATTCCAAACTCCGTAAAACTGCGAATTTTGCTCCAAGAACACTAAATAGGATGTATTTTGTGTAAGATGCTGCCATATAACACATTTCTATAGCAAAATCTTGCTTCTGACCAGATGTTCAGGATCAGAAATTTCTCAACGAGACTCAGGAAAGAAGCTGATAACTTACTGGAAACGCAGAATTTCTTGCATTTGAGGACAGATCTATATGTATAACGCTACCTTGAGAGGGATTATATGATCTGCAATACTCGGAAACTGCTCAGAATGTAGAAATTTTCACTCATTTACAACTTCATTAAACTGCAGATAGCGCTCTGAAAACACAAAATATGATGTTTTTGCCGATGGATTCATACATATTATGAGGTTTTGAATAGAATTATGAACTTTTTGATTGTGAAAATCTGCTCGGAAAGTCGTGATTTTGACTTTCTCCAAACTTTGTAAAACTGCAGATAGCGCTTCAAAAAAGACAAAATATGATGTATTCAATGTTAAATTCTGCCATATAGCGCATTTTGTGCATTTGAGGACAAATTTATACGTATAACGCTGTCTTGAATGGTATTATGTGATTTGCGATACTTTGAAGCTGCTCAGAATGTAGTAATTTTTACTTATTTCAGACTTCATAAAACTGCAGATAGCGCTCTGGGAACACAAAATATGATGTTCTTGCCCATAGATTTATACATATTATGAGGTCCTGAACAGAATTATGAACTCTTTGATTGTGAAAATCAGCTCAGAGAGTCGTGATTTCGAATTAATCCAAACTTTGTAAAACTGCAAATAGCGCTTCAAAAACACAAAGAATGATGTATCTAGTATGAGATTCTGCCATATGACGCATTTCTGTAGCAAAATTTCGCTTCTATACAGATTTTCAGAATCAAAAATTCTTCAACGAGACTCAGGAAAAACGCTATTAGCTCGCTGGAAACGCGAAATTCTGTGCATTTGAGGACGGATTCATACGTATCACGCTGTCTTGAATGGAACTATATGATGTGATTGGCAATTCTTTGAATCTGCTTAGAATGTAGTAATTTTGACTTATTTCAAATTTCATAAAACTGCAGAGAGCGCTCTGAAAAGACAGAATATGATGATTTAGTCGATTTATTTATACATTCGGGGTCCTGAATAGAATCATGAACTTTTTGATTGTGGAAATCTGCTCTGAATGTCCTGATTGCGACTTATTCCAAACTTTGTGGAACTGCAAAAAGCGCTTTTGAAACACAGAATATGAAGTTTTTGGTGTTGGATTCTGCCATATGACGCATTTCTGTAGCTGAATCACGCTTCTAAGCGGATTTTCAGAATCAAAAATTTCTCAACGAGATAACGCTAATTGCTCTATGGAAACACGAAATTTTCTGCATTTTAGGACGGATTCATACGTACTATGCTGTCTTAAATGAAATTATGTGATTTGCAATAATTTTAAACTGCTGAAAATGTAGTAATTTTGACTTATTTTAAACTTTATTTAACTGCAAATAGCGCTTCAAAAACACAAACTATGACGTATTTGGTGTTGGATTCTGTCATATAACGCATTTCTGTAGCAAAATTCAGCTTCCAAGCAGTTTTCCACTATCAAAAGTTCCTTAACGAGACTCAGAGAAAACGCTGATAGCTCGCTGGTAACGCAAAATTTTGTGCATCTGAGGACAGATTAATATAACGCTATCTTGAATGAAATTATGTGATTTGCAATACTTTGAAACTGCTCAATATGTATTGATTTCAACTTATTGCAAGCTTCATGAAACTGCAGATACCGCTCTGGAAACACGGAATATGATGTTTTGACCTGTAGCAGGATCTAGTTTACATCGAGAAATTCCAAAGATCCAGGAAACTGTTTCATTATTATTGTTGTTGTTCTGGTATTTTTGACGTTGTATATATTTTTTCACTAAATCGTTCTTGGTTATTGTAATTTTCTGTAGCAATAGATATTCTTAAATAAATTTCATTCTTTATCCGCGAGAGAACGTTCAAAGTGGTGACCCGGACGTGATCATGACGGAAGGCGAACGAAATTCACTTGCTTCGTATGCTAGCACAGTGGAAGTTATACAGTGTTTCCGACCGTTTGCCTGGATTTTGAAAGCAAGATCCGGAGATGTGGTTTCGGCAAGTTGATGCAATTTTTTCATCAAGTCGTGTTGCATTGTCGAAGAGAAAATTTTAGGACACGATTTCAAAATTAGATTATGATGTTCTCAAGCAAGTGTCAGATCTTACTCAAACTCCTACTGATCAGCCTTATGAAGATCTACGTTCAAGACTTATTGGTATTTATTTGGAGACCAAAAACGAAAGAATTAGAAAATGATTGAAGGATGAACAGTTAGTTGATCAAAAGCTAGCCCAATCTCTACGAGAAATGCGCATGCTTGCTGGAAGCTCTATATCCAACGATCTTTTGTGTAATCTCTGGTTAAGAGGTTTGCCCAGCCGTATGAAGGATATTCTTGTGGCTATGGATTAAAACGATTTGGATAAGCTTGCTATAGTTGCTGACAGCTTAGTTGAGACTTATGAACCACCGGTTGTCAACCAAATAAGTACACCAGCATCGTAAGCTATCAATTCTTCGTCTTTGGTGAGTGAACCAACAATTTTATTAAATTTAATTCATCACCTTACTGCTGATGTGGCCGCACTTCGAGTGCAAGGTTTCCGTAGCTCTTCTCGAGCTTCATCGCGAACCAGCAGATCTGGCAGCAAACGTAAACTTTGTTTTCATCATCAATGTTTCAAATCGAAAGCTCGCAATTGCAGGAGACCTTGCGATTGGGTGATGGAATCTTCAAACTGAAAGAGGCGACGGCTGAGGTGGATGCTGTTGCTGATATTGTCAACCGCCGTTTATTCATCAGCGAGCGCACCACGGGTGAGCAATTTCTTATTGATACTGGAGCTGCTGTTCCAGTATTTCCTGCATGAGAATCTGTCTGCAAACATCCAACTGATTTTATACTTCATGCTGCCAATGGTAGCAAAATTAAAACTTTTGGCGAGAGAGCTTTCACACTAGATCTTGGCTCAAGACGATCGAATACGTGGAAATTCATACTTGCGGATGTCACTTAGCCTATAGTTGGTGCAGATTTACTCTATCATCTTGGTTTAATTAAAGATATTCAGGGAAGACAGCTCATTGATAAAACAACAAGTCCAAGCACTCATGGACGCCTGACCGCGACTCTTGTTCCGTCTATTCAGGCTATATCAATTTCTCACTGGTGTGCAGACTCATTGAATGAGCTTCCTGCAGTTACTCGATCAACGGCAATCTTGAAAGAGCCGAAGCACTCCGTTTAACATTTTATCGAGACCAGGGGTTATCCAGTCACAGCACGAGCAAGACGTTTGGCACCTGAGAAGTTCTATGCTATTAGGGAAATATTTTGTCAAATGGTAGCAGAAGGCATTTATAGGCCATCAAAAAGCTAATGGACGTATCCTCTACACGTTGTGTACAAGAAGAACGGCGAGATAAGACCATATGGTGATTATCGAGCTTCAAATTATAAGACTGTTCCAGATCGCTATGGAGTACCCAATATATTAGATTCTCGAAACAATCTTCACGGTGCTAAGATATTCAGCACTCTTGATCCTGATAGAGCTTATTATCAAATACTAATTAATAAAGCTGATATTCCGAAGACAGCAATTATCACACCATTAGGTTCATTTGACTTTACTTGCATGTGTTTTGGGCTTAGAAATGCTTTCAAAGATTCATGGATGCTTATTTCCGGGATTTACCTCATACCTATGTCTTCCTAACAGTCAATGAAAGAAAAATACAAGGAGAGATAATAAAAAGAGCTAAACAGGAAAGAGAGGATGGAAAACAGGTAAAAATTTACACTAATAAACTGATGATAGATAACAGCATGTGGCTGTGGGACAAACAAAGAGAGAAATTAATCCCAAAAAACTGAGCCGCAAGAAAGGAAAGGAAAGAAGAGGTACGACGACCGAGCAAGAAAATGGATATGAGAATTTATTGAATAGAAACATAAAAGTGAAAAATAGAAACAAAAAAGAATCAAAAAAGAGGAACAGGCGCAATGAAATAAAAATCAGTACATGGAATGTCCGTACGATGTTACAACCAGGGAGGATGCAAGAAATAGTATCAGAAATAGCAAGATATAACATTGACATAGCGGCAATACAAGAGACTCGATGGAAAGGAAAAGGAGTGATAGAGAAGAAAGACTTCATATTACAATACTCAGGAGATGAAAAACAAGGGCAATACGGAGTGGCTTTTTTAATAACGGGTAAATTAAAAGAGAAAGTGATAGAGTTTGAAGCAATAAATGAAAGATTAGCCTATGTGAGAATAGAAACAACTCCTTTCAAGTTGTCAATAATAAACGTATACGCACCAACAGAAAACGCAAAGACAGAAATAAAAGAAAAATTCTATGAAAAATTAGAAGAGGAATTAGAAAAAATACCAAAAGAAGACACCCTATTACTATTAGGAGATTTCAACGCTCAAATAGGAAAAGAAGATCATATAAAGCAGCTAGCAGGAAAATATACAATACATGGAAACACAAATGACAACGGTCAAAGACTATGTGATATAGCGGCAAGAAACAACATGATTATAAGTAGTACCAAACATAAACATCCAAAAATACATAAAATAACTTGGGTATCGCCAGACCAAGTAACCCAGACACAAATAGACCACGTACTAATCACAGGAAGAAAACAATCAGATATAACAGATGTAAGATCATACAGAGGAGCATGCGCGGATTCAGACCACTTTATGGTAATAGCAAGTCTTAAACAGAAAGTAAGAAGAAATCAGAAGGACAGAAGCAAGAAAACTAAATGGGACATAGAAAAACTTAGCAATGAAGACACAAGGAAGAAGTACGAAGAAGAAATAGAGAAGCACATCAAAGAAAAATATGAAGAAGAAGACAATGCAGAGAATAAGTGGCATAAGATACAAAACTGTATAAACCAAGCTGCAAAAAAATGGATAGGAGAAGAAAAACAAGAAAATAAAAAAACATGGTTCAACAAAGAGTGCCAAGAAATAGTATTAAAAAAGAAAAATGCAAGACTGAAGTGGATGAAAACAAATAGGATAGAAGACAGAGAAGATTATAAAAAAATGAGGAAGAAATGTTGTAAAATTCTAAGAAAAAACAAGAGAGATTGGATAGACGATAAAATAACAGATATTGAAAAACAAAGTATGAATAGAAACTCAAAACAATTCTATAAAAAAATAAATGAACAAAAAAGAACATACAAACCAAAAGTCTACTGTATAAAAGACGCAAAGGGCAACAAAACAGAAAACGATGAGCAATATAAGAAAACATGGGTAGAATACTTCAAAACCCTGCTAACAGACCCGCAACAAAACGTGGATATTACAACACAAGATGAAATTGCGGACGAAGGAGTATCAGAAGAACCAACAGAAGAAGAAGTCAGAGAAATAATAAGAAGCAGGCGAAATGGGAAGACTCCAGGCAAAGATGGAATAAACACAGAACTAATAAAATATGGAGGAGATGAACTACATGAATATATATATAAACTTATAATGAAGGTGTGGAGAACAGAAAAAATGCCAAAGGATTGGGAAAGAGGACAAATAATCACAATTCACAAAAAAGGAGACCAACAAACATGCGAAAATTATAGAGGTATAACGCTACTGAACACGACATATAAAATAATGTCAACACTAATACAAAAGAGAGTCCAGAAAGAAACAGAAAACATAATAGGACAGCATCAGTGCGGATTCACGCAAGGCAGATCAACAACAGACGCTATACATACAGTTAAACAGATAATAGAAAAAGCACATGAATATAAAGTGAACATAGACTTATTATTCATTGATTTCAAACAAGCGTTTGACTCGATCAAAAGAGAAAAACTTATGAAAGCCCTAGAAGAATTTGGGATAACAGCTAAACTAAGACGATTGATCTTGATGACATTAAGTGGAACAACAACCACAATTAAAACACAAAAAGGAGAAACTCAGGAATTCGAAATAAACAAAGGAGTAAGACAAGGAGATACACTATCAGCAACTCTGTTCAACAAAGCGTTAGAATATGTGATGAGGAACTTGAACAAAGGAACACTCAGAACTAAAGGCGGACAAATAATAGCATACGCAGACGATATAGTATTGGCAACAAAAAATAGGAAAATATTGAAAGAAATGGTCGGAGAAATAGTAACAGAAGGAAACAAAATGGGTCTAAAAATCAATGAGAACAAAACTAAAATAATGAGGATAGGAAAAAAATCAGGAAGTAGAAATATAAAAATAGGTAGCCTGCAGTTTGAGGAGGTTAATAAATTCAAATACTTAGGCATTATGCTTTCAAATAATGGAGACAGGAAAACAGAAATCCAAGAGAAGATATTAACAGCGAACAGAGCCTTTTACGCAAATAAAAAATTACTCAAGGATAAAAACCTAACAAAGAAAACAAAATTAAAAGTTTATAGAACAATAATCAGACCAATAATAATGTACGCGGCAGAAACAATGACAATGACCAAAAAAGATGAAGAAGATTTACGAATAGTAGAAAGAAAAATAGTAAGAACTATTACAGGATTAGTAAAAACGACAGAAAACGAATATAGAATATTAATGAACCATGAAATAGAACAAGAGCTGCAAGGAGAAGATATAGTAAGGAAAATAAAACAACAGAGGACGAAATGGTTAGGACACATATGGAGAAAAAGGGAAGAAGACACCGTAAGGGCAATTTTACAATGGAAACCAGGCGGAAACAGAAGAAGAGGCAGACCCAGGTCGAAATGGCTACAAGAGGTAGAAGCAGACCTGGGTAAAGCAGGAATAAAGAAATGGAAGGAGAAAACAGAAAATAGGAAGACATGGAGAGAAATATGTCAGAATATTTAGAACAAGGCGATGAGGACTGATCCCCCTCAAATAAAGGATCTAGAGAGCTTCAGAAGAAGCGGCGCAACCCCACCTGGGGTGTCCAAGCCACTATATATACTATGTCTTCATTGATGATATAATAGTGGCATCTGCTGATGAAGAAGAGCATCGGAACAATCTACATGAGGTTCTCCGTCGTCTAAATGAAGCGAGTATAACTGTTAATTTAGAGAAATGTAATTTCGCTCATACGTATAACGCTGTCTTGAGTGGAACTATGTGATATGGAATACTTTGAAACTGCTAAGAATGTCGTAATTTTGACTCATTTCAAACTTCATAAACTGCAGATAGTGCTCTAGAAACAAGAAATATGATGTTCTGGTAGATAGATTTATACATATTATGAGGTATTGGATAGAATAATGGACTTCTGATTGTGAGAATCTGCTCAAAAATTCGTGATTTCGACTTATTCCAAACTTTGTGGAACTGCAAATTGCGCTCCAGTAACATAATATATGATGCTTCTAGTGTGAGATTCTGCCATATAACGCATTTCTGTAGCAAAATCTTGCTTTCGAGCAGATTTCCACAATCAAAATTCTCTCAACGAGACTTAGAAAAAACGCGGATAGCTCGCTGGATACGCAGAATCTTGTACATTTGAGAACGGATCCATACGTATATCCCTGACTTGAATTGAATTATGTGACTTGCAATAATTTGAAACTGCTCAAAATGTAGTAATTTTGACTTATTTTAAACTTTATTTAACTGCAAATAGCGCTTCAAAAACACAAACTATGACGTATTTGGTGTTGGATTCTGCCATATAACGCATTTCTGTAGCAAAATCTTGCTTTCGAGCAGATTTCCACAATCAAAATTCTCTCAACATGACTTAGAAAAAACGCGGATAGCTCGCTGGATACGCAGAATCTTGTACATTTGAGAACGGATTCATACGTATATCCCTGACTTGAATTGAATTATGTGATTTGCAATACTTTGAAACTGCTCAGAATGTAGTAATTCTGACTCATTTCAAACTTCATGAAACAGCAGATAACGCTCTGAAAACACTAAGAATGATAATTTCGCCGATAGATTTATACATATTATAAGGTCCCGAATAGAATTATGGACTTTATGTTCGACTGTAACTAACGCCATGAAGGCAAAACAGAAACTTGGAATGGGAATGAATAAGAAAGAAAAAGCTCAGAAATCGAAGAAATGGCGGGTACTGAAAACACTTCGAAAGCTTGGTGGCTTTTTACCACTGGCACTTCTTCCATTAATTGGAAAAGCATTACTTGCTGGCGCTGCAAGTGGTGCTGCTTCATATGGTGTCAACAAAGCTCTAAGTAAAGGTCTTTACTTAAAACCATATAAAACAGATGGTGGAATGAAAAAGAACAAAAGAAAGAAAAACAAAATCCGAGAAATAGAATTACCAAAGAAGCCTTTAACAAATATTGATATAAAAAAATATGTGACCAAGTATAATATAAGAAATTTCCGTGAAGTTTACATGCGGAACAATTTACCCAAGAGTCCATTAAAAAACGAGTCTGCTGTAATAAATTTAGATTCTCATGATGGTTCTGGTACTCATTGGGTAGTCATGTTGGAAAAAATAATATCGTAAATTATTTTGACAGTTTTGGAAATTTACCTCCGCCAAGAGAGTTAGTGAATTATTTTGGACCTAATATTAAGATAAATTATAATTACAATCGTTTTCAAAACTTCAATGCATACAATTGTTGTCATTTATGCTTAGAGTATCTTATAAAATATCAAGCATGAATATTTATCATACCAGTTACAACCTGGAATCAATATCATTCACACTTACAGGAAAAGAGTCCATAATTTCTGCAGACTATTTTCCACCAATTGAATTAGATAATAATTGTAAATATGTGATGGGTCTAATCAATTTCGACACATTTCATTCAATACCAAACATTGATGGAACTAATAATAAATTCTATTATAAAAAACAAGCAGATAAAGATTTTACACTGTTTCAAATACCTATTTTGTAAGAAGTGTAAACTTCAAAACAAATAAATTATCTATCTATCTATCTATCTATCAAATACCAGTGGGGTCGTATGAAATTGAGGATATTGAACAGGTATTGAGAAAGGAATTGAATGATCCTAATTACATTTCCGAAGAAAAACTTGAATCAAATAATATTGAAAGGGAAAAAAAAGAAACATGATTTAATTTTTCTAAAACCAAATAAAAATACGTTGAAATGTGAACTAAGAAGTACAGTTACAATTGATTTCTCAAGAGAAGATTCATTTGGTTACTATTGGGATTTGAAAAACGAATATTAGAACGGAACACATTTCATGAAAGTGATTTACCTGTTAATATAATAAAAGTGAACACAATTTTATTAGAATGTAATATAATATCAGGAGATTTTAAAAATGATTTACCTGCACATACTATACACTAATTCTTTCCTGAAGTTGCGCCAGGTCATAAAATTAATTTAGTTCCTCCAAGTCCTATATATTCAGAAGTGAACACAAAATTGATGAGCAACATTACTATTCATATTGTTGACCAAGATGGAGAATTTGTAAATTTCCAAGGTGAAACAATAACAGTGAGACTTCACTTGAAAAAAGCCAAAATAAAAAATGGGAATTGATTATAAAAGAACAAAATCCAATTGTGGTAAAATTAGTTCGTCGAAAGTCATCAAGGAATTAACAAGAAAAAATAAGAATATCCTCAAATTACTTGGGTTTCATTTAAAAAAAAAAATAGAAGGGAAAAAAACAGAGTGAGTGATATATTGGATGTAACGTCAGGAATATATTTTGATAATGCAATAAGTCGAATTGAAATGCACAGCCATCAACCGTTGGTTGCATCAGCATTTAACAATTGTGATGAGACTCGAATTCAAATTCAACAGCAAGACATATACACATTACCAAACCAAAGCTTCTTATATATTGAAGGTAAATTATCAACAGAAGAAAATGCCGTACCTCCTAATGATACAAAAATAACAAATAATGATATTGCATTTCTATTTGATGAAATTGAATACTTGGTAAATAGTGCTGAGGTAGATAAAACTAAAAATTTTGGAATTACATCTACTTTAAAGGCATATGGCTCCCTAACTGATGTTGAAAGTAAAAATCTGGAAAACGCTGGATGGGGGCAAGACATTAACATTTTAGCTGCTAATGGGAATTTTAATGTTTGTCTTCCTTTAAAAATGCTACTTGGGTTCTGTGAAGATAATACGGAAATTATGGTGAATGTTAGGCAAGAGCTAGCACTTATAAGAGCAAGAACTGATGCTAATGCCTATACATCTACAGCTAATTTGAAATTTCAATTGAATGAAATACATTGGAGAGTTCCTCATATCCATGTTAACGATGGGTATAGGTTAAAATTATTGAAAATAGTTAATTCAAATCGCTTTATATCTTGTGCTTTCCGTTCTTGGGATTTATATGAATATCCTGCTCTTCAATTGTCAAAAAAACAAACAGGTCGATTAAATCCTCCACTCAAATGGAGAAAGCCAGATTTGTTATTATTGGTTTCCAAACTAATCGTAAAAATCAAAAAGATAAAAACAGCAGTAACTTTGATATTTGTAATTTAACAAATATAAAACTATATTTAAACTCAGTTTGTTATCCATATGATAACCTAAATCTTAATTTTAAAAATAATCATTATGCCTTACTGTACGATATGTATGCGAAATTTCCTCAAGCTTATTATAATCACTACGAAACATATATTGGACCAGCTCTTAGTAAATCAGAATTCAAATCAATTGCTCCAATTATAATCATAAACTGTTCTAATCAAAATGATTCAATAAAAAATACTGCTGTAGATGTTAGATTAGAATTTGAATCTAGTGAGAATTTTCCTGAAAACACAAGTGCATGATGTTTGATCATTCACGATGAAATTATAGAATATAACCCACTCACAAGTGCGATTAGGACTTTAGTATAAAATAGCCATTGAAACAACTAGGAATGGAGTTAATTGTTGCTATACAGGGATTTAATGCGGAAAATTATATAATGGTAGCAAAAGAAATTGCTATCATGTCAAGAGATGGGAATGAGCTGTGTCATTTATTATTTGAGCCACCATTGCCCTGGAACCAACTGGAATCAAAATATAGAAGACAAGCTGTCTGGTTATATAAAAATTATCATGGATTTCGTTAGGATGATGGATGCATACCATATACCAAACTTTCGGAAACAATTATACCTATATTAAATAGTGCAAAAGTGATATATGTTAGAGGTGATGTGAAAAAAGTATTCCTTGAGTCATTCAATAATAAATACAATGTTATATCTTTAGAGGAATGTAGAGCTCTTAAGAATATTCTTTCACGAAAAACTGGTTTTAATCACTGCAATAACTGTGCAATAAGTAATGTATATAAAATTAAAGACTATTTAGACGATGAATTGTATGAATCAATAGATATATAATAAATATAAATTTTTAAAAAAAGAATATGAATTGTTTTTCTTATTTTTGAAGCTTGTCGAAAGGTTTATTGATTATTAATTTGTTTTTTCATTTCAAGTAATTGTATAAAGCAATTTCCTACTTGTTTTATGTTTTATCAGTATGTTATCGCTTTTAATTTCTTTTGAAAGTTATTTTAATTCAAGTAATATAATATAAAAGATTGTATTTTTTTTAATACATCATCAGCGTTTACTTTTCCTTCGTGGAGATTGGAAGTAAAAAAATTTCTCATGATGAGTTTAAAAATATTGGCAAATTATTTATTACATGTTTATAAGGACATGTGCGCATCGTCAAAAAGAAAAAGTGAATTGTATGAACAAATTGTAAAAGAAAATTCAACCGATAGCGAAATACTTAAAATAATTGGTGACTTAGCTTGTGATGCATATATTTGTAAGAAACGGAGTGATAACTCATTTATTGATATATTAAATTTATTTAGTGGTAACGATTTATTAAATATTTGGGGAAAACTTCCAGTTTCCTACAAAATTAACCCGTATGTAATAAAGAGACTACCATGTGTGGAACATTGGAATTCAAGCTAAAGCATGTTGTTTTTTTATCTAATTTTATTGTTGAGTATTAGTGTTTATTCTAGTGCTAACCACTTTCAATTAGTTGTGAATTATTTGAATCATTATGGTTACTTAAATTTAACAACTACTGAACTATTCAAACTAGATGAAAATAGCACGATATTCATAGAAGGATTGAAAACATTCCAACAAAGATATAATTAACAAAATACGAGTGAAATAAATAAAGGAGTGATTAATTTTGTACAAAAATATAGATGGGGGGTTGAAGATGTATATTTCCGGACTCATCCAATAAAATGGGTTGAAAATACAATTTATTAGAAATTTTATGGTAATATTCAAGAACAGAACCTTGTGCTGGATTTGATCAATATTGCATTTGAAGTTTGGTCTAATCACACAAATCTTCATTTTATAGAAGTTATTAATCCTTATGATGCTACTATTTCAATATCATTTGGAACATCACCCCATCACTATAGCTATTTCACTCACAATTTTTGTGATAGTATATTCGATGGACCAGGCAACATGCTGGCACACGCAGAATACCCCAATACGATTATGCAATCCGAAGTTCATTGAGATTCAACAGAAAATTGGTCTTACAAGCTAGTAGAACCACCAAATGGTGGGATAAGCCTTTTTGATGTACTTGTACACGTAATTGGACACTCTCTTGGAATTGAACATTCAAACATCTCAGATAGTATTATGTTTCCAGCATACGATAATAATGTGTTCAAAAATTGTAATGGTAAACCTAATAGTTTATCTGTGGATGACATAAATGCTATTCAATCTTTGTATGGAAAAAGAAACCATAATACCATTCCAACAACAAAATATTACACTAAGCCTAATAATGTTATAACCGAAGCAACTTTTATTTCAAATTCTCAACCCAATTTATGTAAACTAACAAATGTTTATAAGTTTTTAGTACTTAATGAGAAACTATATATATTTTATAATGAATGGGTTTGGATTAAAAATCTTAACGAAAAAAATTTTAATGGAACACCATATTTATTGACAGATTGGTTGAACTTCATACCTAAATTCTTCAAAAAGTTGAATGCCATTTATCAAAGACCAAATGGGAACGTTGTAATGATAATAGATGACGTGACATATAATATAAAATTTCCATCTCTTCAATTGGAAGCTCCCTGTATTAGTCGCATTACTAATATTAATGAAGCTGTTTTAACAAACAACGGACAGACTTATATATTTTATAGAAATAATTCGTATATAAAAATAAATGAATGTGAATTTAATACTGAAGAATATGGGACTTTAGATTCAATTTTTCCTGAAGTTCCAAATAATATTGAATCAGTTTTTGAGTATACAAATGGACGTATATATTTTTTCATAAACAATTACTACTATGAATTCGATGAATTTACAAAATCACTTGAGAAAGCCGAGAAATTTGAGTTTTCTCTTTTTAATATCAGTTGTCCAAATATTAGTTTATATGAACAATTGAAAATATTGTTATCGAAACTAATAAATAATGTTCAAATCAAGTTCATTATACTTTTATTAATGTTAATTCTTAGCTTTTATTAAAATCTGTAAGTTTTGTAGAATAAAAATTAGAAAAATAAATAATTAACAAAATTTTCTATAAAACGGTTTATTTATTTTTTTTCCTTATCAAATAAATACACTCAATTACATTAACATTATAAACAACTATTATTGTTAATAGGAAGAATTACAAAAATAATATAGTTTAATCATTCAATTTATCTCTAATACTTCATTAATATTTTCCCCATTAAAATACTGGACAGTATCATTAACTACATCTGGATAGGTTGATAATATTTGATTTATTACTAAACTATGCATATTATTCAAATTATTAACTATATTATAAATATTAGAGAAAATTTCTTCTTCACATGTTAATGACTGTTTTACAATATTAGAATAGTAGTTGAAAAAGTTTAAAGATTCCAAGTACTTCATTGTAGAGTTCAAAAAATCTGAAATTGAAAATAAATTGTGAAGAATTGTATTGCTCAGACAGATTTGTTTATTCTGTGACTCAATAATAATAATTTTTTTATTTTCTATAATATCAAATAAAATTTTATTATTGAAAAATGAATACGATTCTATTGTCGAATTACCATTTATATAATCCATAATGATATTATAAGTCATAAGGAGCTCATACCACTCACATACTTTGAAATCTATAAACTTTCCAATTCTTTTGTTATTCAATCTAACAATTATTTCAAAATTTTGTGCTGGCTTAATACCAACACATACACAAACATTCTAATCTAAAAACTGTCTATGTTCTATAATTGATTCATTATTATTATTACTAATCACAGGGAATGGTGGTGGTAAATTATTAAACATTGGATCCAGTGTTACTTCTTTCACAAGCTCAGCAGTTTCTTGGTCAACATTTATAACATTTCTACTTGATTCCGCTGTAATTCCATTTTCAAGTTTACCAGTTTCTTGTTCAACATTTATAACATTTTTACTTAGATTAATTCTTCTTTTCTCCTTGATTTTCCATCTTGGGAAATTTGTTTACAAGAAGCTTTCTTATTAGCTGGATATTTTTTACCGTTATTGTTCGTTTTCACTTGCTATAAGTAATTCAACAATTAAAGAATATTACAAAATGAAATACAAAAAATCTTACCATTTTCTCTTCCTTATTTTTTTTTTTCACACACATATGAATATAAATCTTTTCACTCAAGAAAATGTGTATTAACACTGAATGAAACAATAAAATTCCTGTCTTTTTATATATTTTTCTTATCATTCTATACAAATCCTGCGCAGTAAAACGTTCACACATGAAAATTATTATTGAAAAAATTATCCAATACCTTTTTGAAGTGATGTTCTTATTGAATATCATTTTTCTTTGAAGTGATTATTTCTGTAATCATTTAATTTATACTCCAACATTGGTGTTAAAATGATGGAATATTGTTTAATTTTATATTGAAAACGGAAACGATCTCTTGCATATTGCTCCCATATTCCTTGACGACTTAATTTGTATGCATATTTCCACGCTATCATGTGATGTACTATTACTTTATCATTGAACGTTACAGATTTCATATCAATTAAAAAATGTATAACAAATAAGCTTGTGGCAATTGAAAAAGAAAGCATAAAATTCTAACAGCTATTTATAACACAAAATAATACGACTTTATCACTATGTAAGTCCAAATTTCCGTTCTACTTATAAGTCTTCCGTTCAATTTTGATTTACAATAACCTGGAAGCTAGTCACAAAAGATAAATCTTTCTGCAGAGCGTGTAACAACGAATGTAAACTTATCAATTTTATTGTTATCAAACGTACACATTCTGCATTCATATATATATATATATATATATATATATATAAATCCTCATATCATTTTGGCGTCCTAATATTGCGCGTTTGCATTTAATCTGGCGTCCATTGTAAATTGGAGTCCGTATATCGGACGCCACTTTAGAATTGCTTCGAAATTTTTTTCTGGCTTGCTCCCGACCTCTAGAGGCTAAATTCAAAATTTCATTTTGACGCCAAAATGATAGGAAAATGAAAATTTTTGTATATTTTTAGTTCCGAAAAATTCCGCTCCAATTTTTAGTGGCGTCAAAAATATACGTGTATATTCCCACTTCATATATTTCACCATCATACTGGCGTCCAGAAACTTGACAACAATGTCGCAGAACTTCGATCGATAATGAAACAGATGCTTGCGCTTCTGACATGGAATTTGTTGGGAGTATGGCTTGAATTTGTTGGAATTGCATTTCTTATGTACATATGTCATAACATTTTATTTCTACCAATATTTTATTGCAGACTGAAGTATTATAGTACAGTTACTTGATGTCAGAAATTATTCTTGCTTAGAAGTAATTCTTTATCAACTTAAAATTTGAGCCGTCAATTTGAAATATTAGGAAACAAAGTTGAGTACTGACTCAAGTATGAGGAGTAAGTGAGCAAATTCATGTACCTCTTTCTAATAGTTCAAAAGACGACCGCACCTTAACGTTCCTAGTCAGATTTAGGGCTGAATTGTATATGAATTGATCGAAGATATAGTGGTCATTAGGATGTCACCTTTATAAATCCAGGATCTAGTCCTAAGGATCGAAAAAAGGCCATATCCGGTCAATAAGTTTGTGGTTAATCTGAAACTAGTATCAATCGATTGCAGAGGTCAAGTACTTTAGGACAAAACCAGGATACTACCTCTGCTCTATTCAAAACAGAGGAAAAAGCACAACAATCATAAGGGAAGTTCTAAACGACAGGGCAGAGGGTGATACCTTGGTTTTTTCTCGGAGTATCCGACCCTCGCTACTAACAAGTACCAGTTTTATTTATAAGTTCTATCAGAGAAGTTGACTCTGACGAAAATTGACTGGAAGTAGCCTTTTTCTGACGCTTAGGACAAGACTCCAGATTCAAATAGTCTGTCATCCAATTGACCACTATATTTTTGATTGGTTCATATAAAATTTGACCTTAAGTTTGATTAGGGAACATAAGGTGCGGTCGGCTCCTGAACTATAGGATCACTATAGAATGTGAGAGCTCGCTATTTCATCCGTGATGTGGTCTTATAATTGTTGTAGAAAAACAAATTATATCGTTTGTACAAAGCAAGTGGAACATTTTTGTTGCAAGTTCATCATTGCTGTTACTAGGACCAAATTGATGAATCTCAAATTATTCATGTTTTTGAAGTCCCTGATGGTCACAAAGTTGCACTCTCTCGAAAGAAAGTTAGAATGGATGGATGAATTATCATTATTACATATCTTCTGTATAAGATTAATATAAGCTTGTGATATACAAGGGAATGAAAACTGATTTTTGCTCCTAATAATATGATCTATTACAGGATATCACATCCATAATGGCTGAAAAATGTAAAGAGTTGGTATACAACATACATATAAGTTGGGACTTGGCGAAAACATCATTTGAGTTTTTCTTTTTGTTCAATTTGGAATTCACTGGCAACATAAAACCGGAACAATTTTGTGTAAGAAACGAAAATGTTGCTTTATTTTTCTTGAATCTGTCGGTAACAGAGTACACCAGAAGATAATTGGAGTTACTGTGAAAAGCCACAATTTGATTCAAGGTACAAGTTGAATTTTTTTCAGATGAGAGCTTTAACTATTCGAGTGCCCGGTTTTTGCAAAGGGCTATATATTGAATGTATTCAACAATAACTGTAGTTTGGAAATGATGTGCTCAAACTGATTCCATATAACATACATCCATTCTATCTCATATTTCAATTTGTGCGATTTATCATATCATCGCTTCTCTTATTCAGTTTGTGGATAGATGAACATTGACTCTGTTGTCGCAACTGTGTGAAAACATTTCTTGAAGTCGGGGAGTCGGCCACACCTCAAGTTCCCTGATCGAACTTATGGTCAAATTGTATAATATGAATCAATCGAGAATATTGTGGTCAATGAGGTGACAGACTTTAAAAATCTAGAATTCTGCTTCAAGTGTCGGAAAAAGGTTACTATTGTTCATTTTTGTTAGGATCAACTTCCCTGTTAGATCTTATGATTGAAACTAGTACCAAATGATAGTGAAGGCCAAATGCCTCAGGAAAAAACCACGGTGCTACCCCCTGCTCCGTTCGGAAGGGAAAGGAGGAGAATAGACAAGGATAATATTATGTGGTGGCAAAATTAGGCTGGTAGCATTTTGAACAATTTTGCATTCCATATTTAATCTTTGATGAAAGATATAACACCGTTTTGCTCGAGAACATGAAAAAAATCTAATGTGAACACCACAGGTCTTACTTGTACATCTTTTGACTAAATAATTAACAGTTGATACTAATATTGACTCCAGGCAAAATCGACTCCAACCAAAGTTTGAGTTGATAATTCAATCATTCAGATGCTACAGTTCATTAATGGTCAGTTGAACCGCTCTAACTCAAATTTTAAACTTCACTTATACAAAAAATGTCGAATCGAAATAAGGACAGCAATGTTCATGTCACATTCAATTTTCAAATTTTGATACGATATTGTTGAGTTAGGTGACACCTAAAATTTAAGTGACAGCGGTGCAACTGGCCATGGAACGCTTTAGCAGTCTCAAATACCAAATTTCATCATTCTACGGCCTAAGTTTCGAATTTATGCGAAAACTTGAGAAAGATTGTCAGATAAAACTTACTTCCAGCTAATAGATTGTTATGAAAATATTAAATTATTGTTCGAATGCTACAATTTCTTCAGATACAAAATCTCAAGATTCTACGGCTGATTGTTCTGGATTTATATGAAAATTCGAAAACGTGCTTAGTAAACTGCACTCCTGTTTCATCCGACTGCAGTCATAATGCAAGGTGTACAATTAGGTTTCATAGAAGTGTTTGATACGAAATTCAAATACTCCACGCCTGATGGTTTTGAATTAATACAAAAAACTCGAATAGACTGTGCAGTTTCAGCACAGCCAATTAATATTAAAATAGAAAATATCCATGAAAATGCCTCAGGAAAATTCTAAAGAAATTTCAAGTACAGTGCATTTGCGGTACAGACGATTGCAACCATAATAGGGGCTGCAAAACTAGACTTTGGACCAGTCTCAAAAACAAAATTCAACTATATAGATACATACATTCATACGTACGTACCGAAGTCAAGCCGAAAATAGTCAAAATGCATTTAGGGATGCTACAAACAAGAGTTTCCATCAAAATCTCGAAATGTGATTCTGGCGGTTCAACAATACTACTTATTTATACTTTGTACAAGTGAGTTAAAAGAGATTCACTTGGATTACTTCGGTACTTATTGAATGTTTATTTTTTCATATTGTAAGTAGTATCTGACTTTGTGCATCATATTGCAACACGAACAGCGAAGGAAATTCTCAGGGATATACGATATGGAAGACTCCCGACTTTCAAAATTATACGTTTACCAATTTGCATTGTGGAAAAACTAATCGGAGAATATAGTTGTACATAGTTCAACAAAATCCATTCTCAACGCTTGAACTTTTGGCCTTTAGATTGATATATAAGATATGAAGAATGAATACTGATATACGACATGCTCCCAGCAACTTTGAAGAATAGGAGTCAAATATTTGGACAATTTTGGTCGTAGAATAATTTTATGCCCACATAATTGTTGTATTTATCATCAGTTACTGTTTTGCTTCAGAAGTTTATGTGCGATGTGCTATAAATCAATTTTGTCAGTGATTATAACGGAAAAGGTATTTCTATGACCCTTTTTGTTACCATGGAGCTTCACTTACTTGTACACATCTATCTGAATTCACTATTTGCACGATTGGGCGTATTCATATGTTTACCGGCTCTCCATTCATGGTGGTATGTTGATTTTACCAGAAAACTGTGATTACTATGGTTATGCTGACTTACCGCCCATGAGTAAAAGCGGTAAGTGAAAAATTGTGGACTTCCACAGAAAGTATAAATTTATTTATCGTTATTTATGATTGAATATTCACAATAAAATGTCAAACTTGATAGCTGACAGCGAATGCGCTATGAGTGGTTACTCAATTTGGAAGAGAATATTAGGGGTAGGTCTTCCAATCATGCAAAAAAAATTTTAAGCATCACTATCAATAATTACAGGACCGATTTTGCTCAATATTTGCAAACCTCGCCAAGGCTCGACCTCCAAACAATTATTCTCAATCGGTAAACCGTACTTACTGACCTTAATACTTGAATAACTATTTTGGGACTGATCTGTCCAATATTACTTTTTTGGGACTGATCTATGAAAACTACTTGATTAACACTTCACACCCACCTCTATGGGCAGTTTGATGAAGTCTTAGAAACAATTTTCGCCGAAATATGTATCATATCCTTCCGTCAATCTCTATAGATCTTGCAATTAGAGAAGTAGATACGCATTTTCAGACAATAAAAATAAGACAATTCCAATGGCAACTAAGATAAACATTTGCAATGTTAGATGATCGCCTGAAAAAACGAAATATTCTGATACTCTCTTCTGGCGTTTCGGCCGTGAACCACAAATTCGACCAAAAAAGATCACCTCCATGGTCTTGATACACTAATTCCTTTTTTGTATCTTCCATATAATTCCTATTTTGTATCTTCCATCTAACAGGATCGATTCATAATGATGAAGTGAGTTTTCTCTCAGGTATTCATAAGGATATGTATGAAGACTACTCGATAGACTGGTATTTATCATTGAAGTACTAAGATAAAGCATCTTATGAAAGCAACAAATAATAACTCAGTACACAGATAAAGTTTCATTTAGTTGCCTGAAACTCCATTACGGTTGCTATCCAAATTTCATTCCCAACCAAAAGTTTCTGTAGGGAAGATTTTCCAGCATTTCAATAATTTAAATTGACGATTATTGATTGAACTGATAACGCATACTTGAATTAGGGTAGCAACACTAGTTTAAATATTTTGAATGTTGAGAGGAAAGTCGGAAATATGATAATAGTTGTAGACAAATATTTTATCCGCTAGAGCTGAATCCAAGGGAAGAACTCTAAGATATGTACCAAGTAGTATAGGGTATTTGATAAGGTGAGTAGGAAGTATTCCTTACCAGAGCAAGATTATGCATAAAGCCCGATAGGCACGGGTTCACGGACCTTGGCTTAAGGAGGCCTTAACTCTGAGGATTTCACAAGCATTCGAGTCACCAGCTCGTGGATCTCATTGAATTACGACCTATGAGCTTCAATGAGTCTAGATCCGGCATTTGTGTTGATTGAGAGAGGACATAGATATGATAATTTCACAGTGAAAAGTATCTGAACTAAGATTGTGAAGAATTCAATACTCTTCCAAGAAGTTATGAGATTTTTTTGTGTGCCTTACGGCTCTTAGGATATTGCAAAAACACTCTGTACTTTTTTTCACAATATGATGACCTAATGAGGGGGGATTTCCAGCTCCCAGAATTGAGATTTATATTCACACTGACCCTCATCACACATTTATAGAAAAATCTTGAGCAAAATGCAAGTTTAGACCAAAATTTTGTCACATTTCCATAAAGCAATTATTATCACAATTTATATGACATCCGTAAATCCTTCCTGATAAATTATCCTTCACATACTTCCATTCATGGAATCTACCAACAGTTCACGGACATGGCAAATACATTTTACTTCAGAACTCGAAAATAGCAATTATCAATCAAAAATCCATATTTTTTCGCAAAATCTTCCAATTTACTATGAGTTCTCTATCAAACTACTCTATGAAGATGTCTTAAGTATCAATCCATTTCAAAACTTAAATAATGTAACTCTACGCAAACCTTTGAATATATCGCTTCACATGTGTCATCGATAGAACATTCTACGCAAGAGAGGTGCTTATCGGACTGTAAAAACTAAATCTGGCAACAAGGGGGACGCCACTTCAAACATGAAGTGAAAGCATATATATAGATAGGACGCCACTATAAACGCAATATGTAACGTATATTATTGACGCCACATTGATGTTATGATGAAAGGAGGTCATATTGTATAGGAAATGGGAACTCTGTGAATATTGCGTGAAATGGAATTTCTGAGTGATATCTGAAGAGCCCATGAGAAATTATGTAATATACTCCGATCAGATCTCAACTATACGCGGTCCTTTCAGTAGACGCCAAAATGAACATCTTTGTAAGGACGTCAAATTGATAGGGTGATTTATATATATATATATATATATATATATATATATATATATATATATATATATATATATATATATATATATATATATATATATATATATATATATATATATATATATATATATATATATATATATATAAATCACCCTATCAATTTGACGTCCTTACAAAGATGTTCATTTTTGCGTCTACTGAAAGGAACGCGTATAGCTGAGATCTGATCGAAGTATATTACATAATTTCTCATGGAATCTTCAGATTTCACAGAAATTCCATTTCACGCAATATTCACAGAGTTCCCATTTCCTATACAATATGACCTCCTTTCATCATAACATCAATGTGGCGTCAATAATATACGTTACTTATTGCGTTTATAGTGGCGTCCTATCTATATATATGCTTTCACTTCATGTTTGAAGTGGCGTCCCCCTTGTTGCAAGATTTAGTTTTTACAGTCCGATAAGCACCTCTCTCGCGTAGAATGTTCTATCGATGACACATGTGAAGCGATATATTCAAAGGTTTGCGTAGAATTACATTATTCAAGTTTTGAAATAAGTTGATACTCAAGACATCTTCATAGAGTAGTAATATGTCATAGATTGATAGAGAACTCATGGTAAATTGAAAGATTTTGCGAAAAAATATAGATTTTTGATTGATAATTGCTATTTTCGAGTTCTGAAGTAAAATGTATTTGCCATGTCCGTGAACTGTTGATAGATTCCATGAATGGGAGTATGTGAAGGATAATTTATCAGGAAGGACTCAAGGATGTCATATAAATTGTGATAATAATTGCTCTATGGAAGTGTCACAAAATTTTGGTCTAAGTTTGCATTTTGCTCAAGATTTTTCTATAAATGTGTGATGAGGGTCAGTGTGAATATAAATCTCAATTCTGGGAGCTGGAAATCTCCCCTCATTAGGTCATCATATTGTTAAAAAAAAGTACAGAGTATTTTTGCAATATCCTAAGAGCCGTAAGGCACACAAAAAAATCTCATAACTTCTTGGAAGAGTATTGAATTATTCACAATCTTAGTTCAGATACTTTTCACTGTGAAATTATCATGTCATCAACACAAATGCCGGATCAAGACTCATTGAAGCTCATAGGTCGTAATTCAACGAGATCCATGAGCTGGTGACTCAAATGTTTGTGAAATCCTCAAAGTTAAGGCCTCCTTAAGCCAAGGTCCGTGAACCCGTGCCTATCGGGCTTCATGCATAATCTGGCTCTGGTAAGGAATACTTCCTACTCGCCTTATCAGATACCCTATACTACTTGGTACATGTCTTAGAGTTCTTCCCTTGGATTCAGCTCTAGCGGATGAAATATTTGTCTACAATTATTATCATATTACCGACTTTCCTCTCAACATTCAAAATATTTAAACTAGTGTTGCTACCCTAAATCTTCCCTACAGGAACTTTTGGTTGGGAATGAAATTTGGATAGCAACAGTAATGGAGTTCCAGGCAACTAAATGAAACTTTATCTGTGTTCTGAGTTATTATTTGTTGCTTTCATAAGATGCCTCATCTAAGTACTTCAATAATAAATACCAGTCTATCGAGTAGTCCTCATACATATCCTTATGAATACCTGAGAGAAAACTCACTTCACCATTATGAATCAATCCTGTTAGATGGAAGATACAAAATAGGAACTATATGGAAGATACAAAAAAGGAATTAGTGTATCAAGACCATGGAGGTGATCTTTTTAGATCGAATTTGTGGTTCACGGCCAAAACGCCAGCTGAGACCAGAAGAGAGTATCAGAATATTCCGTTTTTTTAGGCGATCATCACGAAAGAATTTAAAATCACTAAATTTTATCGATTCGTTTCTAAAACATTGTAAATGTTTATCTTAGTTGCTATTGAAATTGTCTTATTTTATTGTCTGAAAATGCGTATCTACTTCTCTAATTGCAAGATCTATAGAGATTGACGGAAGGATATGATACATATTTCGGCGAAAATTGTTTCTAAGACTTCATCAAACTGCCCATAGAGGTGGGTGTGGAGTGTTAATCAAGTAGTTTTCATAGATCAGTCCCAAAAAAGTAATATTGGACAGATCAGTCCTAAAATAGTTATTCAAGTATTAAGGTCAGTAAGTACGGTTTACCGATTGAGAATAATTGTTTGGAGGCCGAGCCTTGGCGAGGTTTGCAAATCTTGAGCGAAATCGGTCCTGTGATTATTCACAGTGATGCTTAAAAATTTTTTTGCACGATTGGAAGACCTACCCCAAATATGAATCCTAATATTCTCTTTCAAATTGAGTAACCACTCATAGCGCACTCGCTGTCAGCTGTCAAGTTTGACATTTTATTGTGAATATTCAATCATGAATAACGATAAATAAATTTATACTTTCTGTGGAAGTTCACAATTTTTCACTTACCGCTTTTGCTCATGGGCGGTAAGTCAGCATAACCATAGTAATCACAGTTTGCCGGTAAAATCAACATACCTTCTTGAATGGAGAGCCGGTAAACATATGAATAAGCCCAATCGTGCAAATAGTGAATTTAGATAGATGTGTACAAGTAAGTAAAACTCCATGGTAACAAAAAGGGCCATAGAAATACCTTTTCCGTTATAATCGCCTAAAAAATTGATTTATAGCACATCGCACATGAACTTCTGGAGCAAAACTGTAACTGATGATAAATACAACAATAATGTGGGCATAGAATTAATCTACGACCAAAATTGTAATATTTGACTCTTATTCTTCTAAGTTGCTGGGAGCATGTCGTATTCATTCTTCATATCTTATATATCAATCTAAAGGCAAAAAGCTCAAGCGTTGAGAATGGATTTTGTTGAACTATGTACAACTACATTTTCTGATTAGTTTTTCCATGCAAATTGGTAAACGTATAATTTTGAAAGTCGGGAGTCTTCCATATCGTATATCCCTAAGAATTTCCTTTGCTGTTCGTGTTGCAATATGGTGCATAAAGTCAGATACTACTTATAATATGGAATAATGAACATTCAATAAGTATCGAAGTAATCCAAGTGAATCTCTTTTAACTCACTTGTACAAAGTATAAATAAGTAGTATTGTTGAACCGCCAGAATCACATTCCGAGATTTTGATGGAAATTCTCGTTTTGAGCATCCCCAAATTCATTTTGACTATTTTCGGCTTGACTTCGGTACGTACGTATGAATGTATGTATCTATATATTGAATTTTGTATTTGGGACTGGTCCAAAGTCTAGTTTTGCAGCCCCTATTATGGTTGCAATCGTCTGTACCGCAAATGCACTGTACTTGGAACTTTTTTTGAATTTTCCTGAGGCATCTTAATGGTTATTTTCTATTTTAATATTAATTGGCTGTGCTGAAATTGCACAGTCCATTCGAGTTTCTTGTATTAATCCAAAACAATCAGGCGTGGAGTATTGAAATGTATCAAACACCTCTATGAAACCTAATTGTACACATTGCATTATGACTGCAGTCGGATTAAACAGGAGTGCAGTTTACTAAGCACGTTTTCGAATTTTCATATAAATCCAGAACAATCAGCCGTAGAATCTTGAAATTCTGTATCTAAAGAAATTGTAGCATTCGAATAATAACTTAATATTTTTATAACAATCTATTAGCTGGAAGTGAGCTTTATCTGACAATCTTTCTCAAGTTTTCGCATAAATTCGAGACTTAGGCCGTAGAATGATGAAATTTGGTATTTGAGAATGCTAAAGCGTTCCATGGCCAGTTGCACCGCTGTCACTTAAATTTGAGGTGCCACCTAACTCAAAAATATCGTATCAAAATTTGAAAATTGAATGTGACATGAACATTGCTGTCCTTATTTCGATTCGACATTTTTTGTATAAGTGAAGTTTAAAATTTAAGTTTTTGCGGTACAACTGACCATTAATGAACTGTAGCATCTGAATGATTGAATTATCATCTCAAATTTTGGTTGGAGTCGATTTTGCCTAGGGTCAATATTAGTATCAACTGTTAAATATTGAATCAAAAGATGTACAAGTGAGACATGTGGTGTTCACAGCAGATTTTTTCATGTTCTCGAGCAAAACGGTGTTATATCTTTTATTAAAGATTAAATATGGAATGCAAAATTGTTCAAAATGCTACCAGCCTAACTTTGTCACCACATAATATTATCCTTGTCTATTCTCCTTCTTTTCCCTCCGAACGGAGCAGGGGGTAGCACCTTGGTTTTTTCCTAAGGCATTTGATATTCACTATCAATTGGTACTAGTTTCAATCATAAGATCTAACAGGGAAGTTGAACCTAACAAAAATGAAAAATAGTAACCTTTTTCCGACACTTGAAGCAGGATTCTAGATTTATAAAGTCTGTCACCTCATTGACCACAATATTCTCGATTGATTCATATTATACAATTTGACCATAAGTTCGATCAGGGAACTTGAGGTGCGGCCGGCTCCCCGACTTCAAGAAATGTTTTCACACAGTTGCGACAACAGAGTCAATGTTCATCTATTCAAAAACTGAATAAGAGAAGCGATGATATGATAACTTGCACAAATTGAAATATGAGATAGAATGGATGTATGTTATATGGAATCAGTTTGAGCATATCATTTCCAAACTACAGTTATTGTTAAATACATTCAATATATAGCCTTTTGCAAAAACCGGGCACTCGAATAGTTGAAGCTCTCATTTGAAAAAAATTCAACTTGTACCTTGAACCAAATTGTGGCTTTTCACAGTAACTCAAATTATCTTCTAGTGTACTCTGTTACCGACAGATTCAAGAAAAATAGAGCAATATTTTCGTTTCTTACACAAAATTGTTCCGGTTTTATGTTGCCAGTGAATTCTAAATTGAACAAAAAGAAAAACTCAAAAATGTTTTCGCCAAGTCCCAACTTATATGTATGTTGTATACCAACTCTTAACATTTTTCAGCCATGATGGATGTGATATCCTATAATAGATTATATTATTAAGAGCAAAAACTAGTTTTCATTCCCTTGTATATCACAAGCTTATATTAATCTTATGATGTATTACAGGAGATATGTAATAATGATAATTCATCCATCCATTCTAACTTTCTTTCGATCACACTTGTGACTTTGTGACCATCAGGGACTTCAAAAACATGAATAATTTGAGATTCATCAATTTGGTCCTAGTAACAGCAATGATGAACTTGCAACAAAAATGTTCCACTTGCTTTGTACAAACGATATGATTTGTTTTTCTACAACAATTATAAGACCACATCACGGATGAAATAGCGAGTTCTCACATTCTATAGTGATCCTATAGTTGAGGAGCCGATCGCACCTTATGTTCCCTAAACGAACTCACGGTCAAATTTCATATGAATCAATAAAAAATATAGTGATCAATTGGGTGACAGACTTTTTAAATCTGGAATCTTGTCCTAAACGTCAGAAAAAGGCTACTTCCGGTCAATTTTTGTCAGAGTCAACTTCTCTGATAGAACTTATAATTAAAACTGGTACTTGTTAGTAGCGAAGGTCGAATACTCCGAGAAAAAACCAAGGTATCACCCTCTACCCTGTCGCTTAGAACTTCCCTTATTATTGTTGTGCTTTTTCCTCTGTTTTAAATAGAACAGAGGTAGTATCCTGGTTTTGTTCTAAAGTACTTGACCTCTGCAATCGATTGATACTAGTCTCAGATTAACCACATACTTATTAACCGAATATGGCCTGGATTTATAAAGGTGACATCCTAATGACTACTATATCTTCGATCAATTCATATACAATTTGGCCCTAAATCTGACTAGGAACGTTAAGGTGCGGTCAGCTCTTGAACTATTAGAAAGAGGTACATGAATTTGCTCACTTACTCCTCATACTTGAGTCAGTACTCAACTGTTTTTTCCTAATATTTCAAATTGACTGCTCAAATTTTAAGTTGCTAAAGAATTACTTCTAAGCAAGAATAATTTCTGACATCAAGTAAATGTACTATAATACTTCAGTCTGCAATAAAATATTGATAGAAATATTATGTCATGACATACATAAGAAATGCAATTCAAAATTCAAACCATACTCCCAACAAATTCCATGTCAGAAGCGCAAGCATCTGTTTCATTATCGATCGATGTTCTGCGACAGTGTTGTCAAGTTTCTGTACGCCAGTATGATGGCAAAATATATGAAGTGGGAATATACACGTATATTTTTGACGCCACTAAAAATTGGAGCGGAATTTTTCGGAACTAAAAATATACGAAAATTTTCATTTCCCTATCATTTTGGCGTCAAAATGAAATTTTGAATTTAGCCTGTAGAGGTCGGGAACAAGCCAGGAAAGAATTATACGGACTCCAATTTACAATGGACGCCAGATTAAATGCAAACGCGCAATATTAGGACGCCAAAATGATATGAGGATTTATATGAGGATTCATATATATATATATATATATATATATATATATATATATATATATATATATATATATATATATATACAATCATATCTCTGTTATAATATTTTTATTCGTTGATCTAAGTACACATGTACTCGCAAACTTATAAACAAAATTCATATGCAAACGATACTTATTAGTGGGTAATGACACAAAAAAATTCTCTAACACACCACAAAAATCTTCCAGACGCCCCTCCATTTTTTTCTTGCAACCTTTAGCTACTCATTTACAGATGGCAGCATCAGCGCGCTTCTTTTCATCTTCAACCATTTCTTAAGACGTCGTTCAAAAAAGAACTCAAGACGTTCTCATCATTTCTTAAGACGCTGTCCAAGAAAAACTCAAGACGTTCTTATCATTTCTTAAGACGTTCTTATCATTTCTCAAGACGTTAGCCAAGAAAAGTCAAGACGTTCTTATCAGTTCTTAAGAGGTTCTTATCACGGATGACCTTGAGATTGCGCCAGTACACACTTCTTTTACCTACTTGTACGTTTTCGATCATCATACTATGGACGAATCGGACACAGAGAATCTTTATTGGGTGTCCAGGATTTTGAATCAGTTGCACCAACTTTTGTCATTGATTGTTCGCGACAAAGTGAGTCACTTAAATCTGCTTCGGTAGACATTCAGATACAAATGGAAGCAAAAAATCCTTTCCCCCACAAACTTCAGCTTTCTGTAAAATATTACACGATCGTCTCATTGAGTACAATCCATTAACAAGTATTGTTAAGACATTTCAAATCGTTATACAAGCCAGTTAACGTTTAAAACTTGCTCTGTAAAGGTGTATTTCAAAATGAAAGACTTTGTTGTCGATATTCAAGTATTTACATCAGACAAAAATCTTATTGCAGAAGAAATTGCCATTTTACCCAGAGATGGATCGAAAATACAGCATATGTTACTCCATCCGCCTTTCACATGGAAGCAATTAACAAGAAGTTTTGCAATGCGTTAACGAACAAAATGGTTGGAATATTATTTTCACGGATTATCTTGGTCTGATGGTCATATCCCATACAATTCGGCTGGAAGCATTATTAAGAAAATATTACCTCCAGGATGTACTGTCTACATAAAAAGTAACGAGAAAACGAGATACTTGGAAAGGGTTCTGGCTGACGATCGTACATCTGTCATTGATCTTTTAGAAGAGGATAGTAACAACATTCACAAATCTCCATTGTTACGCATCAAGAACTCCTATACAGCAATGGACACTTGTTTTCATCACAGACCGTCGAGACTTTTAAATGGTACAAGCGATGGAATACCTTCATGTGCTCTGAGAAATGCGTTTACGCTACATTCATGGTTAACGCGACAAAATTTCTGACTCAGAACTTTAGGTGATTTTTTCTTTTCCCCTATACTTTATATTGTATATTCACTACTCTGTATTCATCATGCGTTATTTGTTCACTTCATTTAATTTTAATAGATGTATTAAAATGTTTCAAAATAAAGTCGAAAATATACGTTACATAATGCATTTATAGTGGCGTCTTCTCCATATATATGCTTTTACTCCATGTTTGAGGTGGTGTCCCCCTTGTTGCCAGATTTAGTTTCTAAGGGTCGATAAGCACCTCTCTTGCATAGTACGTTCCATCGATGACACATGTGAAGCGCTATATTCACAGGTTTGCGTGGAATTATATTATTCAAGTTTTGGAATGGGTTGATACTCAATACATCTCCATATAGTAGTAATATGTCATTGATTCACAGAGAACTAATAGTAAATTGAAAGATTTCGCGGGAAAATATGGATTTTTGATTGATAATTGGTATTTTCGAGTTCTGGAGTACAATGTACTTGCCATGTCCGTGAACTGTTAGTAGATATAAATGGAAGTATGTTAAGGATAATTTATCAGGGAGGACTCACGGATGTCATATAAATTGTGATGATGATTGCCCTATTGAAATGTAACAAAATTTTGGCCTAAACTTGCATTTTGCTCAAGATTTTTCTATAAATGTGTAATGGGGGTCAGTGTGAGTATAAATCTTGATTTTGGGAGCTGAGAACCATCGCCTCATTTGGCCACCTTATTGAAAAGAGAAGTACAGACTGTATTTTTGCAATATCTTAAGAGCCGTAAGTCTCACAAAAAAATCTCATAGCTGTTTGGAAGAGTATCAAATTCTTCACAATCTTGGTTAAGATACTTTTCGCGGTAAAATTATTATGTCCATATCAGCACAAATGCCAAATCAAGACTCATTGAAGCTCATAGGTCGTAATTGAATATGATCCATGGGCTAGTGAATCAAATGCTTGTGAAATCCTCAAAGTTGAGGCCTTCTGAAGCCAAGATTCTTGGACAGGTGCCTATTGGGCTTCATGTATAATCTGGCTCTGATAAGGGATACTTCCTACTCACCTTATCAAATACTCTATACTACTATCCTTGGATTCAGCTCTAGCGGATAAAATATTTGTCTACAATTATTATCATATTACTGATTTTCCTCTCAACATTTCAAATATTCAAACTAGTATTGCTACCCTAATTCAAGTATACGATATCAGTTCAATCAATAATCGTCAGCTTAAATTATCAAAATGCTAGGAAATTTTCCATTCAAAAACATTTGGTTAGGAATGAAATTCGGATAGCAACAGTAATGGAGTTTCAGGCAACTAAGTGAAACTTTATCTGTGTACTGAGCTATTATTTGTTGCTTTTACAAGTTCTTATATTTGATATATGTTAGTGGAATTCATAGTAATCTGTTTTGACTTTCCACGATATTCTGGTTTGAGACAAGAGTAATATGCTGCGGCCTTGAATTTTCATATGTAGGCCATTTTATATGAACAAGAATTACTATTTCATTCTCTATTTCTGTATATAAGTATGTACGGAAGAGTTATTATGATATGGGCAGATTATTTGTGCTATACCCATCAGGTAAAAAAGAATTATGTTTCAACTGATCAAAAATAGCACTTCAAAAATGAATACCAGTCTATCGAGTAGTTTTCATACATATCCTCATGAATACCTGAGAAAAAACTCACTTCACCATTATAAATTGGTCCTATTAGTTAGAAGATACAAAATAGGAATTATATGGAAAATACAAAATAGGAATTAGTCCATCAAGATCGTAAAGATGATCTTTTTTGGACGATTTTGTGGTTTACGGCTGGAGCGTCAGCGGAGACCAGAAGAGAATATTAGAATATTACGTTTTTTCAGGCGATCATCACGAAAGAATTCGGAATCACTAAGTTTTATCTATTCATTCCTCAAACATTGCAAATGTAAATTTTAGTTGCCAATGAAATTGTTCTATTTAATTGTCTAAAAGTTCGTATCCATTTCTCTTATTGCAAGAACTATAGAGATTGACGAAAAGATATAATATGTATTTCGACGAGAATTGTTTCTTCAGACTTCATCAAGCTGCCCATAGAGGTAGGTGTAAAGTGTTTATCAAGTAGTTTTCACAGATCAGTCCCAAAAAAGTAATATTTGACAGATCAATCCCAAAAAGTGAATTTAGATAGATGTGTACAAGTAAGTTAAACTTCATGGCCGCAAAAAGGGCCATAGAAATACCTTTTCTATTATAATCGCCTAAAAAATTGATTTTCAGCACATAGCTCATAAACTTCTGAAACAGAATTGTAACTGATGATGAATACAACAATTATGTGCGCATAGAATTGATCTACGAGCAAAAATCATCCAAATACGATTCCCTTCGATTATTCCTATTATTCAAAGTTATTGGGAATATGGCGTATATCAGTATTCACTCTTCATATCTTGTATATCAATCTAGAGGCAAAAATCTTAATCGTTGAGAATGGAACTTGTTGAATTGTGTATAACTACATCCTCTGATTAGTTTCTCCACATAGAAAATTGGTAAACGTATAATTTTGAAAGTCAGGAGTCTTTTAATATCGTATATCTCTAAGAATTTCCTCTGCTTTCTGCGTTACAATATGGTGCACAAAGTCAAATATTTCTTACAATATGAAATAATAAACATTGAATGAGTAAGATTGTGTTGATTTATGGGGGTAATCAAAGTGAGTCTCTTCCAACTTACTTGTACAAAGAATAAATAAGTAGTATTGTTGAACCACCAAAATCACATTTCGAGATTCTGATGAAAATACTCGTTTTGAGCATCTCTAAATTTATTTTGACTATTTTCGGCTTGACGTTGGTACGTACGCATGAATAGTTGTATGTATATATCTGAATTTTGTATTTGAGACTGATCTGAATTCTAGTTTTGCAGTCCCCATTATGGTTGCAATCGTCTGTACCGGGAATGCACTGTACTTGGAACTTCTTCCGAATTTTTCACTTGAATTCAGAATGTTGAAATTCAGTATTTTGAATCCCTGTGGCATCTCAATAGTTATTTTCTATTTTAATACTAATTGGCTGTGCTGGAAGTGCACAGTCTATTTGAGTTTTTTGCATCAATTCAAAACAATCAGCCGTGGAGTATTGAAATTTCGTATCAAACACTTCTATAAAACCTAATTGTACACCTTGCATTAATATTGCAGTCAGATCAACCAGGAGTGCAGTTTACTAAGCACGTTTGCGAAGTTTTTGCATAAATCCAGATCAATCAGCCGTATAATTTTCGAATTTTGTATTTGAAGAAATTGTAGCATTCGAATGATTACTTCATATTTTCATAACAATCTATTGAGCTGGAAGTAGGCTTTTTCTGACAAACTTACATAATTTTTTGCATAAATTCGAGATTTCGGCCTTAGAATGATGAAATTTGGTATTTGAGACTGCTGAAGCGTTTCATGGCCAGTTGCACCGCTGTCTTTTAAATTTAAGGTTTCACCTACTTAACCATATCGTATCAAAATTTGAAAACTGAATGTGACATGGATATTGCTGTCCTCATTTTGATTCGACATTTCTTGTATAAGTGGAGATTAATATTTGGGCTAGAGCGGTGCAACAGACCTTTAATGGATTGTAGCATCTGAATGGTTGGATTATTATCTCAAACTTTGATCGGAATCGATTTTGCCTAGCTCAATATCAGCGTCAACTGTTAATTATTGAGTCAAAAGATGTACAAGTAAGACATGTGGTGTTGATATCGAATTTTCATCCATGTTTTCGAGGAAAACGGTGTCGAATTTCATATCAAAGATTAATTATGGAATGAAAATTGTTCAAAATGCCACAAGCCTAATGTTGCCTCCACCTATATTATCTTTATCTATTCTTCTCCTTCTCCTTTCGAACGGAGCAGGGGGTGACACCTTTGATTTTTACTAAAGTATTCGACCTTCACTATCGATTGGTACTAGATTCAATCATAAGATTCATCAGGAAAGTTGATCCTAACAAAAATGAACAATAGTAGCTTTTTTTGGACACTTGAGGCTGGATCCCAGATTTATGAAGTCTGTCACCTCATTGACCACTATATTTCCGATCGATTCATATACAATTTGGCCGTAAATTCGATCAGGGAACATAAGGTGCGGTCGGCTCTCCGACTACAAGAAACGTTCGAACACAGTTGCGAGAACAGAATCAATGTTCATCTATTTACAAACTGAATAAGGAAAGCGACGATATGATAATCCGCACAGATTGAAATATCAGATACAATGGATGTATGTTATATATATACTTTATCCAATTATAATCAAAACTAGGAGATGACGATATCCCCTTGATCAGCTTCTGGAGAAATCATTTTTGGTCCAGGAGCAGTTAATAACATCTGTGCTTAGAGTTTAATGCACGTAAATCATTTAGTATGAACATTCACATGAAAACAATGATTGCTTGTATTATGCATTATTTTTAATGAATTCTAGGAGGATTAAGATCGTTCTGCATATTTCATGTGATCTGTATTGAATGAATATTTTATCAGTATGTTTTTGTGTTGATATTGTTAGATATTCTATTCCAATCCAAACACTAATTTTTCAATAGTTTCATGCAAATCACTCAAAAATAATGATATTTTTGTAAAAAATTGTCAGTAGAGAAGGATTAATTTATACATATGATGATAAAAATAGTCCATGGAATAGAAATCGGTTAGAGCGTATCATTTCCGAGATACATTTATTCTTAAATGCATTAAATATATAGCCTCCTGCAAAACCCAAGCAATCAAATAGATGAAGCTTTCATTTGAAAAAAAATTCAGTTCGTACCTTGGACTAAATTGTGGTTTATCACAATAACTCAAATTATGAATTGGAGAAACTTCTGGAATGCAGTCAATGGAACTCATTTTTATTTTTCTATTTCCACTAGTTTCGACACCACTTGTGTCATCCTCAGGAGCTATAAATAATGTAACAGGCGATTGATTCGAAAATAATTACAATTTGTTCAAATTTTGAGCTGTATGCAGTCGGTGAGTCATTGGATGATTAATTCAACAGGGCATTAAAATTACCTTTCTCATGATATCATAGAGACATTCTGAATGAAATCAAATAATTGCTACTGCTAAATAAATATCCTCGTCAATTAACAGCTTAATAAATAAATGCAAAAACTCTAAAAACAACGCTGGACAAGTGGAGAGAGAAGACATCACCTACTTCTCATTAATATTCATAGATAACGTTGCTGAAAAATTACCAGAGTTGGTTGAAAATAAATTGAAAATACGGATAGGTTTCAAGCAAACAAAAACTGTAGGGCAATTGTTCAGTAACTTGAAATCCAAAATAAATAAAAGCCACTAATCAAATTCAATATATAAAATACCGTATGAGAATTGCGATGCCACATATACAGGACAAACAAAAAGATATCTATCGACGAGATTGAATGAGCATAGCAGAAATTGTCATGGCAGAATAAATATGACGCCAGCAAAATGTGCAGTAGTGGGACATGCAAAAAAGAGGAATCATAAGTTTAACTTCAACGAAACTAGAATAATGGATTTTGAACAAAACTCAAATAAGAGATTGACACTAGAGATGCTACACTTTAATGCAGATAAAAAGAATATTAATGTAAAAACTGAAACAATGAGTTCGAGTAAAATCTACAATAACTTACTAAAATAAAATAAAACAAAGACTTGAATTAATATAATTCAAATATCATTGCAACACTCTAATTGGTCCCTTGGGGTACTCAGTTTTCCTTATCCATATAAAAAACTGGTTTAGAGGTTAGTACAAAAATGATGTTCTAACGGATTTTGTAAAACGGAAGACATTATTCATTCTATTTTAACTTTGACTACATTTAAAATATTTCATGTTCACAAATGTTAAGTTTTTAACACCATAACTCTAAGTGGAATAGTATCTACATGCACCCTTCATGTGTTATTATTAAATAATGATTTCACTGAATTTTATTTGAAACTAATTTTTTCATGTAAGTAGCTTACAGTTGAACAAATTGTAATTATTTTCAGATTAATCGCCTGTTACATTATTTATATTTTCTAAGGATGACATAAGTGGTGTCAAAACTAGTAGAAATAGAAAAACAAAATAAATCCCATTGACTGCATTCCAGAAGTTTTTACTATTCATCAATTTTCCAGTCAAGAAGTACATAGATTCAACTCAAATTATCTCTTGGTGAACTCTGTTATCGGCAGATCCAAGAATAATACAAGGAAAATGAGGCAACATCTTTGATTCTCACACAGAAATTTTCCGTTTTTATGTTGCCAGTGAGTTCTAAATTGAACAAAAAAAAAACTCAGATCATGTTTTTCCCCAGTCCAAACTTATATGTATATTGTATACTCTCCAAATTTTTCAGCCATGATGGATGTGCTATCCTGTGATACATTATATTAATAGGAACAAAAATCAGTTTTCGTGTGTTTGTATATTACAAGCTTATGTCACACTTATAATGTAGAAGATATGTAATGATGATAATTCTTTCATCCATTCTACTTTTTTTTCGATTACACTAAGAGTGCAACTTTGTGACCATCAGAGACCTCAAAAACATGAATAATTTGAGATCCATCAATTTACTCCCAGTAAAAGCAATGATGAACTTGCAACAGAAATGTTCCACTTGCTCTGTACAAACGATATAATTCGTTTTTCTGCAACAATTATTAGACCACATCACGGATGAAATATCGAATTCTCACATTTTTTTAAAACTTGTGGTGAGTGATCCTGCAGTTGAGAAGCCGACTGCATCTTCTGTTCCCTAATCGGACTTACGATCAAATATTATATGAATTAATCAAAATTAGGGTGGTCAATTAGGTGTCAGACTTTTCAAATCTGGAATCTTGCCCTAAGGCAAAAAACAGGCTACTTCCGGTCAATATTCGTCTGAGTCAACTTCTCTGATAGAACTTATAATTGAAACTGGTACTTATTAGTGGCAAAGGTGGGATATTCCGAGAAAAAACCAAGGTACCCTCCTCTGTTTGTCGTTTTGAACTTATTTTATGATTGTTGTGTTTTCCATCCGTTTTGGATAGAACGGAGGTAGCATCCTGGTTTTGTCCTAAAGTAGATACTTGATTTCGGCAATTGATTGATACTAGTTTCAAGTTCGCCTCGAACTTATTGACCAGTGGCCTTTTTTCGATACTTAGAACAGAGTCCTAGATTCATAAAGTGTGACATCCTGATGACTACTATATCTCCGATCAGTTCATATACAATTTGGCCCTAAATCCGATCAGGAACGATGAAGTGCGGTCGACTCTTGAACTATTAGAAAGAGGTACGTGAATTTGCTCACTAACTATTCATACTTGAGTCAGTACTCAACTGTTTTCTCCTTATATTTGAAATTGACTGCTTAAATTTTAAGTTGATGTAGAATTACTTCCAAGCAAGAATACTTTCTGACATCAAATAACTGTACTATAATACTTCAGTCTGCAATGAAATATTGGTAGAAATATCATGTTATGACATATATGAAAAATGCAATTCCAGATTCAACCCATAGTCCCAACAAATTCCATATTAAAAGCGCAAGCATCTGTTTCATTATCTATCGCTTCACTCAGCTATGAGGTCATGTTTTGCGACAGTGTTGTCGAGTTTCTGGACGCCAGTATGATGGCAGCATATATAAAGTGGGAATATACACGTATATTTCTGACGACACTAAAAATTGGAGCGGAATTTTTCGGAACTGAAAATATACGGAAACTTTCATTTTCCTATCATTTTGGCGTCAAGATGAGATTTTGAATTCAGCCTCTAGAGGTCATGAACAAGCCAGAAAAAAATATCAAAGCGATTCTAAAGTGGCGTCCGATATACGAACCTCGCTTTACAATGGACGCCAGAATCAATGCAAACGCGCAATATAAGGACGCCAAAATGATATGAGAATTTATATACAGGGTGTAACAGAAATAAGTACATTAATTTTAACCAGTAATAGATCTCGTCAAATGTAACAACTTTTCCGAATACATTTTGTCTGTAAGCTCCTTAGATAACGAGTTAAAATTCATTGAAGTTTAGTCAAAAATTTCACTGTGCGCCCATGGATGATTCTGAATGTTTGACATTTGCTAGAACAATGACAGATGTCAATAAGAATAAGCACCTAATTTGCAAATTTGAACAGTCGTCGGGCAGGTTCTGTAAATTGTACATGGGATTACGCCCTAATGACTTATTTATTGAACTGAAGAATTAGGCTGTAGTGTCTTTGTGCTTCAATAATGTTTTTTCACTGCTTACAACTGTTATGAAATTTTCATGACATATTAAATTGAAGAATTCAACTGTAGTGTCCTTGTGCTTCAATAATATTTTTTCACTGCTTATAACTGTTACGAAATTATCATGACATATCACTAAGCTGGAAAACTAAGAGAATTTTGGCAATACATACTTTCGCTTACTGTCTTTAGGTTAGATTTACCATTGATTTACCGTTGAAATCAATTCTCCAAGATAACAGTCTTATTTATACCTCAGTGTCTTCTAAATTAATTTATACTCTAACAGAATATCAAGAAGATTATGAATGATCTTGCTTTTATTATGTATTACTGATGTAACACTCAGAACATCTCACATGACGAAGGTCATTGAACTCACAGCAATCAGCTGGGCACGCTGAATTAACTAACAGTCAGGCTAACAATCAAGAGATGGCGACACCAATAACTAAAACTTTAACAGTGACACTAAAACAGTGTTTCTTTGAACAAAGAATGCTAGCTAAGCATCCCTTAATAGTACCGAGTTGCGCAGCGTGTATCTTTGTGGTCGAATTTAAGGATAAGACAATTAGAAAGGGTGCATTAAACACCTCTTGTTGGACCAAACCAGAGAGTACTTGACCGAACTTTCAAATGAAGTGATCATTGTTTGAGAACTTCTGCTTAAAACAGCAAGACGCAAGACATGCGCGCCGGCTGTGCACAAGCACGCAAGAGAAGTTTCGAATAGTTTTTTCTCCAAAAATGAGACTTGTTCAAAAGATACAAAAGAAGATAAAATTCTGAAGAGAGCGACAAAGGTAAGTGATAAAATAAAATTTATCGAATCAATAAATTAACGAAGAAATTATAGGTCAACTGAATTATAATAAGTGTTCAAAATGACCACCGTTATTATCAATACAACACTGAAGGCGTCGACGGAATGAATCATTTACTCTTTCTAAAATCTGTGCGCTATTGCGAATACTTATACCTGCATTTTCGAGTCGTTCTCGCAAAACTTGTATTGTATCAATAGGATCTGAGTATACCAAGTGCTTCATGTATCCCCACAAAAAAAAGTCACATGGATTCAAATCTGGCGACCTGGCAGGCCACGCAATAGGACCATTTCGTCCTATCCATCGTGCAGGAAATTTTTCATTCAACCAATTTCGTACTACTAGTGCATTGTGACAAGATGCACCATCATGCATGTACCACATGTCTCGACGAATACAATATCTGTACACTCGTTATTTGTGAAGGTAGACATTCTTTTTTTTTAATCAATATAATAGTTATTATTGTACCAATCTTTTATAATTAGAAATAAATAGTATCTGACAACTTATATCTGTCAAAATCGATTGTCTCATTGTTATTGCTACTTGATCAAATTATGCTAGAACCTGAACGGCTCGTCAATTTATGGGGGGGTAAAAAGGCTAAAAAAAAAATGAGATTTCAGGAAAAAGTTATCAAGAAATATTGTTACACTTAATGAGTCCTATAACTGGTTAAATTTAATGTACTTATTTCTGTTACACCCTGTATATATATATATATATATATATATATATATATATATATATATATATATATATATATATATATATATATATATATATATATATGTATGAATTTTTTTATCTGAACACGTTTCTTTCATGTTATTTTGGACGCTATAAATGTAAATCCTCTTTGCTGATGTGAGAAAAGTAACAGCAGGTCTTGCCCAGCTACTATTTCTTGCTAAGCCTCACGATGAATTTCATACATTGGATGACTTAATTACTCAGAAGACCATAGTAATAGGTACAAATGCTTACAGAAGAAATGATTCACCTCAAGCCAGTATTATGAAGAAAAGAAGTTATATATATAAAAATATAATTCAGTACTTCACACCAGTGACTGGTAGAGGAGGTAGTGATTTATTACCAATCTCAAAAAAATCTATTGATTTTAAGTACTGGACTGATCCTAATGAATCAATTGAACGATTACATTTGCTTCATTCTTCTCGCAATTGGTCACACTGGTCTGAATGGAGAGATTGCTGCAATAGAAAAAGAGCTAAGAGAAGAAGGAATAATAGAATGAAGTCGATTTCATTATGTCTCTCGACAAGTTTGGATGTTTTTTAAGACCGCGTTATATCACATCTGATGAAAAAACTCATTTTCCTCTACGAGAATACCCATTCTCTCTAACAAGTAAAGATGCTATAAGTTTCAACAACAGACGTTTAACCAAAGTTGAACTTCCCCTCAATCCAGACGATGCTGCTACAAAAAAGTATGTCGATAGATTAAAAGATAACAGCAGCAACGATCCGCAAGTGCAAAAAGATTTGAAAACTGTACGTGATAGTGTTGCTATTGTGGCTAATAATTTGAATCAAGAAATAGAACGCTTAGATCGAAAACTCGATAATTTTGAGCAACTACAAACAATAAAAAGTAACGAACAGAAAATGAGAATTGATTCTATTTTGAATCCATTGCGTCAAGAATTACAAGTTCTTGGAAAAAAAAAGTTCAACGGAAATAAATCTACTTGAGGAACAAATATCATACTTGATAAATGTACAAGTAAATAAGAAGAAATGAATGATACTAAAAGATATCTGACAAATGAATTAAAAAGATCGGCAAGACGTAATTTCCAACGGCGCCATTTTATAGTACGAGGATTTGATAATCTATTGCAAGCAGATTTAGTTGATATGACATCTTATGCTAATGAATATGGTAACTGCAAGTTTATTCTTACCGTCATAGATACATTTTCTAAATATGCGTGTGCCGTACCCGTAACGAATAAATCAGGTGTGAATGGGACTGCTGCAATGATCAAAATTTCTAACAGTAGTCGGAGTCCGAGAAATTTGCAGACAGATGACGAAAAACAATTCTTCAATCGTGATTTCAAGAACTCAATCTACGGAAACAACCTCAATCATAACTCCACTTATTCCCATTCGAAAGCAAGCATTGCTGAAAGATGGAATCGAACGTTAAAAGAAAAAATCTGGCAAGAATTTAGTTTCAGAGGATCACCTAAGTGGACTGATGTTTTAAACGATCTTGTTGCCACGTATAATAATTCGAAACATCGTACTATGAAAATGAAACCTGCAGATGTAACAGCATCAACACATATTGCAGCGTAAGAAATAAGATCTATGAATATTTTGAAACAATTCAAGCAGTCAGTTTTTCACGTAGGTGATCAAGTACGGATGAGTAAATATAAACATGTATTTGAAAAATCGTACACACCAAGTCCACTACAGAAGTTTTCAAAATTGCTTTGATTTCAAATACTAAGCCTGCAACATATCTATTGGAGGATTATCAAGAAAATCGTATCAAAGGAAGCTTCTATCAAAAAGAATTGCAAAAAACTCAATTCTCTGACAGCTGTCTTGTAGAAAAAGTTATAAAACGTCGTGGCAATAGGTATTTTGTACCTTGGTCAGGCTTCGATGACAAGCACAATCCATGGATTCCAAAAGAAAATTTATTGTAATTAATATTTAATATTTACTTTGTATTTATATCCAATATACGACTATGTATTTCATAAGAGGCAATAGAAAAAACTCTACTTATTAATTTCAGTTTTTAATTTCAATCATATCAGTTTTTTTATAAGCAAATCATATCGTTCTCAGTAGCGTACCTATTCTAACATCATTTCAATCTTAACAGCTTCAATAAACGAACAAACCGTACCGTACGTATACTAACAAAGCCAAGTATAAACACCCCTAATAGCAATATCCTTATGCGTCACCGGCGACTTAACTGCCGGTCTTACATATTCCAAACTACGGACCAAAACTCCAAGCTATTCCTACGCCCATGGAACCACATTTCTTCTTCTATTTCTTATCATTTACATCTTTCTTCTACATATTTATATACTACTCACTTGCTGTCTTTGTCAGTTGCACGTAACGGTCTGTCCCGGGAGCCTTATAAACTTCTGGTGTTAGATTCTGCCATATAACCCATAGCAGAATCTCGCTTCTGAGCAGATGTTCAGAATCAAAAATTTCTCAACGAGACTCAGAAAAAAAGCTGATAGCTCGCTATAAACGCAAAATTTTGTGCATTTGAGGACGGATTCATACGTATGACGCTGTCTTGACAGGAATTATGTGATCTGCTATACTTTGAAACTGCTCAGGATCTAGTAATTTTCACTTATTTCAAATTTCATAAAACTGCAGATAGCGCTTTGAAAACACGGAATATGATGTTTTTGCCGATGGATTCATACATATTTTGAGGTCTCCAATGAATAATGGACTTTTTGATTGTGACACTCTGCTCAGAGAGTCGTGATTTCAACTTATTCCAAACTTTGTAAAAGTGCAAATATCGCTCCAAAAACACAAAATATGATGTATTTGATGTAAGATTCCGCCATCTAACGCAATTATGTAGCAAAATCTCACTTTCGAGCAGATTTTCACCATCAAAAATTGCTCAACGAGCCTGAGAAAGAACGCTGATAGCTTGCTGGGAACGCAAAACTTTGTGCATTCAAGGACGGATTCATACGTATAACGCTGTCTTCAATGGAATAATGTGATTTGCAATACCTTTGAACTGTTCAGAATATAGTGATTTTGATTCATTCCAAACTTTATTAAACTGCAGATGGCGGTCTGAAAATACAAAAAATGATGTTCTTGCTGATAGATTTATACATATTATGGGGTCTTGAATGAAATTATTAACTTTTTGATCGTGAAAATCTGCTCTGAAGTCGTGATTTCTACTGATCCCAAACTCTGTAGAACTGCAAATAGCGCTTTGAAAACACAAAATATGATGTATTTGGTGTTAGATTCTGCCATATAATGCATTTCTGTAGCAAAATCTCGCTACTGACCAGATTCTCAGAATCAAAAATTTCTTGACGAGACTCGGAAAAAATGCTGATAGCTCGCTGTAAACGCTAAATTCTGTGCATGTGAGGACGGATTCATGTCTTGAATGTGATTATGTGATATGCAATACTTTGAAACTACTCAGAATGTAGTAATTTTGACTTATTCCCAACTTCATGAAACTGCAGATAGCGCTCTGAAAACACGAAATATGATGTTTTTGCCAATAGATTCATACATATAATAAGGTCTTGATTAGAATTAGGAACTTTCAGATTGTGGAAATCTGTTTAGAAAGTCGTGATTCCGACTCATTCCAAACTCCGTAAAACTGCGAATTTTGCTCCAAGAACACAAAATAGGATGTATTTTGTGTAAGATGCTGCCATATAACACATTTCTATAGCAAAATCTTGCTTCTGACCAGATGTTCAGGATCAGAAATTTCTCAACGAGACTCAGGAAAGAAGCTGATAACTTACTGGAAACGCAGAATTTCTTGCATTTGAGGACAGATCTATATGTATAACGCTACCTTGAGAGGGATTATATGATCTGCAATACTCGGAAACTGCTCAGAATGTAGAAATTTTCACTCATTTACAACTTCATTAAACTGCAGATAGCGCTCTGAAAACACAAAATATGATGTTTTTGCCGATGGATTCATACATATTATGAGGTTTTGAATAGAATTATGAACTTTTTGATTGTGAAAATCTGCTCGGAAAGTCGTGATTTTGACTTTCTCCAAACTTTGTAAAACTGCAGATAGCGCTTCAAAAAAGACAAAATATGATGTATTCAATGTTAAATTCTGCCATATAGCGCATTTTGTGCATTTGAGGACAAATTTATACGTATAACGCTGTCTTGAATGGTATTATGTGATTTGCGATACTTTGAAGCTGCTCAGAATGTAGTAATTTTTACTTATTTCAGACTTCATAAAACTGCAGATAGCGCTCTGGGAACACAAAATATGATGTTCTTGCCCATAGATTTATACATATTATGAGGTCCTGAACAGAATTATAAACTCTTTGATTGTGAAAATCAGCTCAGAGAGTCGTGATTTCGAATTAATCCAAACTTTGTAAAACTGCAAATAGCGCTTCAAAAACACAAAGAATGATGTATCTAGTATGAGATTCTGCCATATGACGCATTTCTGTAGCAAAATTTCGCTTCTATACAGATTTTCAGAATCAAAAATTCTTCAACGAGACTCAGGAAAAACGCTATTAGCTCGCTGGAAACGCGAAATTCTGTGCATTTGAGGACGGATTCATACGTATCACGCTGTCTTGAATGGAACTATATGATGTGATTGGCAATACTTTGAATCTGCTTAGAATGTAGTAATTTTGACTTATTTCAAATTTCATAAAACTGCAGAGAGCGCTCTGAAAAGACAGAATATGATGATTTAGTCGATTTATTTATACATTCGGGGTCCTGAATAGAATCATGAACTTTTTGATTGTGGAAATCTGCTCTGAATGTCCTGATTGCGACTTATTCCAAACTTTGTGGAACTGCAAAAAGCGCTTTTGAAACACAGAATATGAAGTTTTTGGTGTTGGATTCTGCCATATGACGCATTTCTGTAGCTGAATCACGCTTCTAAGCGGATTTTCAGAATCAAAAATTTCTCAACGAGATAACGCTAATTGCTCTATGGAAACACGAAATTTTCTGCATTTTAGGACGGATTCATACGTACTATGCTGTCTTAAATGAAATTATGTGATTTGCAATAATTTTAAACTGCTGAAAATGTAGTAATTTTGACTTATTTTAAACTTTATTTAACTGCAAATAGCGCTTCAAAAACACAAACTATGACGTATTTGGTGTTGGATTCTGTCATATAACGCATTTCTGTAGCAAAATTCAGCTTCCAAGCAGTTTTCCACTATCAAAAGTTCCTTAACGAGACTCAGAGAAAACGCTGATAGCTCGCTGGTAACGCAAAATTTTGTGCATCTGAGGACAGATTAATATAACGCTATCTTGAATGAAATTATGTGATTTGCAATACTTTGAAACTGCTCAATATGTATTGATTTCAACTTATTGCAAGCTTCATGAAACTGCAGATACCGCTCTGGAAACACGGAATATGATGTTTTGACCTGTAGCAGGATCTAGTTTACATCGAGAAATTCCAAAGATCCAGGAAACTGTTTCATTATTATGGTTGTTGTTCTGGTATTTTTGACGTTGTATATATTTTTTCACTAAATCGTTCTTGGTTATTGTAATTTTCTGTAGCAATAGATATTCTTAAATAAATTTCATTCTTTATCCGCGAGAGAACGTTCAAAGTGGTGACCCGGACGTGATCATGACGGAAGGCGAACGAAATTCACTTGCTTCGTATGCTAGCACAGTGGAAGTTATACAGTGTTTCCGACCGTTTGCCTGGATTTTGAAAGCAAGATCCGGAGATGTGGTTTCGGCAAGTTGATGCAATTTTTTCATCAAGTCGTGTTGCATTGTCGAAGAGAAAATTTTAGGACACGATTTCAAAATTAGATTATGATGTTCTCAAGCAAGTGTCAGATCTTACTCAAACTCCTACTGATCAGCCTTATGAAGATCTACGTTCAAGACTTATTGGTATTTATTTGGAGACCAAAAACGAAAGAATTAGAAAATGATTGAAGGATGAACAGTTAGTTGATCAAAAGCTAGCCCAATCTCTACGAGAAATGCGCATGCTTGCTGGAAGCTCTATATCCAACGATCTTTTGTGTAATCTCTGGTTAAGAGGTTTGCCCAGCCGTATGAAGGATATTCTTGTGGCTATGGATTAAAACGATTTGGATAAGCTTGCTATAGTTGCTGACAGCTTAGTTGAGACTTATGAACCACCGGTTGTCAACCAAATAAGTACACCAGCATCGTAAGCTATCAATTCTTCGTCTTTGGTGAGTGAACCAACAATTTTATTAAATTTAATTCATCACCTTACTGCTGATGTGGCCGCACTTCGAGTGCAAGGTTTCCGTAGCTCTTCTCGAGCTTCATCGCGAACCAGCAGATCTGGCAGCAGACGTAAACTTTGTTTTCATCATCAATGTTTCAAATCGAAAGCTCGCAATTGCAGGAGACCTTGCGATTGGGTGATGGAATCTTCAAACTGAAAGAGGCGACGGCTGAGGTGGATGCTGTTGCTGATATTGTCAACCGCCGTTTATTCATCAGCGAGCGCACCACGGGTGAGCAATTTCTTATTGATACTGGAGCTGCTGTTCCAGTATTTCCTGCATGAGAATCTGTCTGCAAACATCCAACTGATTTTATACTTCATGCTGCCAATGGTAGCAAAATTAAAACTTTTGGCGAGAGAGCTTTCACACTAGATTTTGGCTCAAGACGATCGAATACGTGGAAATTCATACTTGCGGATGTCACTTAGCCTATAGTTGGTGCAGATTTACTCTATCATCTTGGTTTAATTAAAGATATTCAGGGAAGACAGCTCATTGATAAAACAACAAGTCCAAGCACTCATGGACGCCTGACCGCGACTCTTGTTCCGTCTATTCAGGCTATATCAATTTCTCACTGGTGTGCAGACTCATTGAATGAGCTTCCTGCAGTTACTCGATCAACGGCAATCTTGAAAGAGCCGAAGCACTCCGTTTAACATTTTATCGAGACCAGGGGTTATCCAGTCACAGCACGAGCAAGACGTTTGGCACCTGAGAAGTTCTATGCTGTTAGGGAAATATTTTGTCAAATGGTAGCAGAAGGCATTTATAGGCCATCAAAAAGCTAATGGACGTATCCTCTACACGTTGTGTACAAGAAGAACGGCGAGATAAGACCATATGGTGATTATCGAGCTTCAAATTATAAGACTGTTCCAGATCGCTATGGAGTACCCAATATATTAGATTCTCGAAACAATCTTCACGGTGCTAAGATATTCAGCACTCTTGATCCTGATAGAGCTTATTATCAAATACTAATTAATAAAGCTGATATTCCGAAGACAGCAATTATCACACCATTAGGTTCATTTGACTTTACTTGCATGTGTTTTGGGCTTAGAAATGCTTTCAAAGATTCATGGATGCTTATTTCCGGGATTTACCTCATACCTATGTCTTCCTAACAGTCAATGAAAGAAAAATACAAGGAGAGATAATAAAAAGAGCTAAACAGGAAAGAGAGGATGGAAAACAGGTAAAAATTTACACTAATAAACTGATGATAGATAACAGCATGTGGCTGTGGGACAAACAAAGAGAGAAATTAATCCCAAAAAACTGAGCCGCAAGAAAGGAAAGGAAAGAAGAGGTACGACGACCGAGCAAGAAAATGGATATGAGAATTTATTGAATAGAAACATAAAAGTGAAAAATAGAAACAAAAAAGAATCAAAAAAGAGGAACAGGCGCAATGAAATAAAAATCAGTACATGGAATGTCCGTACGATGTTACAACCAGGGAGGATGCAAGAAATAGTATCAGAAATAGCAAGATATAACATTGACATAGCGGCAATACAAGAGACTCGATGGAAAGGAAAAGGAGTGATAGAGAAGAAAGACTTCATATTACAATACTCAGGAGATGAAAAACAAGGGCAATACGGAGTGGCTTTTTTAATAACGGGTAAATTAAAAGAGAAAGTGATAGAGTTTGAAGCAATAAATGAAAGATTAGCCTATGTGAGAATAGAAACAACTCCTTTCAAGTTGTCAATAATAAACGTATACGCACCAACAGAAAACGCAAAGACAGAAATAAAAGAAAAATTCTATGAAAAATTAGAAGAGGAATTAGAAAAAATACCAAAAGAAGACACCCTATTACTATTAGGAGATTTCAACGCTCAAATAGGAAAAGAAGATCATATAAAGCAGCTAGCAGGAAAATATACAATACATGAAAACACAAATGACAACGGTCAAAGACTATGTGATATAGCGGCAAGAAACAACATGATTATAAGTAGTACCAAACATAAACATCCAAAAATACATAAAATAACTTGGGTATCGCCAGACCAAGTAACCCAGACACAAATAGACCACGTACTAATCACAGGAAGAAAACAATCAGATATAACAGATGTAAGATCATACAGAGGAGCATGCGCGGATTCAGACCACTTTATGGTAATAGCAAGTCTTAAACAGAAAGTAAGAAGAAATCAGAAGGACAGAAGCAAGAAAACTAAATGGGACATAGAAAAACTTAGCAATGAAGACACAAGGAAGAAGTACGAAGAAGAAATAGAGAAGCACATCAAAGAAAAATATGAAGAAGAAGACAATGCAGAGAATAAGTGGCATAAGATACAAAACTGTATAAACCAAGCTGCAAAAAAATGGATAGGAGAAGAAAAACAAGAAAATAAAAAAACATGGTTCAACAAAGAGTGCCAAGAAATAGTATTAAAAAAGAAAAATGCAAGACTGAAGTGGATGAAAACAAATAGGATAGAAGACAGAGAAGATTATAAAAAAATGAGGAAGAAATGTTGTAAAATTCTAAGAAAAAACAAGAGAGATTGGATAGACGATAAAATAACAGATATTGAAAAACAAAGTATGAATAGAAACTCAAAACAATTCTATAAAAAAATAAATGAACAAAAAAGAACATACAAACCAAAAGTCTACTGTATAAAAGACGCAAAGGGCAACAAAACAGAAAACGATGAGCAATATAAGAAAACATGGGTAGAATACTTCAAAACCCTGCTAACAGACCCGCAACAAAACGTGGATATTACAACACAAGATGAAATTGCGGACGAAGGAGTATCAGAAGAACCAACAGAAGAAGAAGTCAGAGAAATAATAAGAAGCAGGCGAAATGGGAAGACTCCAGGCAAAGATGGAATAAACACAGAACTAATAAAATATGGAGGAGATGAACTACATGAATATATATATAAACTTATAATGAAGGTGTGGAGAACAGAAAAAATGCCAAAGGATTGGGAAAGAGGACAAATAATCACAATTCACAAAAAAGGAGACCAACAAACATGCGAAAATTATAGAGGTATAACGCTACTGAACACGACATATAAAATAATGTCAACACTAATACAAAAGAGAGTCCAGAAAGAAACAGAAAACATAATAGGACAGCATCAGTGCGGATTCACGCAAGGCAGATCAACAACAGACGCTATACATACAGTTAAACAGATAATAGAAAAAGCACATGAATATAAAGTGAACATAGACTTATTATTCATTGATTTCAAACAAGCGTTTGACTCGATCAAAAGAGAAAAACTTATGAAAGCCCTAGAAGAATTTGGGATAACAGCTAAACTAAGACGATTGATCTTGATGACATTAAGTGGAACAACAACCACAATTAAAACACAAAAAGGAGAAACTCAGGAATTCGAAATAAACAAAGGAGTAAGACAAGGAGATACACTATCAGCAACTCTGTTCAACAAAGCGTTAGAATATGTGATGAGGAACTTGAACAAAGGAACACTCAGAACTAAAGGCGGACAAATAATAGCATACGCAGACGATATAGTATTGGCAACAAAAAATAGGAAAATATTGAAAGAAATGGTCGGAGAAATAGTAACAGAAGGAAACAAAATGGGTCTAAAAATCAATGAGAACAAAACTAAAATAATGAGGATAGGAAAAAAATCAGGAAGTAGAAATATAAAAATAGGTAGCCTGCAGTTTGAGGAGGTTAATAAATTCAAATACTTAGGCATTATGCTTTCAAATAATGGAGACAGGAGAACAGAAATCCAAGAGAAGATATTAACAGCGAACAGAGCCTTTTACGCAAATAAAAAATTACTCAAGGATAAAAACCTAACAAAGAAAACAAAATTAAAAGTTTATAGAACAATAATCAGACCAATAATAATGTACGCGGCAGAAACAATGACAATGACCAAAAAAGATGAAGAAGATTTACGAATAGTAGAAAGAAAAATAGTAAGAACTATTACAGGATTAGTAAAAACGACAGAAAACGAATATAGAATATTAATGAACCATGAAATAGAACAAGAGCTGCAAGGAGAAGATATAGTAAGGAAAATAAAACAACAGAGGACGAAATGGTTAGGACACATATGGAGAAAAAGGGAAGAAGACACCGTAAGGGCAATTTTACAATGGAAACCAGGCGGAAACAGAAGAAGAGGCAGACCCAGGTCGAAATGGCTACAAGAGGTAGAAGCAGACCTGGGTAAAGCAGGAATAAAGAAATGGAAGGAGAAAACAGAAAATAGGAAGACATGGAGAGAAATATGTCAGAATATTTAGAACAAGGCGATGAGGACTGATCCCCCTCAAATAAAGGATCTAGAGAGCTTCAGAAGAAGCGGCGCAACCCCACCTGGGGTGTCCAAGCCACTATATATACTATGTCTTCATTGATGATATAATAGTGGCATCTGCTGATGAAGAAGAGCATCGGAACAATCTACATGAGGTTCTCCGTCGTCTAAATGAAGCGAGTATAACTGTTAATTTAGAGAAATGTAATTTCGCTCATACGTATAACGCTGTCTTGAGTGGAACTATGTGATATGGAATACTTTGAAACTGCTAAGAATGTCGTAATTTTGACTCATTTCAAACTTCATAAACTGCAGATAGTGCTCTAGAAACAAGAAATATGATGTTCTGGTAGATAGATTTATACATATTATGAGGTATTGGATAGAATAATGGACTTCTGATTGTGAGAATCTGCTCAAAAATTCGTGATTTCGACTTATTCCAAACTTTGTGGAACTGCAAATTGCGCTCCAGTAACATAATATATGATGCTTCTAGTGTGAGATTCTGCCATATAACGCATTTCTGTAGCAAAATCTTGCTTTCGAGCAGATTTCCACAATCAAAATTCTCTCAACGAGACTTAGAAAAAACGCGGATAGCTCGCTGGATACGCAGAATCTTGTACATTTGAGAACGGATCCATACGTATATCCCTGACTTGAATTGAATTATGTGACTTGCAATAATTTGAAACTGCTCAAAATGTAGTAATTTTGACTTATTTTAAACTTTATTTAACTGCAAATAGCGCTTCAAAAACACAAACTATGACGTATTTGGTGTTGGATTCTGCCATATAACGCATTTCTGTAGCAAAATCTTGCTTTCGAGCAGATTTCCACAATCAAAATTCTCTCAACATGACTTAGAAAAAACGCGGATAGCTCGCTGGATACGCAGAATCTTGTACATTTGAGAACGGATTCATACGTATATCCCTGACTTGAATTGAATTATGTGATTTGCAATACTTTGAAACTGCTCAGAATGTAGTAATTCTGACTCATTTCAAACTTCATGAAACAGCAGATAACGCTCTGAAAACACTAAGAATGATAATTTCGCCGATAGATTTATACATATTATAAGGTCCCGAATAGAATTATGGACTTTATGTTCGACTGCATCATAAACATGTAGTTTATGGTTGCATTTGGTGCTCATAATATGCCACTTAATTGGACTAGGACTTTTGCTTTATATAATTGGACGGAACTGTCATTGTCAAAAAAATTTTATTCTTTTCTATCGTATTTATTCTTTTCTACACTTTCTGAAGTATCAATTTATTCTTTTCTATCGTATTTAATCTCTTCTACACTTTCTGAAGTATCTATTTCTTCTATTAAATTTCATTTGATATTTTTGACATCTGCAAATAAACAGTAAAAAACAATTGTAACAATAGCAATACTAGCAAAGCACACCAAGTTATACTTATCGAATTTTTGTATAGGGAAATTAAGAAATATTTTTAGATGATATCCTGCGTCCTTAGAGCAGTCGAACATAAAGCTTTGTATGTAATTCGTACATAAACAAACTTCATAGACTCGCCTTCCTTATTAGACTCGCTCGCGCTGCTCGCTCGTCCATAACCAGCGGCTCGTCCAATAAAGTTCTATATTATACACTAATTACATAAATAGCTATTTTGATTGTGTGAATCTGCTTATGAAGTCGTGATTCCGACTTATTCCAAGCTTTTAAAACTGAGAATGGCGCTTCAAACACACGGAATATGATGTATTTGGTGTTAGATTTTGCAATTTAATGCATTTCTGCGGCAAATTCCCGCTTTTAAGCAGATTTTCAGAATCAGAAACTTCCTAATGAGGCTCAAAAAGATCGCTTATAACTCGCTGAAAACTTTAAATTCTGTGCATTTGAGGACGGATTTATACGTATAACGCTGTCATGAATGGAATTATGTGATTTGCAATACTTTGGAACTGATCAGAATGTAGTAATTTTGACTAATTTCAAACTTCATTAAACTACAGATAGCGCTGTGAAAACACAAAATATGTTTTTTTGCCGATAGATTCATACATATTGTGGGGTCTCGAATAGAATTATGAACTGTTTGATTGTGAAAATCTGCTCCGGAAGTCGTGATTTCGACTTGATCCAAACTTTGTAGAATTGCAAATACACTCCAAAAACATTAAATTTAATGTATTTGCTGTAAGACTCTGCCATGTAACGCATTTCTGTAGCGGAATCTTACTTCTAAGCTGATTTTCACCATCAAGATTTGCTCAACGAGACTCAGGAAAAACGTTGATAGCTCGCTGGAAACGCAAAACTTTGTGCATTTGAGGACAAATCTTAACGTATAACGCTGTCTTCAATGAAATCATGTGATTTGCTATGCTTTAAAACTGCTCGCAATGTGATAATTTTGACTTATTCCAAACTTCATTGAACTGCAGATAGCGCTCTGAAAACACGAAATATGATTTTTTTGTCGATAGATCCATACATATTATGCGGTCCTGAATAGAATTATGAACTTTTTGATTTGAAAATCTGCTCAGAAAGTCGTGATTTCGACTCATTCCAAACTTTAAAAACTGCGAGTAGTGCTCCAAAAACATAAAATATGATGTATTTGGTGTAAGATGCTGCTATTGAACGCATTTTTGTAGCAAAATCTTGTTTCTGAGCAGATTTTCACCATCAAAATTTTCTCAACGAAATTTGGGAAAATCGCAGATAGCTTGCTGGAAACGCAAAATCTTGTGCATTTGAGGACGGATTCATACGTATAACGCTGTCTCAAATGAAATTATGTGATTCGCAATACTCTGAAACTGCTAAGAATGTAGTTATTTTGACCGATTTCAAACTTCATGTAACTGCAGTTGGCGGACTGAAAACACGAAATATGATGTTTTTGTCAATAGATTCATACATATTATGAGGTCCTGAATAGAATTATGAGCTTTTTGATCGTGAGAATCTCCTCAGAGAGTCGTGATTTCCACTTACTACAAACTTTATTAAACTGCAAAGAGCGCTCAGAAAACACAAGATATGATGTATTTGGTATAAGATTCTACCATATAACGCATTTCTGTAGCAAGATCTAGCTTTTGAGCAGATTTTCTATATCAAGAGTTTCTCAACGAGACTCAGGAAAAACGCTGATAGCTCGCTGAAAACGCAAAATTCTGTGCATTTTGGAGACGGATTCATACGTATAACGCTGTCTTGAATCGAATCATGTGATATGCGATACCTTAAAACTGCTCAGATAGTAGTTTTTTTGGCTTATTTCAAACTTCATAAAATAATAATATCAATAATAATAACTTTCTTCATTTCCGTTGACATATACATTATGTCTGGAAAGCGTCAAAGAAAAAATTACAAATGAGAAACATAAATGCATATGAAATATAATACAAAGGATAAGCATTAGATGCATTGATGTTATACATGTTTTTACTCCGAAGAAAAAGTGTCAATCTATTTTTAAAAATATTTATACTATTAGATTTTTAAATGTCATCAGGTAGTTTATTGAAAAATGATGAGTCAATCCTGTTCGGGAAATCTTTGACAATTTTCATTCCAGAGCTCGGTATAGAGAAACGTTTCCTATTTCTCGTATTGTGTTCGTGAAAATTCGAGTTAAGAGGGAAATTATTTTAATTCCGGAGAATATAAAGACAAATATCGAGTATATAAAGATCAAACATTGTGAGTAAATGAAGTTTCTTGGAATAAGGTTTGCAAGAAGATTTCTCACTAAATCCCATCAGACATCGGATAATTTTTTTTAGGCAAATGAGAACAGAAAAAGCATCTGGAGAGTAACCCCAGAACATGATACCATAGCAGAGTCTAGACTCAATAGAAGAATGATAGAAGAGCAGCAATTGATCCAGATTCAAATATTCTCCTAAGTGACGCACACATAACGAGTTTAATTTACTAATTAATTCTTTGAAGTGGAGGGGCCAGTTTAAATTTTCATGGGAAACCAACCCGAGCACTTTGTGCAATTGCCATTTTTAAGTGAACTGTTTCCCCAGTTGATACAGTAACTGCAGATAGCGCTCTGAAAACACAAAATATGATGTTTTTGCTATGAGATTCATACATATTATAAGGTTCTTAATGAAAGGATGAACTTTTTGATTTGAAAATCTGCTCAGAAAGTCGTGATTTCGACTCACTCTGAACCTTGTAAAACTGCAAATAGCGCTTTAGAAACACAAAATATGATATATTTGGTGTTAAATTCTTCCATATAACGCATTTCTGTGGCAGAGTTTCGCTTCTGAACAGATTTTCAGAATCGAAAATTTCTTAACGAGACTCAGAAGAAACGGTGATAGCTCGATGGAAACGCAAAATTTAGTTTATCTAAGGACGGATTCATACGTATTACGCTGTCTTGAATGAAATTATGTGATTTGCAATACTTTGGAGCTGCTCAGAATGTAGTAATTTTGACTTATTTCGAACGTCATAAAACTGCAGAAAGCGCTCTGAAAACACGAATCATGATGTTTTTGATAATTGATTTATACATATTATGAGGTCCTGAATAAAATTATGAACTTTTTGATTGTGGAAATCTGCTCAGAAAGTCGTGATTTCGACTTATTTCAAACTCTGTAAAACTGCAAATAGCGCTCCAAAAACACAAAATATGATGTATTTGTTGTTGGATTCTGCCATATGATACATTTCTGTGGCAGAATCTTGCTTCTGAGCAAATTTTCACAATCAAAAATTTCTTAACGAGACTCAGGAAAAACGTTGGAAGCTCGCTGGTAACGCAAAATTTTGTGCATTCGAGGACGAACTCATACGTATAACGCTGTTTTGAATGGAACTATGTAATTGGCAGTACTTTGAAACTGCTCAGAATGTAGTGATTTTGACTTATTTTAAACTTTATAGAACTGCGGATAACGCTCTGAAAACACGGAATATCATGTTCTTGTCGATGGATTCATACATATTATTAGGTCCTGAATGGAATTATGAACTTTTTGATTGTGAAAAACTGCTCAGAAAGTCGTGATTTCGACTCATTCCAAACTTTGTCAGACTGCAAATAGCGCTGCAAAAACACAAGATATTATAAATTTAAGGTAAGATTCTGCCATATAACGCATTTCTGTAGAAAAATTCTGCTCCCGAGCAAATATTTACTATCAAAGTTTTCTTAACTTGACTCAGGAATTGCGCTGATAGCTTACTGGAAGCGCGAAATTTTGTACATTTGGGGACGGCTTCACACGTATAACGCTGTCTTGGTTGGGATTATATGATTTGCAATACTTTGGAATTGCTTAAAATGTAGTAATTTTGTCCTATTTCAAACTTCATAGAACTGCTAATTGCGCTCTGAAAACACGTAATATGATGTTTTTGCTAGAAGATCTATACATTTTATGAGGTCTTGGATGAAATTATGAACTTTTTGATTGTGAAAATCTTTTCAGAATGTCGTGATTTCGACTTATTTCAAACTTCAGGAAACTGCGAATAGCGCTCTGAAAACACAAAATATCCTGTATTTGGAGTTAGATTTTGCCATATAACGCATTTCTGTAGCCAAATTTTGCTTCTGACCAGATTTTCAGAATCAAATATCTGTCAACGAGACTCAGAAAAAACGCTGATAGCTCGCCGGAAACGCAAAATCTTGTGCATTTGAGTACGGATCAATACTTATAACGCTGTTTTGGATGAGATTATGTGATTGGCAATACTTTGAAACTGCTCAGAATGTAGTAATATTGACTTTTTTCAAACTTCATAAAACTGCAGGTAGCGCTTTGAAAACAAAATATATGATGTTTTTGTGAATGAATTAATACAAATTATGAGGTCTTGAATAGAACTATGAACTTTCTGATTGTGAAAATCAGCTTAGAAAGTCGCATTTTCGACTTATTCCAAGCTTTATAAGACTGCAAATAGCGCTCTGGAAATACGAAATATGATGTTTTTGCCGATGGATTTATACATATTATGAGGTCCTTAGTAGAATTATGAACTTTTTGATTGTGAAAATCAGCTCATAAAGTCGTGATTTCGAATTATTCCAAACTTTGTAAAACTGCAAAAAGCGCTCCAAAGACACAAAGAATGATGTATCAAGTGTGAGATTCTGCCATATGACGCATTTCTGTAGCAAAATCTTGCTTCTATACAGATTTTCAGAATCAAAAATTCTTCAACAAGACTCAGGAAAAACGCTATTGGCTCGCTGGAAACGCAAAATTCTGTGCATTTGAGGAAGGATTCATACGTATCACGCTGTTTCGGATGGAGCTATGTGATTTGCAATACTTTGAATCTGCTTATAATGTAGTAATTTTGACCTTATTCAAACTTCATAAAACTGCAGATAGCGCTCTGCAAACACAAAATATACCTAATGATTTAGCCGATATATTTATACATATGAGGTCCTAAATAGAATCATGAACTTTTTGATTGTGAAAATCTGCACTAAATGTGCTGATTGCGACTCATCTCAAACTTTGCAAAACTGCAAATAGCGCTCTCGAAACACGAAATATGATGTTTTTGGTGTTGGATTCTGCCATATAACGCATTTCTGAAGCTGAATCTCGATTTAAAGCGGATTTTCAGAGTCAAAAAATTCTCAACGAGATGACGCTGATAGCTCTATGGAAACAAGAAATTTTCTGCATTTCAGGACGGCTTCATACGTATAACGCTGTCTTGAATGGAATTATGTGATTTCCAATAATTTGAAACTGCTCAAAATATAGTAATTTTGACTTATTTTAAACTTTATTAAACTGCAGATAGCGCTCTAAAAACACGGAATATGATGTTTACCTGATGGGTTTATACATATTATAAGATCCTGAATAGGATTATTAACTTTTTGATGGTAAGAATCTGCTCAGAAAGTCGTTATTTCGACTTATTTCAAACTTTGTGAAACTGCAAATGGCGCTCCAAAAACACAAACTATGACGTATTTGGTGTTGAATTCTGCCATATAACGCATTCCTGTAGCAAAATCTAGCTTCCGAGCAGATTCCCACTATCAAAAGTTCCATAACGAGACTCAGAGAAAATGCTGATAGCTCGCTGGTAACGCAAAATTTTGTGCATCTGAGGACAGATTTATACGTATAACGCTGTCTTGAACAAAATTATGTGATTTGCAATATTTTGAAACTGCTCAATATGTAGTGATTTCAACTTATTGCAAGCTCCAGGAAACTGCAGATAGCGCTCTGGGAACATATGACGTTTTGGCCTGTAGCAGGATCTAGTTCACATCGAGAAATTCCATGGATCCAGGGAACTGTTTTATTATTATTGTTGTTGTTCTGATATTTTTGACGTTGTCTATATTTTTCCACTCAATCGTTGTTGGTTATTGTAACTTCCTGTAGCAATAGATATTTCTGAATAAATTTCATTCTTTATCCGCGAGAGAACGTTCAAAGTGATGACCCCGACGTGATCATGACGGACGGCGAACGAAATTCACTTGCTTCGTATGCTAGCACAGTGGAAGTTATACGTGTGCACAGTGTCTCCGACCGTTTGCCTAGATTTTGGAAGCAAGATCTGGAGATGTGGTTTCTGCAAGCTGATGCAATTTTTTCATCAAGTCGTGTTGCATTGTCGAAGAGAAAATATCAGGACACGATTTCAAAATTAGATTATGATGTTCTCAAGCAAGTATCAGATCTCATTTTAATTCCTACTGCTCAGCCTTATGAAGAACTATGTTCAAGACTTATTGGTATCTATTTAGAGTCCAAAAACGGAAGAATGAGAAAATTATTGAAGGATAAACAGTTAGTTGATCAAAAGCCAACCCAATTTCCACGGGAAATGCGCATGCTTGCTGGAAGCTCTATATCCAACGATCTCTTGCGTAATCTTTGGTTAAGAGGTTTGCCCAGCCGTATGAAAGATATTTTTGTGGCTATGGATTTAGACGATTTGGATAAGTTTGCTGTAGTTGCTGACTTCTTAATTGAGACTTATGAACCACCGGATGTCAACTAAATAAGTACACCAGCATCGCAAGCTATCGATTCTTCGTCTTCGGTGAGTGATCCATCAATTTTATCAAATTTAATTCGTCAACTTACTGCTGATGTGGCCGCACTTCGGGTGCAAGGTTTCCGTAGCTCTTCTCGAGCTTCATCGCGAACCAGCGGATCTGGCAGCAAACGCAAACTTTGTCTCCATCATCAACGTTTCAAATCGAAAGCTCGCAATTGCAGGAGACCTTGCGATTGGGTGATGGAATCTTCAAACTGAAAGAGGCGACGGCTGAGGTGGATGCTGTTGCTGATATTGTCGACCGCCGTTTATTCATCAGCGAGCGCACCACGAGTGAGCAATTTCTTATTAATACTGGAGATGCTGTTCCAGTATTTCCTGCATGAGAATATGTCTGCAAACATCCGACTGATTTTATACTTCATGCTGCCAATGGTAGCAAAATTAAAACATTTGGCGGGAGAGCTTTCACACTAGATTTTGGCTTAAGACGATCGTATACGTGGAAATTCATACTTGCGGATGTCACTTAGCCTATAGTTGGTGCAGATTTACTTCATCATCTTGGTTTAATGAAAGATATTTAGGGAAGACAGCTCATTGATAAAACAACAAGTCCAAGCACTCATGGACGCCTGACCGCGACTCTTGTTCCGTCTATTCAGGCTATACCAATTTCTCACTGTTGTGCAGACTTATTGAATGAGTTTCCTGCAGTTACTCAACCAACGGCAATCTTGAGGGAACCGGAGCACTCCATTCAACATTTTATCGAGACCAGGGGTTATCCAATCACAGCACGAGCAAGACGTTTGGCACCTGAGAAGTTCTATGCTGTTAGGGAAATATTTTGTCAAATGGTAGCAGGAGGCATTTGTAGGCCATCAAAAAGCCCATGGACGAGTCCTCTACACGTTGTGTACAAGAAAAATGGCGAGATAAGACCATATGGTCATTATCGAGCTTTAAATTATAAGACTGTTCCAGATCGCTATGGAGTACCCAATATATTAGATTTTCAAAACAATCTCCACGGTGCTAAGATATTTAGCACTCTTGATCTTAATGTGGCTTATTATCTAATACTAATTGATGAAGCTGATACTCCGAAGACAGCAATTATCACACCATTTGGTTTATTTGAGTTTACTCGCATGTTTTTTGGGCTTAGAAATGCTTCTTAAACTTCTCTAAGATTTATGGATGCTAATTTTTGGGATTTATCTTATACCTATGTCTTCATTGATGATATAATGGTGGCATCTGCTGATAAAGAAGAGCATCGGAACAATCTACATGAGGTTCTGCATCGTCTAAATGAAGCGAGTATAACTGTTAATTTAGATAAATGTAATTTTGCTTGAATTGAGGTAGATTTTCTGGGTTATCGCGTATCTTCTGAAGGGTTGAGACCGCACCAAGATGAAATTCAAGCGATTGGTACGTTTTCACGTCCAACTACTGTCCGACAGCTCCGACGTTTTCTTGGTATGTTTAATTTTTATCAATGGTACATACCCAGAGCTTCGCATATGCAGCAAAAACTCAATAGCATGATCAAAGAGAAGCCAAAGAATACAAAAGTACTCCTTAGTTGGACAGATGATTCCATTGAGGCATTTGTTAATTGCAAGGAGGCTATAGCTGAGACGACCATACTTGACCATCCAATGGCTAACGCTTCTATTTCGCTAGCTTCCGATGCTTCGGAGACGCATGTTGGTGCTGTTCTACAACAAAAAGAAGGAAACGGCTGGAAGCCACTTGGGTTCTCTCCGAGGGGTCTCAAGCCAACGCAACAGCGTTATTCCACTTACGATAGAGAGCAGTTGGCTCTATATTTTGCAGTTAAGCACTTTTGTTCGATGTTGGAATGTCGTAAATTTGTGGTTTTCACGGATAATAAGCCGCTGGTCCATGCATTCTTCCAGAAAATAGAATCTGCTCCACCACGTCGTATTCGGCAACTCAAGATAATCAAGTTGCTGATGCACTTTCTCGTGTGGAAACGGTAGATAGTCCAGACGACTCAGCTCATCTTGTAAGCGAGCAAGCGTTAGACAACTCTTTTTCTGGTATGCTAAAAAACGAAAATTTGAAAGTAAATCTTCCTAACTTGGAGAAACCATTGCTTTGTGAGCAGTCTCTTCCCAAATCAAGATCGTATTTTCCACCTTCAACTCGTCTGTCTGTTTTTCAACGTCTTCATGGACTCAGTCATCCTGGGATAAGGGCGACCAGGAAGCTAATCACTCAACGCTATTTTTGGCCGGGTATGAATGCAGACCTTGTCAGATGGACACGAGCATGTATTGGTTGTCAGCGTGCGAAGATATCTCGGCATACTGTGACTACGCCAGCAATTTTTGCTTCAGCTGGACGTTTCGAGCAAGTTCATATAGATATTATTGGGCCGTTACATCTTCTGATGGTATGCATTATTGTTTGACCGCAATTGACCGATTTTCTCGTTGGCCTGAAGTTTTTTCTATTGCTGATATTACTGCTGAAACCATTGCTGTGATATTTTACTCAAATTGATTTCCTGTTTTGGTATTCCGCTACGTCTACCAACAGATCGAGGAAGTCAATTTGAATCATCTCTATCCAAGAATCATACCAAGCTTCTTGGAGTCCATCGATGGCGAACAACTGCTTATCATCCACAATCGAACGGTTGCATCGAACGGTTGCATCGAACCTTGGCACAGATCGTTGAAAGTTGCTATAATGGCTCATCCGAACGAAGAGCACTGGACTCAAGTTTTATTAGCAGTGCTGCTTGATATCAGGACAACAGTTCGTGAATATATGAATGCAAGCTGTGCGGAAGCTATGTACAATCAGCCGCTCTGTCTACCTGGAGATTTTTTTGCTGCAACTTCTGGTATTACACTGTCTGAAGAAACCGTACGTGAGTTTGCTGAGTCTATGGCCAATGTTCGTCCGGCCCCGTTTCGCACAAGCTCAAGTACATGTTTTCGGCACAAAGAGTTGAGCCAGTGTTCAAACGTCTACCTTAGACCAGAACATGTTGTTCCTCCATTAACTTCTTCTCATGTAGGTCTTTACAAAGTCTCAGAACAAGGGAGAAAAACTTCTCAAATTCAGCTTCCAGATCTTCAATTGGTACTTTCAGCAGATCGCTTGAAGCCAGCCTTCCTACTCTCTGATCCTGAAGCTGATACTCTCCCATCTCCTCCAGTACAGCTAGTGTTTCATCCACCGAATGACGACACAACAGACAACGCAAGCCCACTGACCAAGCGCACACGTTTTGGCAGAATTGTGCGACCTGTAGTTCGCTTTTGCGACAGTGTCATCGAGGGGAGAGTGATGTTATAGAATCTAATTAACATTGCAAATTTTCAAAGATCGAGGGAACTGTTCAATTATTAGTGAAGTTATTTTGATATTATTGCAATGTATATATTTTTTCAATAACCTGTTGTTGGTAATTGTAATTTTCTGTAGCAATATTTATTTCTCAATAAACGTTATTCTTTATCCGCGGAAGAACATTCAAACTTCATGAAACTGCAGATAGCGCTCTGAAAACACAAAATATGATGTATTGGCCGATAGATTAATACATATTATGAGGTCCTGAATAGAATAATGGACTTTTTGATTGTGAGAATCTGCTCAGAAAGTCGTGATTTCGACTTATCCCAAACTTTGTTAAACTGCAAATAGCGCTCTAATAACCTAATATATGATGTATTCAGTATAGGATTTTGCCATATAACGCATTTCTGTAGCAAAATCTCGCTTCTGAGCAGATTTTCAGGATCAAAAATTTCTTAACGAGACTCAGAAAAAACGCTGATAACTCGCTCGTCACGCAAAATTTGGTGTATTTGAGGGGGGATTCATACCTATTAACTTGGCTTGAATGGTATAATGTGATTCGCAATATTCTGAAACTGCTCAGAATGTAGTATTTTAGACTTATTCCAAACTTCATAAAGCTGCAGATAGCGCTCTGAAAACACAAAATATGATGTATTAGCCGATAGATTCATATATATTATAAGGTCCTGAATAGAATCATGAACTTATTGATTGTAAAAATCTGCGCGGAAAGTCTTGATTTCGACTTATCTCAATCTTTGTTAAACTGCAAATAGCGCTCCAAGAACACAAAATATGATGTATTTGGTGTCGGATTCTGCCTTATAACGCATTTCTGTAGCGAAACTCAATGAGACCCAAGAAAAACGCATATAGCTCGCTGGGAACGCAAAATTCTGAGCATTTGAGGACGGATTCATACGTATAACGCTGTCTTGAGTGAAACTATGTGAATAGTGCTCCAAAAACAAAAAATATGATGTATTTGGTGTGAGATTCTGCCATTGAACGCATTTTTGTAGCAAAATCTTGATTCTGAGCAGATTTTCACCATCAAAATTTTCTCAACGGGACTTGGAAAAATCGCAAATAGCTTGCTGGAAACGCAAAATTTTGTGCATTCAAAGACGGTTTCATACGTATAACGCTGCCTCAAATGGAATTATGTGATTCGCAATACTCTAAAACTGCTCAGAATATAGTTATTTCGACCGATTCCAAACTTCATGTAACTTCAGTTGGCGCACTAAAAACACGAAATATGATGTTTTTGCCGATGAATTCATACATATTATGAGGTCCTGAATAGAATTATGAGCTTTTTGATCGTGAAAATCTCCTCAGAAAGTCGTGATCTCGACTTATTCCGAACTTTGTGAAACTGCAAAAAAGGCTCGAAAAATACTAAATATGATGTAAATGGTATTAGATTCTGCCATATAACGCATTTCTGTAGCAAAATCTCGCTTCTGAGCAGATTTTCACCATCAAAATTTTCTTAACGAGACCTAGAAAAAACGTTGATAGCTCGCAGAAAACGCAAAATTCTGTGCATTTGAGGACAGATTCATACGCATAACGCTGTCTTCAATGAAATTATGTGATTTGCGATACTTTGAAACTGCTTCGAATGTAGTAATTCTGACTTATTCAAAACTTCATGGAAATGCAAATAGCGCTCCGAAAACACCAAATTCGATGTTTTTGCCAATAGTAATAATAATAATAATAATAATAGTATATTGTATATCAAGTGAATACACTTATTACAAGATAATTGGCAAGTTTCATAGATATTACATTATAATCATTTTAACAAGAGTAAATCCATTTTGTTTTTTTTAAATTATATCATACATTTTAAACAGAACAAATATATTACCAAAAAACAAATTATAATATTTTTAATGAAAGCATAAGATATTACGTTCAACTTCATTCATTTATTATAAAAGATCTGAGTTTTAATGCAGCTAAAAAATAGTTATGTATATTATAGAGACAATAAATGTTTTTACAAACTTCTTTGAGGAGATCAGTCATTAAGTTGTCGGATCTTTGAACTTGGGTCAGGTCTTGTAGAAATTGAGTTCGAATAGGGGTGAAGATAGAGCATCTGAATATGAAATGTTCTAAAGTATCATATTCGAAAAGATTACATAAACTGCAGTAGTTGTTAGCATCAAATATATAGGTCGATCCATTTATGAACAATCTTGGTTGAGTGATTTTGATAGTTCTTAGTTGAGATATAATTTTGATAGCGTTGTATGAGATGTTTGAAAACAAGTATGATCTCTCGTCGAGATACATTTTGTAAGTTGGGTTGTATGTCGAATGTTTTATTCTGTCAAGATCTTCCTCCAAAGAGAGTTGCAAATATTTTTCAATAATGTTATCATGCTCTTCTCTCAAATGTATGCAACTTTGCGATTCCCAAAGATTAGTGTAGCCTACTTTTTGTAGAATTTCACGCAGGCTCGTTACCCAATTATATTTTTTGAATTTCTGATTGTTAGAGTTCTTATTTTTACCCATACTATATAGTTTGTTAAAACATATTTTAGCATACTGGCATTCAGACATCATAAGAATTTTGTACCAGTACATTAGTATTCTTTTGATCACTGCAACTTCCAATTTAAACTGGCCACATTCATAGCGAACCATATAGTTTGGTGTTGTCCGATTCCAGCCCCAATAAGTTTTGAAAAAATTTGTTTGTCCTTTTACTATGCGGTCTAGGTGGTTAACTGCCCAAACTTCAGATCCATACAATAATGTGGATAAGACAACTGAGTTATATAGTTTTAAGACGGTTGAGAATGAATATGTGCCGGACTGCCTCATAGTGTTTTTAACGGCTGCGCTTGTTTTATTAGTTTTGCTGAGAAAATCTTCAGTATTTGTATTAAAAAGTCCAGATGATACAAAAGTAATACCCAAATAAACGTATTTCTTGGTTTCTTGAATTTCTTGACCTTGACAAAAGTACTGTCGTTTAGTGTTCAATGGACGGCCACGGTGAAAGTGCAATATTTTCGTTTTTGTAGCATTAACTTCAAGGAAATGTTTATTGCTATATTCTTCGAGAGCTTTCAATTTTTTAGATAAATCTAGAGGACTTTTTGCGAATATAACAATATCATCCGCGTATTGCAGCGATAGGATATCGGTATGATGGTTCATAAATATGCCTTCTAAGCCTTTCTCTCTGAGATATTCTTCCAGATCATGGATATACAAGGCGAATAACAGGGGACTTGTACATTCGCCTTGTAAGACGCCTTTTGTCACTTGTATAATATCTGATTTGACGCCATCTATATCAAGAATTATTCCAGCTTTCTCATACATATTTTTCAGCAACCGAGTGACTTTTCCACTAAGACCCAAGTTGTATAATTTCTGCCAAAGTATGTCATGGCAAACAGAATCAAATGCCTTTCGAAAGTCGATGAATAGTGCATATAGACCACCTTTGTTCAGTTGTAGCTGACTTTGAATAATTGCGTTTATGACAAAGATATTGTCAATGCATGATCTGTTTTTTCGAAAGCCAGATTGAGCTTCTGGTAGAATTTTATTACTTTCCGTCCATGTTTGTATTCTAGTATTTATAATGAAAGTGAATGCTTTTGTAATTGTATTACATAAAGCAAGTCCTCTGTAGTTATTTAGGTGTTTTTGCCAATAGATTCATACATATTATGAGATCCTGAATTGAATAATGAACTTTTTGATTGTGAAACTCTGCTCAGAAAGTCGCGATTTCGACCTATTCCAAACTTTGTAAAACTGCAAAAAGCATCCAAAAACACAAAATATGATGTATTTGGTCTCAGATTCTGCCATATACCGCATTTCTGTAGCCAAATCTCGCTCCTGAGCTGATTTTCTCTATCAAAATCTTCCTAGCGAGACTCAGGAAGAACGCTAATATTTCGCTGGGTACGCAAAATTTTGTGCATTTGAGAACGGTTTCATACGTATAACGCTGTCTTATATGGAATTATGTGATTCGAAATTCTTAGAAATTGCTCAGAATGTAGTAATTTTGACTTGTTTCAAACTTCATAAAACTGCAGATAGCGCTATGAAAACACAAAATATGATGTTTTTGCCGATAGATTCATACAAAATATGTTCTTCAAACTTGAAAAATAGTTTTCAAAAATTTCATTTAACACTTGCTGTGCACTACATGAGACTTAAATGACAATAGGAATGGATAACTTAGGAAACTATGCTATTCATACATAGATCATCTTCTTGTACGTGATTTTAATGTGAACTGTATTCTGCTGAATTTATGAGAAATAAATGATCCAATAATTCACACTATGGTGCAATAATGGCGATGTCTCTACATAATTCCTCCTTCCCCAAGAATAGAAGCTACAATTTTGGAGCTTCTTTCATTATTTTTTTTTAATTCTATATCTTTGGATTTTTGGATTTTTTTATACTATTTACAAAAATTATCAATATAATTATAATATAAATTAAAATATGATGATAATTATTCACATCTACATTATAGGGTGAATTCAACTGAATATCATTCTCTAACTCAGGTTTAATCTATGAAATATTTTTAGTTTTATATCCCACATGTTCAATATGATTTTTTGTAGAGTTAATATGAATCTCTATCAGCTCCTCAAAATTATTTCTAATCTCGATCTGTTTATTAATTTCACAATTATTAGTGTAATATATTCCTTTCAAATTTCCAATCTTCAATTCATTATTGCAATAAAGTTTGATCTGTTCTTCATTCGGGAAATATAAATATTTCAAACCTAAATTTGTTATTCTTATTATTGAATTTATCGGCGATATTTTATTATATTCACAAAACTGAAAATTTTTACAACAAATTACGTTTTCTAGACATTTCTCATATTCTTTATTTTGAGATAGGAAATAATATTTATTTTTGCTTATTCTAGTACATTTATCTATAGATTTAATTCTACAATTGTTTCATGTGAAGGCCGTTTGGAACGTTCACTGCTTCGTATATATTGAATAAATCCGTAGGGATGGAAGTATCTTGTAAAAGTTCTTCTCTAAGAATATTTGATGGAATTTCAATAAGAATGGTAAGGTTATCGTTTTTGATTGAGCAATATGTTCTGAAAATATTGCTATTCCGCATAGTATTTGATAAAATTGTCCTGATAAAACTATTTTCAATTTTGTCAACTTCGTTAAATAATTCATTATGATTGATAACTCCAAAATACTAAATATTCAATTTACAAAAGATCATCGTTTCCTCTAATAAAATCAATGGGAAATAATGCGCTTGTCCTGTCTGAATGAACTCATTTATTGAGTTTTGTGTTTTCATAATGTCAATGTCATCTAAGACTTTTCCTAATACTTTCTCCAATTTATTCGATTTTTCATTTAAGAATAAATTATTTTCAATAATCAATCTGATTTTATTATTGAATTGTTCTGTTATATTATTATTTATGATAACCATTTTATCTATTTTACTTGTCAATTCATTCTCATTACTATTAATATTCTCAATTATCTGATCGTACCTTTCTTTATCTGTTGAATCTAAATTTCCTCTTATACTTTTGATGATAGAACCGAGTCCGTTAATTAACCTTCTTTTCTGTCTTTTGTGTTAATCAATTGCGTTTTGTCTTTCGAATGAGACATCGCGTTTTTCAATATATTTCTATGACTGATGATACTATTCTCAAATTTATATTTTCCTAAAATTTTATCTAACGAACCGATATTGGATTCCGACATATAAAATTGTTGAAGAATATTAGATAATGGAATTTGGAAAGAAATGATTTAAGTATTTACCTGTATATAGGCTGTCCCTAAGTCAAGTATGTTTAGTCCAGTATCAATGTCATCCTGAATGATTTGTGATATTTCGAAAGGAATCAATCTGTAACAAGTCGGGGATTTTTTAAATTTGATAACTTATGCTTTAAGTTCTTATCGTCTACGATCTGTCCTCTTTCATGTTTTACTGTCTTTACATCTAAAATTTCAAATTTTGGCTTCTCTATTTTCCCAGAATTTTGTTTATTAATTTTGACATAAACTTCAGATGTTAAATCATATTGCTTTGTTATTTGCTCTGAATATTTCGACTTATTCTTCTCTGTATTGGATTTTGCCTGCTCGTTGATTTCATTCAATATTTGTGCATGTTTGTGTAGATATTCATCCACTTGTATCTCTTCTGGTTTCAAATTTGATTCTAATATTTGTCCAAATACGATTTCTATGGGTGTTCGTTTTGTTATCGGATGGATGCTGTTATTGTAAGCTATCAATGCGTAATTTAATCTTTCTTTTAGTTGTAAGGTTTTTATGATAGCGTTTTGATTAATAATTTGCATGTGCTCTATCAGGAAAGAGTGAAATCTTTCAATCACTCTGTTACTTTTCGGGTTATCCACAGAAATTTAATGAATGTTGATTTTTCTTAAGGCCAAATAATTTTGAATTCCCTTATTATTAAATTCCGAACCATTGTCGGAAACAATTTCCTTGGGGATCGTAATATGTGTGAAGTATTTAATTAATTTATTTAAAATAGTAATTGCATTTTTATCTTCTATAACATAAGCTACGGCAAATTTGGAGAAAGAGTCTACGATAGTCAATATTTCAATTTGTTCTAACGATAGTAAATCTATATGAATTTTTTCCAAAGGTTTATCAGCTGTTGATGTCTGGAAGTTTTCTGGGTATTTGAATGGGATTTCTTTCATACTTCGTAGGCAAACAAACATTACAAATATTTATGAAATTTTTAATATCTTTTTGCATATTCGGCCAATAATATATCTGTTTCAATTTATTATATGTTTCTAATATATCCCTAGTTTTCCCTTCGTGATAATTTCTTATAACAATCTGTTGTTCTTCCTTGCTTTCAACATCGGTATTCATTGTTCTACAAGCTACTAATTTATAACTGCCAGAATCAAAATAGGTCTGTAATACGGCATTAGAATTGATTTTAAATTATTCTGGTATTAAACAATAGTAAGTCACTCCTGGTTGCTAATATTCCTTAATAAATTCCATGATTGATTTATTGCTGTCAGTTATATTCAAATGAAAATACAGACTTTGGACTTTATGATCGAAAAATTTAGTAATTTTAACTTCGTTTTCATAATTTGTTTCTTTGATAACTATTTGATTTTTACAAGTATTTATGGGTGTATCTAAATAAGTCCAACCGTTTACAGGACTTTCGTCATCAAAATGTGCAGTGTCTGTGTCACTTCCGGTTTCTACTCTAACTGAATCTGTATCTGAGTTTGAATTTAAATTGGTGTCTTTTGTTTCTCATAAACATTTATTTTGATATTTGAATCATGAAATACTTCTGTAATCACATTTTCGATTTTGTCCCATTTTTTCATATCAAGCCCAGAGCAAATTTTAGGCATATCTAATTCAACTATTTCATTTTGTATAGAATAGTTCAATAATTTCTCTAAGCGAATTTTTATATTTCTAAATGTAGGCTTATCAAAATGATTTTCTTCTGTAACTAAATGACAAATTAATCTTGGATTTTTTTGTATCATAATTTTGTTATCCACATTATAATAATTCTCACAAGGATAATTTTGCTTAACTTGATGTGCGAATCCCTCGCTCATTTTCATATGTTTAGAAACACAATGAACTAAGGTTTTATCGGATTCGAAAATGTTCGAATTTTTGTATTCGATTTTAAAATCTGGTTTATTACGAGATTATGCATCTACTACTTAATTTTGACACCTTTTCTTATATTCTACAGTATAGTTGAACTCTTCTAATTTCAAACGCCATCTTATTGATTTAGAGTTACGCTCCTTCAATGAGTTTAGCCACACAAGCGGTCTATGATCGGCAATAACTCCATCCCATCAAGTGTTAGGATGACACCATAATTTATTAGAATTTTTAGATTGTTATTTGGAGCTATAAATTTTTTTTTTTATGTAATGTTCTCTCTCGACAGCGCACCGCTCGTGCTGCAACGGCCGCACTGAACCCTGTTTTCTACATTAAATTGAAATTATGGAGAATAGAAATTGAACTTGGGGGTACAAGACTTTTATATTGGAAATTTTCTCCTCTTTAAGAATTTTTCACTCAGTTTCCAGTATCGCTGATAGTTTTTAAGTTATTGCTTGAAAAACCAGGCGATTTTTTTTTGTTCTCATTTTTTCTCATTGTTATTTTTGTTGGCAAAAAAAACCCCGAAAATATTGTCACAATTTTTTTGTGAATGATTTATTCCCACAGGTTACAGTGCCAATATTTACTTTACACACTTGTATGATCACTATTTCGCTTGCTGTTACTCGTATTGAATTTTTGACTCTCCTAGCTCAGGCTCTTATATGGGCCAACATTTAATTGTCTAACAGTTGATGCCTGGCAACCACTGAACTTCTAGTAACCATGGGCTGTCAGTCACATCCGACAATTGAACATCGACTTGATCAATACTAACTAGGATTGTGTACCAAACAATATGAGAATTGCATTACTTTGAGAATTCTGTAATTATTACAATTTTTCCACTTTCATACCAGGAGCAGCCTTATGAGATGCTGAAGGTTAGGAGATATTATGTGTAAACTGATGTCCACTCCGAAGGAAATAACCACACGCTTATCGGCTATCAGTGGATAGTGCAATAATGTTTTAATAAAGCTTGTCAATGTCAACTTTGTCTTCGACTTATGCACGGTATAACAATTAATAAATTCATTTTCATTCTATGCTACATCAATTACTAGTTCAAATTGAATGATTTTTCTTCAAAAGAGTGATAATATTACAGTCAAAATTTCGACCGTCATTTGAAAAATTACATTTTATTTAGTTCAGAGAATTATTTGTCGTTGGTGATTCAACAAATCACAGCAATTTGAAGTTTCGCTCAAGTGTGTTCGTTGCATTTTTTTTTTCTTTATTTATTCATTTATATATCGTACAAGCAATAATAACTTCAGAGAAAATAAAATATATTTAAGCGATTGATTACTCTATGATACCGATAGTGCAACAGTTCTCATTTTCAGTGCTAGATGTCATTTTTGCGAATATGCAATGGTAGTAAATATGTTCAGTACCAGATGTCACCCATATCGAATTTGAAGCGACGCGTAGCCTTGAACATGATCTTCAGGATTATAGATCCTCCATATAGTGTCTCTTCGTTATATAATTGACTATTCAGTGGTATAACGCTGTCTTGAATGAATTTATGTGATTTGCAATACTTTGAAACTGCTCAGCATGTAGTGATTTTGACTTATTTTCAGCTTCATAAGACTGCAGATAGCGCTCTGAAAACACAAAATATGATGTTTTTGTTGATAGATTCATACATATTGTGAGGTCCCGAATGAAATTATAAACTTGTTGATTGTAAAAATCTGCTCAGAAAGTCGTAATTTCGACTTATTCCAGACTGTATAAAAGTGCAAATAGCGCTCCAAAAACACAAAATTTGATGTATTTGGTGAAAGATTCTGCCATATAACGCATTTCTGTAGCAAAAAATTTTGCTTCTGAGCAGATTATCACCATCAAATTCTCTTCACAAGACTCAGAATAAACACTGATAGCTCGCTGCAAACGCAAAATTTTGTGCATTTGAGGACGGATTCATACATATAACGCTGTTTTTAATAGAACTATGTGATTCGCAATACTTTGAAACTGCTCAGAATGTAGTAATTTTGACTGATCTCCAACTTTATAAAACTACAGATAGCGCTCTGAAAACTCGAAATATGATGTTTCTGCCGATAGATTCATACATATTATGAGGTCCTGAATAGAATTATGAACTCTTTGATTGTAAAAGTCTGCTCAGAGAATCGTGATTTTGACTTATTCCAAACTTTGTAAAACTGCGAATAGCGCTCCAAAAACACAAAATACGATGTATTTGGTGTGAGATTCTACCATATAACGCATTTCTGTAGCAAAATCTTGCCTCTGAGAAGAATTTCGGAATCAAAAATTTCTCAACGATACCCAGAAAAAACGCTGATAGCTCGTTAGAAACACAAAATTTTGTGCATTTGAGGACGGCTTCATACGTATAACGCTGTCTTGAATGGAATCATGTGATTTGCAATACTTTGCTACTGATCAGAATGTAATAATTTTGACTTATCTCTAACTTCATAAAACTACAGATAGCACTATGAAAACACAGAATAAGATGTTTTTGCGGATATATTCATTCATATTTGGAGATCCTGAATTTATTTATGAACTTCTTGATTGTAAAAATCTGCTCAGAAGTTCATGATTTTGATCTATTCCAAACTTTGTTAAACTGCAATGAGCGCTCCAAGAACACAAGATATGATGTATTTGGTGTAAGGTTCTGTCATATAACACATTTCTGTAGGAAAATCTCGCTTCCGAGCAGATTTTCACGATCAAATTCTCTCAACAAGACTTAGAAGGAACGCTGATTGCTCGCTGGAAACGCAGAATTTTGTGCATTTGAGGACTAGTTTGTACACATCACGCTGTCTTGAATGGAATTATGTAATTTGCAATACCTTGAAACGAATGTAGTAATTTTGACTTAATTCAAACTTCATAAGACTGCAGATAGCGCTCTGAGAACACGGAATATGATTTTCTCGCTGATGAATTGATACATATTATGAGGTCCTGAATAGAATTATGAACTTTTTGATCGTAGAAATCTGCTTAGAATGTCGTGATTTCGACTTATTTCAAACTTTGTGAATCTGCGAATAGTGCTCCAAAAGCACAGAGTATGATGTATTTGATGTTAGATTCTGCCATATAACGCATTTTTGTAGCAAAATCCCGCTTCTAGGCAGATTTTCAGAATCAAAAATTCCTTAACGAGACTAAGAAAAAACGCTGGAACCTCGCTGGAAACGCAAAATTTTGTGCATCTTAGGACGAATCCATAAGTATAACGCTGTCTCGAATGAAATTATGTGATTTGCAATACTTTGGAACTGCTCAGAATGTGGTAATTTTGACTTATTTCAAAGTTCATAAAACTGCAGATAGCTCTCTGAGAACACAAAATATGATGCTTCTGCCGCAAGATTCATACATATAATGGGGTCCTGAATAGAATCATTAACTTTTTGATTGTGAAAATCTGCTCAGAAAGTGGTGATTTCGACTCATTCCAAACTTTGTAAAACTGCGAATTTCGTTCCAAAAACTCATAATATGATGAACTTTGTGTTAGATTCTGCCATATAACGCATTTCTGTGACAAAATCTAGCTTCTGAGCAGATTTTTAGGATCAAAATTTTCTAACGAGACTCAGAGAAAACGCTGGTAGCTCGCTGGAAACGTGAAATTTTGTGCATTTAAGGACGGATTCATACGAATAACGCTCTCCTAAATGGAATTATCTGATTTTCAATACCTTGATACTGCTCAGTATGTAGGATTTTGACTCATTCACAACTCCACAAAACTACAGATAGCGCTCTGAAAACTTAAAATATGATGTTTCTGCCGATAGATTCATACATCTTTCAAGGTCCTGGATAGAATTTTGAACTGTCTGATTGCGCGAATTTGCTCAGAGAGTCGTGATTTCGACTTATTTCAAAATTTGTAAAACTGCGAATAGCGCACAAAAAACACAGAATATAATGTATTTGGTGTTAGATTCTGCTATATGACGCATTTCTGTGGCAAAATCTCGCTTTTGAGCAGATTTTCAGAATCAAAAATTTCTTAATGAGAGAAAAAACGCTGATTGCTCGTTGAGATCGCGAAATTTTGTGCATTTGATGATGGATTTATACGTATAACGCTGTCTTATATGAAATTATGTTATTTGCAATACTGTCAAACTGCTAAGAATGTAGTAATTTTAACTTTTTTGAAATTCCATAAAACTGCAGATAGCGCTCTGAAAACACGAAATATGATGTTTCTTCTGATGGATCCATACATATTATGAGGTCCTGAATAAAACTATGATATTTTGTATTGTTGAAATCAGCTCAGAAAGTCGTGACTTTGACTTATTCCAAAATTTGTAGAACTGCAAACAGCGCTCTAAAAACACAAGATATGATGTATTTTGTGTAAGATTCTGCGATATAACTCATTTTTGTAGCGAAGTCTTGCTTCTGAGCAGATTTTCACTATCAAAAATATTCCAACGAGACTCAGAAAAAACGCTGAAAGCTCGCTGCAAACGCAGAAGTCCGTGCATTTAAGGTTGGATTAATACGTATAACGCTGTCTTGAATGGAATTATGTGATTTGCAATACTTTGCAACAACTCAGAATGTTGTAATTTTGACTTATTATTAACTTCATAAATCTGCAGATAGCGCTCTGAAACACAAAATATACAGTTTTTGCCGATAGATTCATACATACTATAAGGTCATGGATTGAATTATGAACTTTTTGATTGTGAAAATCTGCTCAGGAAGTCGTGATATCGACTTATTCGAAACTCTATAGAACTGCGAAAGCGCTCCAAAAACACAAAATACGATGTATTTGGTGTGAGATTCTGCCATATAACGCATTTCTGTAGCAGAATCTTGCTTCTGAGCAGATCTTCAGAATCAAAAATTTCTCAACGAGACTCAGAAAAAAGGCTGATAGCCTGCTGGAAACGTAATATTTTGTGCATTCGAGAAAGGATTTACACGTGTAACGCTGTCTTGAATAGAATTATGTGATTTGCAATACTCAGGAACTGCTCAGAATGTAGTAATTTCGACTTATTTCCAACTTCATAAAACTGCAGATAGCGGTTTGAAAACACAAAATATGATATTTCTGCCGATAGATTCATACATATTATGAGGTCCTGAATAGACTTATAAACTTTTTGATTGTGAAATTCTGCTCAGAAAGTCGTGGATTTGACTCGTTACAATCTTTGAAAGAGCAAATAGCGCTCTAAAAACACAAAATATGATGTATTTTGTGTAAGATTCTGCTATATAACGCATTTCTGTATTTGAATCTTGCTTCTGAGCGGATTATCACCATCAGAATTTTTTAGACGAGACTCAGAAAAAACGCTGATGGCTCGCTGAGAACGCAAAATTCTGTGCATTTCAGGACGGACTCATACGTATAACGCTGTCTTGAATGGAATTATGGGATTTGCAAAACTTTGAAACTGCTCAGAATGTAGTAGTTTCGACTCATATAAAACTCCATAAAACTGCAGATAGCGCTCTAAAAACTCGGAATATGATGTTTTTGCCAATGATTTCATACATATTATGAAGTCTCGAATAGAATTATGAGCTATATCATCGAGAAGATCTGCACAGAAAGTCATGAATTCGACTCATTCCAAAATTTACGGAACTGCAAATAGCGCTCCAAAACAACAGTTTTGAGGTATTTGGTGTAAGATCCTGCCATATAACTCATTTTGTAGCAGAATCTTGCTTCTAAGCGGGTTTCCGGAATTAAAAATTTCTCAGCAAGTCTCAGAAAAAACGGCGATAGCTTGCTAGGAACGCAAAATTTTCCTCATTTGAGGACGGGTCCATACGTATAACGCTATTTCAAATGGAATTATGTGATTGGCAATACTTTTGAACTGCTCAGAATGTGGTAACTTTGACTGATTCCAAACTTCATAAAACTGCAGATAGCGCTCTGAAAGCACGAAATATGATGTTTTTTTTTGATAGATACATACATATTATGAGGTCCTAAATAGAATATTGAACTTTTTGGTTGTGAAAATCTGCTCGGAAAGTCGTGATTTTGACTTATTCCAAAGTTTTAGAAGTGCAAATAGTGCTCCAAAAACACAAAATATGATGTATTTGGTGTTGGATTCTGCCATATAACGCCTTTCTGTAGCAAAATCTTACTTTTGAGCAGATTTTCAGAATCAAAAATTTCAAAACGAGACTGCCATATAACGCATTTCAGTAGCAAAATTTTGCTTCTTAGCAGATTTTCGGAATCAAAAATTTCTCAACGAGACTCAGAAAAAACGCTGATAGCTCACTTGTGCATTTGAGGATGGATTCATACGTATTACGCTGTTTTGGATGGAATTATGTGATTAACAATACTTTGGAACTGCTCAGAATGTAGTAATCTTGACCTATTTCAAACTTCATAATACTGCAGATTGCGCTCCTAAAACACAATGTATGATGTTTCTGCCGATAGATTGAAACATATTATGAGGTCCTGGATGGATTTATAAATTCTTTGATTGTGAAAATCCGCTCAGAAAGTCGTGATTCCGACTTATTCCAAAATTTGTAAAACTGCAATTCAAAAACACAAAATATTATGTATTTGGTGTTCAATTCTGCCACATAACACATTTCTGTAGCAATATCTCGCTTCTGAGCCGATTTTCAGAATCAGAAATTTCCAGCCGAGACTCAGAAAAAACGCTGATAGCTTGCTGGAAATGCAAAATTTTGTGCACTTGAGGACGGATCCATACGTATAATCACTGAATTCATGATACTGTAAAGAAGAGGCAATGTATTTGATCTACAAGCGTACAACACGTTGGTTAGTGCTGCTGCTATCATTGTGGGAGAAATAAAGTACTAGCTATTTTGCTCACACAAGTGCGGGGCGGCAGTGCAAAGGGAACAAATGGGCAGAGGTTCATGTATTAGTCATTTTGTGAGACATTTCGTTCTGTTTGAGTTTAGATATGTTTTTCATGATGTTGACTAGTCGCCACACCGTTTGCGGCTTTGATATTTGGGGGAAAAATGTCTTCCACCGTCATATTGTTGGAGTATGTAATAATTGAAAAAAATTGTTTTCTTTGAAAAAAAAATTCATTGTCAATGATGTACTTTCTCATATCCACCATTTGGACTAATAGAGAAAGATTTTTTTTCTCAAGAATCCTAATTGGAAATTCTCTATAGAATAATAAAAAATATATTTTTCCACTGATAACTCCATTGTGTAACCTAGCGCTTCTATCCTGAGAAAAGGATTGGTTGCCTAGTTGGCCTATGCAAGCGGGCTCAGCCTTAGAATATCTGTTTGTTGTTTTAGAGCTGATATTTTTTTGAAGTATTGTCAATTTTGCATAAAATGTTTATTTAGTTTAAATCGTGTGAACTGAAAGTATTGTGATCAAACTGACCTTAGTGTTATTTTCTCAAATAAATTACTAGCTAAACTGTTACTCGGTCTGTTTCAAACATCCGTTATAAATTTTGGCGTTCAAAATAAGGCCGCTGAAAACTGAATAAACGTGTGAAAGTGAAGTAATCGTGATTATCCGATTTGTGTAGAAGTATGAGGGCTATCTCAAATCGCGGAGTGCGCGTAACCACTCTCAGAAATCGTATAAATTGATGGTGCCGCAGTTTGCTTTGAAAGTAATAATGGTACAATAAAATAGTCACACTGCCGCTTACTCGTACACAAGCATCAAAAATGGCATCAGGACCGCCAATCGTAATGACGAATGGACAGTTGTCGCAATTGATAGCAAGTTTGCAAGTGCGTGAGTCAACTTCTTCATCGAGGCTGTCGCATGAAGAAACAAAAACTGGAAATTTCATAATATGTTCGGCGCGATTTGATGCTTTTCCAGAAGCAGACGTAGAAGCATCTATTGACACCATAGAAATATTTAAAGACTGTGCAAATGTTTCGGACGAAATTGCGTTACGTTGTTTACCAATGTTGTTAACCGGTACTGCTGTTACATGGTGACAGGAGCTTAAATCAAGTACGCAAACGTGGAAAGATGCTATTTAAGTTCTTAGAAGTGCGTTCAGATTCACAAAGAGCTTTTTGAGATAGAACAAGACGATCATACGTCAATAGACATATTCGTTCGTCGTGCGCAAGCGTTGCTATCCCCAATACTGGATAAGTTAGATGAAAAGGTAGAGTTAGACATGGTATACGGTTTTTTGAGTCGTAGAATTTGGGAACGCGTGTACAGAGATAACTTGAGAACATTCGCTGATCTGATAGGAAGTGCTCGTGTTATACAATAATCGTTTAAAGACAGTAATGCGATCAAATCGTACAAAGAACAAGAAGGAAGAAGCGATGAAAAAGGAAGAATAAACATTTCGGCCGAACTAAGAACAGAATGTAGTTACTGCAAGAAGTATGGCCATCAGATTGAAGATTGTCGCAACAAGACTCCATCAAAATCGACAGCCAGTTCAACTATAGAGAGTATCAAAGATTTCAGCCGAGTTTCTGAAGAAACAGACCGCCCAATGCTCAAATGTTATTGTTGTGGAGCACCAGGAGCTATGAGGGCACGATGTCCTAGATGTAGTCCCAGACAGGCTCCAGTATCGCAGTCGTCGACTTACAAGTCGAATGAGTTCGAGTTTCACAGCATCGAGATTCAAGGTATGGAAACTTATGATTATACTAATAGTAAAAGACCAGTTTTTTGAATTGAAATAAATGGCTTCCGAGGCACAGTCTACGCCGACACTGGCGTAACTTGTAGTATCGCTGGTCAAACCCTGTATAAATTAATCAAAGACAAATATTTGTCTAGAAGTCAACCAAAGATAGTTATTTTAGCAGATGGCAGTACGAAAAACGTGCAAACTTTAGAAACTACTGTCGATATCAAAATTGCTGACAGGATAGTGCCAACCAAATTACTTGTTCCGCCAGGACCGTATGATAATCACTCGCTTTTAGGTGTCGATTTTATCGCGAAGGCCGGAATCATCATTGATGTAGGTCAAGAAAAATGGTTTTTCAGGGATGACCTAAAACAGAGAAAACCGTTCAAAGAAAACATAACGAAACCCGACAATGATATATGTAGTCTAGAATCATCAAACTTACTACTACGGAAGGACGGAGGCCTGAAATTATATCAAGAAGAACAAAGGAGAATTAACGAAATGATTCGAGAGAATGCAGAAAACTTTGCGTTAGGGGGAGAGGCGGCAACATTTGCTGAGCATGTAATAGATACCGGAGATCATGCACCTAGTCATGCACCACCATACAAGGTAGCCGTTCACAAGAAAGAACTTCTAAGAGGTGAATTGAAGAAACTGTTGAATGACAGAATGATCGAGAAATGTGAGAGCCCTTGGGGGGCGCCTACGGTACTAGTCCCTTGAAAGATGGTAGCATAAGGCTCTGCGTGGACAACCGAAGGTTGAATGCCATTACCAAAGGTGATAGTTATTCCTTACCCAGAGTCGATGATCTATTGCAAGAAGCCAAGAGAACCCCTTATATGTCAACATTAGATCTCCGATCAGGATATCATGAGGTAAATGTGCGTGGACAAGACCGTGATAAAACTTGTTTCGTTACATTTTAGAATCATATCGTTACTTAAAAATGCCGTTCGGCCTGAAGAATGCGCCAGCTACATTCCAGCGATTGATTGATCGCTTTAAAACGGGACTTCGTGATGTAGCTGTATTCGCGTACCTTGATGACATTATAGTGCTGTCGGAAACATTCGAAATACATGTAAAAGACTTAGGAACAGTTTTCAAACGACTGAAATCATTCAATCTGCGTGCCAATCGGGAAAAATGTAAATTCGCGTGTGACAACATAAAATACCTAGGACATTTGATCACACCAGACGGTATTAAATCCAATCCAGAGGATGTTATGGCAATCACAAACATGTAGCGACCAAATAATGTAAAACATGTTCAATCGTTCGTACAGACGTGCTCGTGGTACCGAAAGTTCATAGAAGACTTTTCAAGAATCGCGAAACCACTAACCGATCTTACTAAGAAAAACCAACAGTGGAACTGGAATGAATTACAGGAAGATGCTTATCAGAAATTGGAATCTCTCCCAACCACTGCACCAATCCTGCAACAAGCAGATACCAGTCAACCATATGTACTTCGCTCCCATGCAAGCAGTTACGCTATAGGAGCTGCTCTCCTGCAAGGGAAAGGGAATATGGAGCGACCCATAGAATATGCAAGTAGATTGTTATTATCTGCTGAAAGAAACCACTCCACTACGGAACGAGAAGCGTTGGTTGTAGTGTGGGCAGTGGAGGAATTCAGAGGTTATCTGGAAAATAATTGGCACTGACCACTGAAGTAGTTACTAAGTATTGAAACACCTGCTGGCCGATTAGCACGGTGGGCCTTGAGACTACAATCCTATAATTTGGAAGTAGTATATACCCCAGTCAAGTTGAATGTACTGGCAGATTTGCACAATCGGAAATGTAGAAGTATGTGAAATTTGTGCAGCAATCGCAGATGTTCCCTATGAATCTGCCGGGAATATAAGATAGGAACAACTTAAGAATCCTGAAATTGCAAAGATAATTCATTCTATAGAAGAATGTATGGCTGCAAAAGAGACAAACCAATGGAATGATCAAGGATTTTTCATGTCGAATGGCATACTATATCGATATTCGCCTATCAGTGAAACGGAAGAAGCTCAAAGGGTGGTACCCGAGTAGGAGAAACAAAGAATACTAGCTGAATATCATAATCACTCTACTGCAGGACATTACGGAATAGAAAAAACCTTAGCAAGACTATCCTACAGATATTATTGGTCTGGAATGAGACGATATGTGACAAATTACGTACACTCATGTGTAGAGTATCAAAAATACAAACCAACCAACTAAAAACTAGCTGGACTGTTACATACTCTAGTTCATGCCCAAAGATTCGAAATTATGGCAATAGATTTGTTTAGGCCAATGCTATCTACTAAAGATGAAAATAGGTGGATACTGATAGCAGAGAATACAGCGACTAAATGGGTTGAATCGTTTGCTTTGAGGGAAGCTACCGCTTACGTTTGCGCTACAAAAGTCATAAAAGGAATATTTCCACGATTTGGACTACCACGGTAAATATTTAGTGGATATGTGGTCCAATTCGTCAGAGATATTATGCAACAGGTATGTTTTGCCATCAACGTACGCCAATCTTTCATCTCACTGTACTATGCGGAAGCCAATCCGGCTGTAAGGAAAAACAGGGATTTAAAACCTCGGCTGGCCGTACTAGTCGGGAATAATCATGGAAAATGGGACGAATACATAAGTGTCATTCGATTTGCTATGAACACGGTTATAAGCCAAGCGACAGGTTAAACTCCAGCATTTTTAACATTCGGACGAGAGTTGAGAATAGCTGATGACGCATTCCAAGACCTAAGAAGTGTAATAGAGCAAGAGAATTTTGTCCCTCGAATAACACCTTACCTGAAAAACTTAGGACATCATATGGAGCAGGCAAAAGAAAAGTTCGAAAAGGAACAAGAAAGGCGGAAACATTATGCCGATCGCCACCGACGTCCAGCCCCCGATTACGGACCTGGTGCCCTCGTACTCGTAAAAACTCATGTATTGAGTAATGCAGAGAAAGGTCTAAGTGCAAAACTTGTCCCAAAAAGAGATGGCCCATACAAGATCCTAAAAGAAATTCCTCCCACGACATATGAGATCTCAACAGTTCAAGAACCCGACGTGACCATTGATAAGTATCATGTAAGTGAGCTAACCCCGTTTGTTGGAGATTCCAGAACGCCAGTTGAGCCAATCATACCCAAGCGGAAACGGGGACGACCAAGGCAGGCGCTCTAGTTTTCCTGGCCTATGAACAAGGACGTATTCACAGTCCACAGAGGAAGAATGTAGCCAAGCGCTTTTATCCTGAAAATAGAAATGGTTGCCTGGTTGGACTATGCAAGCAGGCTCTGCCTTGGAATATATGTTTGTTGTTTTGAAGTTGATATTTTTTCGAAGTATTGTCGATTTTGCATCAAATGTTTATTTAGTTTAACGCGTGTGAACTTGAAGTATTGTAATCAGACTGACCCTAGTGTTATTTTCTCGGATAAATTACTAGCTAAACTGTTACTTGGTTTGTTCCAAACATCCGTTATAATTGTTTATCAAGTTCACAATTGGTTATGAACAATTTCTGATCATCATTACTGTATCTTCAATAGTTTGAAGGTTACAACAATTTTTAACTTGAAAAATTCAGTGACAGCTCTAATTCTAATATAGCGTCCTGTCTACAGACTATGCAGAATAAAAAAAATAAAAATCATTCGCATTTGATTGCATATGGTTGTTTTTGGAGTTTTTTGTAGTTTTAATTTCAAATGGTATAAAGATTCGGAATATTCACAAAGTAGTCTGGAGAAAAGAAGAATAATAAAGATCGGCAACTGTTTTCAACTAATTTTGAACTTGATGAACAATGGCATTATCAGTGGAAAAGAACTATCTTCATGGAGAATTGTCAATTATGATTTTTTTAAATAATTTCTCCACTGATAATTCAAATGGCTGATATATTAATAAAAAACTATCGTGAACAAAAAGAATTCTTGTAACACGTACCCCGAAAGTACCCTATTACTGAGCTGACTTCTGCTTCGAAAGTTTTCAATTCCAAACCATGGTGACAATTTTCATTAATTCTCTGTTGACTGGGAATTGACGGATATTTCTTCCCGTTGGGAAAAACTGGAACTGTAGATCATGGATCAAGATGCCGTTGGATTTTTTTATTCCATTGATATATGTCAAATTGATATTTGAAAAAAATTTGTATTATAGAATGTGTCTGTTAAAGTATGTGCATTTATTGTGCACGGAGTAATACAGAAAATGTAAAAAATATCAATCAATAAAATGAACCATGTAAGCTATGTTTCATTGTATTAGTTAACTGTAATGTGATTGCATCTGCGAGAGTTTGTCAAATCGATAAGATAGTTTCGATATATCCAAATTAATTTGAGAAGCTTAGTAATGGGAGTACTTTGATGCACTTGTTACGGAAAGAATCGTTTGCAACACAGACACTGAACGACTGTCATTATTGTCACGGGCAAATTTGGCTGCACGGAGCTACGCCTTGAGCTCTGCTCTCGTCTTTGCCTCGTGCTTCACCCTCGCCTTCGCGCCGTACCTCGCCCTCGCCCCTGCCTCGGGCTCTGCCCTCGTCTTCTACGAATGGAGCCAAATTTATCCTTGACATTAGTGACAGTCGTAGCATAATATACCATTTTTCTAGCAGAATTTCTTCTACTCATTATATACTTCTCAACAATATAACGGTGGAGACTATTCTTCTCAAATATCAAACCAGTCAATATGTTCATAAAGAAGTTATTTACGAATGGCTTGAAGACAATTGAAAACAAGATTTTTGATGCTTGCGGACGACTTGAGACCAATAATAGTATAACATACACAGAAAACTTATTTCGACAACATTAACAAGATTCATCTATATTTTTTTAGCTCAAAAAATTTATAATACACAAGATAAACCACTTTTGAACACTTATACGACTCTAATCTTGTTGAAAGAAGGACTCCAAGAAGCAAAAATTCAAAGACGAATTATTTAAACATTTTGTGTAGTGAGGTTTGAAAAATGTTCGTTAACAATAGCCTCACTTGCTTGAAATAAATTTGAAACTTTCTCTCTGACAGAACTTCATCCCATCAAGTGTTAAGATGATACCATAATTTATCAGAATTTCCAAATTGTTATTTGAAGCTATAAAAAAAATTGTTTCATGTGCTGTACTCTCTCGACAGCGCACCACTCGTGCTGTAACGGCCGCACTGAACACTGTTTTCAACATTGAATTGAAATTATGGAAAATAGAAATTGAACTTGGGGGTACAGGACTTCTATATTGGAAATTTTCTCCTCTTTAAGAATTTTTTTCTCAGTTACCAGTATCGCTGATAGTTTTTAAGTTATTGCTTGAAAAACTAGGCGATTTTTTTTTGTTCTCATTTTTGAATTGTTATTTTTGTTGGCAAAAAAACCCCGAAAATATTGTCACAATTTTTTTGTGAATGATTTATTTACACAGGTTACAGTGCCAATATTTACTCTACACACTTGCATGATCACCATTTCGCTAGCTGTTACTCGTATTGTATTTCTGACTCTCCTAGCTCAGGCTCTTATATGGGTCAACATTCAATTGTTCAACAGTTGATGCCTGGCAACCACTGAACTTCCAGTAACCATGGGCTGTCAGTCACATCCGACAATTGAACATCGACTTGATCAATACTAACTAGGATAACAGTCGTAGCAAATTGAAATAAATAATTATGTAAACTAATTACTTAAAATATTTCACATTTGTGACAATATCTTCTTTTGAATGTTATTTGGAATCGAATACGCTATTGCTCATATTTCTTAAATTTTCATCAGGTTTCCTTCAATTTAAAAGAGATATATTCTGTACAAAACAATATGAGAATTGCATTATTTTGAGAATTCTGTAATTATTACAATTTTTCCACTTTCATACCAGGAGCAGCCTTATGAGATGCTAAAGGTTAGGAGATATTATGTGTAAACCGATGTCCACTCTGAAGGAAATAACCACACGCTCATCGGCCATTAGTGGATAGTGCAATAATGTTTTAATAAAGCTTGTCAATGTCAACTTTGTCAATTTCACTACAAAAATGCGTTATATGGCAGAATCAGACAGTAAATTTATCGTATTTAGTGTCTTCAGAGTGCTATTTGCAGTTTTATCAGACTGCAAGTAAGTCGGAATCACGATTTTACGAGCAGATTTCTACAATCAAAAAGTTTATAATTCCATTCAGGACTTCATAATATGTATAATTCTATCAGTTAATACATCATATCTAGTGTTTTCAGAGCGCTATCTGCAGTTATACAAAGTTGGGAATAAGTCAAAATCATTACATTCTGAGCGGTTCCAGAGTATCTCGAATCACATAGTTCTGCCAAGACAACATTATACGTATGAATCCGTCCTCAAATGCATCAAATTTTGCGTTTCCAGCTTGCTACCAGCTTTTTTGTCTGAGGCTCGCTTTAAAAATGTTGTTGGTGAAGATCGGCTCAGATGCGAGATTCTACCACAAGAATGCTTTATATAACAGAATCCGAAAAAAAATACATCATATTTAGTGTTTTCAGAGTGCTATTCGCAGTTGTACAATGTATGGAATGAGACGAAAGTAGATATTAGACGGGGTATTTGGCTCAATCTCAAGGTCATCAGTGATAGAACGTCTTAAGAACTGATAAGAACGTCTTAAGAAGTGATAAGAACGTCTTGAGTTTTCTTGGCCAACGTCTTAAGAACTGATAAGAGAACGTCTCAAGTTTTGTCTCAAGAACTTGAAGACGTTGGTCAACTTCTCCTTCGAGGTATGCAACGCGTGTCACTATTCTTTACTAGCTATGTGAAGTTTTCCA